>VDFB02271358.1:785375568-785427020 GCA_007258455.2 Sequoia sempervirens
GAACTACACTCTATAGCCACAGTGTGAGGTTCAGTCACAATATTACAACTCCACACAAGTTTTGATATTTGTGCACATAGCATTCATTCATGTAGATAATAGTACAGAGGACCAAAGAAAGGTATTGAGGGAATATAACTTTTATATTTGTGACGATTGCACACATTCTCTAGAGTTCTCGCAAGGTTGTTTCCAATTGTTCTAAATTGATTTGGCTTAAAGGGGTATAGGATACAGTCGACATATAATATGGTTAGATAATTATGTAGCATAGTTCAAGAACTCAAAAATGATCTACTGGTTGAGTAGGATGTATGTCATTATAGGTGTTCAACATCTATGGAAATTTTGTGAGGTTGGGCATGGAAAGGGGGAGCATGATAGTGCAGAAGCATGTGTGAAAAGAGCATTAGCACGAGAAGAGTTAAATTATAAAGACAATGCAAAGTTGATGGATGTAAAATTAATCATTGAGTGGTGTAATGCTTCGATGGGTCCAGGTAATGAAGGTACAACTTCAATTAATATATTTTTTTGGTTGATGGATGATATTAATATTGCACCATATGAGGATTATTGTACACTGATAGGATCGAGTGAGATACACTCTTTCCTTAGCTCAAATGTAGGTTCATGGAGTATAAATACATAGAATATGGCATGCTTTTTTTCTTCATCTACAATGCAATCTTGTGATGATTGTGAGTCAAAGGAGTGGGTTCAGAAATGGTTGTTAAGTTATCTTAGCCCACTTCACATGTATCGCCCTTCGATAGGTTTGGAACTAATGGATTCATCAGTAGACTTTGATCACATATTAGATCTAGTTCAACCAGGTAATATATCTACTTGCATAGTTTTTGAAATTCCTATTGTTATCTTACTTTGTAGTGTATTTGTAGTGTTGACTAATTTTATTTAATTTTCTGCACATATCAATGCAGGGCAAGTTTATGTAGCTATTACAGATGAAGATAATGAAAATAGAATAGACTATTGCTTATGTTATTGTGTTGAAGTAAAAAAGAAATTGGAGGCCCTATTTTGTGATGGAGAAAAGATCGAATACCCTATATGCTCTGTTGTTGTTACTGGAATGTGGATTAGAAGGTACCCACATAAGAGTGTTAAATATTGGTTGTTTTAGGACTCTTACACACATTTTAAAATTATTCATTACTCAAAACATGTCATGGAATCCAATGTTTGTTTGACCAAATATGGGGGTAGACCTTTCAACAAGACCTTGTAGAAGGTCCGTGAGTCTGACCATGAGGCAATACTTCACACAATAAAGAGTAGAGCAGACCTGGATGGTTTGTTGGATTAATTTGTAAGTATGCACATTAGTTCTTATTAATTTATACTTGTATGCGGGTATGTGCAGGATCATGATGGGCCAAAAAGTGGAAATATGATGGATATTTGTAGGGTATGTGGCTGACGACTTTTCTTTTACCCAATTTTGATGAAATGAAAAGGGTTTTTAAAGGAGATTCTCAACTTTCCACCAATATAAATTATGTTTTACTTTGAATTTAATAAATTATTATTATTCATTTTCTACTTTATTTATGACTAAAGTCTTGATTGATAGGCTAATTGAAAAACATATATAGCTTTCAAACGATATCACATTTTTTAAATCCAAAATATGCATCACATTCTATGGTTCACATACTATAGGATTAAAAAAAGAAAAATTGAATTTCATGAAGTTTTGACCAAGGTGGTTAGACATACATGTTTTTATATTTTTAAAAAGTTCTAATAAAAAAATATAATTAATTATTTACTTGGAAAAATATTACAAAAAAATATGCATCACATCCGAACATGAGTCCTCTACCTATGTCTAAAATATTATAAAAAAATATTATCATTTTATTGTGGTTAGGGTGGGTCAGACAGATACCTACTTCTTATATTTTCCCTGAAATTTAAGTGCTACTGCATTGAAATTTGAAATTTTCACCAAATAGAATTTTTTAAAAATAAAATAAACCTAGTAGTTCAAAAACTACATTCAATTTTCTAGAAATTCTATTGTTACATATTTTTGAAATAATATAGATAACTTATTCAAATTTTTACATCTAGATGCCTAATTCTGATTTTTTTGAATTTTTTGCCACTTAAGGGCTTGTTTTTTCCATCAAATCCTTCACATATCCATGCACAATAATTTTTATGATAAAAATTCTATGATCTAATGTTTATATCATGTATGTAGGTAATTGATGAAGTTATCAGACTTCCAAATGTAGCACACTTTATCTTTAGAACTATGGCAGACGATACAAAGCTCAATGGTATTTTATTTTTTCCCAAAAATATGCAAAAAAAATGAAGTAGGATATTCTAAATAGATTAGTAAGCTAAGTTGAAGATTAAATTATGTTGTTTTTATAATAGGTTACAAGTTTCCAAAAGGTTGGAAAGTAATGTTTTGGTTATGTTATATTCATGTTCTATGCATGAGAGGTTGTTGTGTGCAATAGGTATCTTGGAACTCCCAATGAAGATGTATGGTCAGGAGTGACTAAGTTGAGAGACTAGCATGCCTATCCTCAATGGAAGCATCAAGATTTAAGCCTTGTTGTTACCAATTTGAAACCAAATGGTATGGGTTTGTTTTCTGTAAGTGCCTTCCATCTATTTTTATTTCAATTCCATTTTGGATGCTCTTTCTTTTTCTTCATTTACTTTGCCTATTTGTAAGTAACCTACTAAAATTTGATTGGTGTCTCCTTGAAAAAAATGTTGATTTATGAGCCATCCAAGAGAAACTTAGTGAAAAAGCAATGCAACATCCTTATTTTGACGATCTTGAAAAATCTCAATTCTGATTTGAAGCCATTATAAAAGAGTGTGTGAAGCTTAGCGAGGGAATTTCAAGTTATTCATTTGAAGTTAACTTCATTATGAGCACCTATAATGTAGAAATTATAAGAGAATATTGAATGTATGACTGAAATTGTAAAATATCTTTGAGAATGGAGTACCTAAGGTATCCTTGAATCATATTTTGGTTATTATGAGATAATCTTATAAGCTGAGTTTGTGTGCATGAAAATGGGGCACATTGATTCAATATTTGATTTAAGTGGGGTGTTGGAATTCATATGGTTTTATTTTTTTCTCATGATTTTTTATTACCACTTGATAGTTTTGAGAAAGCATTGTGCTTACAAGTACATGCACTTGGGTTTTACAACAGTGTATGAAGCATATTAAACAATTGTAGCACAAACAGAAGAATTATGATAGCTAAATAAATCTCATTTTATTGTAAACATCATATTATTAATATAGTGAGTGTAATAACCATTGATAGTTACCAATTATTCTTTTTCTTCTTTTATTCTCTCCCTATTATAACTAGCAACAAAAGACTAACTTATTCTAAAAATTTCATTTATTAAAACAAATGAACCTAATGATTATATATCAATATCAATATAGCATACCATCTATTCACATAAATATTTGTACTGATATTTACTTATGTTTTGAAATTTATTGCTGCCCTCAAACATTTGTAATTCATGCAATGTAATCCCTTAATAGTCAAATTGCAAAAGGGTAGTAATATTTGACGGTCTGTTACCTGGATACCATGTTAGTTACAAGAACTCCTTCTAAGGAATCAGGATCACGCAGGGCACTTCTAAAAAAACCTCTGTTTGATTTTGTTATCTTAGAGCCCTTTTTTTGTGGTGTCCAATTTTGACATGATGGAAAAAGTGTCAATTACAAGAAGTGTAAAGTTGCAAAGTGGTTCAACTATCGTTCTGCAACTTGTGTGACCAAATGGACTATTCCAATGCATCTAGATGGGTAAATTTATTCTAGGAATGGTCCTCTTTCACACCCAAACATGCTGAATCACTCCAAGCTACATTCAACCGACTCAATCCATTAAGGGTCCAAAGTGCAAAATGGTTGGAATTACTTTGAAATCGTGATGGTAACGAACTCTTCGTCTGAGACTATGAAATCATGTTGGGCCCCTCTACAATAACCTCTCTCATTTTTTGTTATCTCAAATTTCTTTTCTCGTGGTGTCTATTTTTCACTTGATGGAAAAAGTGTCAAATACAAGTAGTGTAAAGTTGCAAAGTGGTGCAAATTTCGTTTTTCAACTCGTGTGACCAAACGGACTATTCCAACATGTCTACATGGGTACCTTTACACTAGAAACAATCATCTTTCATACCCAAACATGTTGAATCGCTCTGAGCTACATTCAACTAGCTTAATCCCTTAAGGGTCCAAAGTGCAAAAGGGAAACAATATTTGATGGTCTATTACATGGAAACCATGATGCTTACAAACTCCCCATCTGAGCCTACGGGATGTTTTTTGGCCCCTCTAAATTAAAATCTCTTTTTTTTTAATCTCATATTCATTTTCTCGTGGTGTCCAGTTTTTGCTTGATGGAAAAAGTATCAAATGCAATTAGTGTAAAGTTGCAAAGTGGTACAACTTTTGTTCTGCAACTCGTGTGACCAAACAAACTATTCTAATGCATTTAGATGGGTATTTTTATGCTAGATATGGTCATCTTTCACACCCAAACATGCCATATTGCTCTGAGCTATGTTCAACCGGCTTGATCCCTTAAGAGTCTAAAGTGCAAAAGGGAAACAATATTTGATGGTCTACCTGATGCTTACAAACCCTCCATTTGAGCCTACAAGATCATGTTGGCCCCCTATACAATAACCTCTCTTGGTTTTTGTTCTCGAAGTCATTTTCTCGTGGTGTCCAGTTTTCACTTGATAGAAAAAGTGTAAAATGCAAGCAATGTAAAGTTGCAAAGTGGTACAAATTTTATTATACAACTCATGTTACCAAATGAACTATTCCAATGTGTCTAGATGGGTATTTTTACACTATGCATGGTCTGTTTTTGCACCTAAACACGTTGAACTGCTTTGACCTACGCTCAATCAACTCGATCCCTTAAGGGTCCAAAGTGCAAAAGGGAACCAATCTTTGACATGCTATTAATTAGAAAATGTGACACTCATGAACTCTTTGTCTGACCCTACAGGATCATGTTTTACCCCTCTATAGTAATCTCTCTTAGTTTTTGTTATCTTGAAGTTGTTTTCTGATGGTGTCCAGTTTTCACTTGATGGAAAAAGTGTAAAATGTAAGCAATGTAAAATTGAAAAATAGTGTAACTTTTTTTCTACAACTCATGTGACCAAATAGACTATTCCAACACTTCTAGATTGGTACATTTATGCTACACATTTTCCTATTTTTCCCACAAACACATCAAATCACTTTGAGCTACGTTCAACCGACTCGATCCCTGAAGGGTCCAAAGTGAATAAGGGAATAAATATTTGATAGGCTATTTCATAGAAAACATGATGCTTACGAAATCTCCATCTAATCCTATGGGATCATGTTGGGCCCCTCTACAATAACCTCTCTCATTTTTTTTCATCTCAAAGTATTTTTCCCGTGGTGTCAAGTTTTCACTTGATGGAAAAAGTGTCAAATGTAAGCAGTGTAAAGTTGCAAAGTGTTGCATCTTTTGTTCTTCAACATGTGTGACTAAAAGAATTGTTCCAACACATTTAGATGGGTATGTTTAGGCTAGGAATTTTCCTCTTTCACATCCAAATATGTTTAATCACTCTAAGCCACATTCAACCGACTTAGTCCCTTAAGGGCCAAAGTGAAAAATGGTTGCAATCTTTGATGGGCTATTACTCAAAAATTGTGAGGCTTTAAAACTCTTCGTGTGAGCCTACAGGATCACATTGGGATCCTCTACAATAACCTTTCTTGGTTTTTGTTATCTCAAAGTCATTTTCTTGTGGTGTCCAGTTTTCACTTGATATTAAAAGTGTTAAATGCAAGTAGTGTAAAGTTGCAAAGTGGTGCAACTTTCGTTATGCAAAATGTGTGACCAAACCAACTATTCCAGTGCATCCCAATAGGTACATTTATGCTAGGAATGGTGCTCTTTCACACCAAAACATGTTGAATCTATCTAAGCTATGTTCAACCAGCTCAATCCCTTATGATGGCATGCAAAACAATCAAAAAGAAAAAAATTCAAATGACAGTTGAGAAGTTCGAGTTTTCCACAAAAAAAACATATGTTCATCCTCAAGTCTAGCAAGCATACGACATTTTTTAATTATCCTCCTTTCCCTTACAACAATATACAACCAATTGTAAATGCGTACAATGGTGGAACTTGGAAACAAATGTTTATTTTTCCTCAATTAACAACTTAGGTTGTGAAGCATTTTTTCATTTTCATTTGAAATGATTTGCTATGCTTGAAAATTGGAGTCTAAGAGAAACAAGTGATGTTCTCACATACATTTATTATTTGGTGTGATAAATAAAATTTTCATCCAAGTCCATTTCTTATTTGTATTATAAATTATAAAGCTTTATCCCAAGTCCATTTCCTATATAAGAAATAATATTGCAAAAAGTTGACATATACATATTTCAATGTGTTTATATGGTGATGGATCAAGAACATAACAATTCATTCTATACTTGGAGGATTATACTATGAAAATGTTTAAAGACTATTTTAAAGATAAATGTTTGTATGATAATGTGTTGAGAAGTTAACTACTCATCATCTACTATGAATATTATGTTTTGTAAGTGTTGTGAAGATTATGCATCCTTTACTTAATTGAGTTATTCCAATCAAAATATTAAATATAATGGAATCTTTTTATGAAACATCTCATGGAATACCAATTGAAAATATATTTTTTTCTTTTAGATAAAGCATTTGATGGAACTCTTTTAATTAAACTAAATTGAGATATGTAAGAACAAGGGGGCATTAGTAAATACATTTCTCGAGGATCTTAAATAAACCTTCTTACCAAATTTAAAAAAGTGTGATAAGCCCATGGTTGAAAATTTTGTAGTCATCAAAGTGGGTACTAATTCTATATTATATAGATCATAATTATCCTCTATCTTTTAGATCTTCTAAGTTTGGAAATGGTTTCACCAAGTTGTGAAGGGTGAACTCTTCTTTATTCAGTTATGCCTATGTGGGTTCATTTTCCTTAGCTCTCGTTGCAATTTTGGGTGGATTATTGCTTTCAAAGTATTGGGAATGCTTCACCTATTTTCAAGTTGGCAGTTACCATTCTAGAAGGCGTGTCTCTTGATATATATATATATATATATATATATATATTATACTCATTCTTAATCAATTATCAAGTTATTAATCAATGCATTTATAGTTAATCTTTTCTTTTCAATTTTTGCAATTTTATAATTTGTAACTCTACTAGTATTCCTAGAAATATTGAAGGTTTTTAGCATCAACTAATAAAATTGTTTAGCATCAATCAATAAATATTTCAGACAAACCATGAAGGACAAAAATGATCAATGCTAGGTCTAACCAATTAATAAGTATACATGTGAATAATTCAAGCATATATGTGAATAAGTGAATCACAAGTACTCAAATACATGCAAGCCTTGAAGTATACACACAAATACATATTATACATAAATTAATACAAAGTATATGCATGAATACAAGGTATACACATGAAAACATGTAAGTCACAAAGTATACATTGGAATACATGTAAGCCACAAAGTATACACGTAATTTCTAAGGTATACACTTGAATACACGTAACTCATATCTATTGAATGATGGATTTATAATGAAAATATGGACACAATAAAAAAAAATGTATTAACCAAATAGCCATGTAGTCATACATCAATATATGTTGATATAAGTATAAAATATATACAAAATAGCTATATAGGCTTATGAGAATACCATATAGGTATACAATGTCAAATATATGCAATACAAAATATGTACAAAAATTCCATATAGTAATACAACAAAGGGATCTAGAATCAAAAGCTATTGCTTTCCATTCTCTTGAAATAAAATCTTGCCCTTTTCTTGTTGACTGGATGGTGATAGGTCAGTCACTCATTCATTCTGAGGTCAAGGAGTTCCCCTGGTGCTCCTCACAGGGTTTAGTTCTTGGTCAAGCCTTATCTGTTACAATAACAAGTAAAGACATTAATATATAGAAATTACATTATAAAAAATGATATATTTAACAAAATAATCACTTACCCCCATCTGATGATCACTCTCCTCTAGGGAAATATTAAAATTCCCATGCTAAGGCATGCTGAAGCCCTATAGAAACTAGCCAAAGAGAAATTAAACTATGAATCAATAATGGTTTGATTTTTCACTAACTAACAGCTATAACATCGAATGTAAATTGAAATTTAGTAATCTACCTCATACCTCCATTCAAGGGGTATCGAGGAGTCTATAGTAGATGAAGCACCAAGCTACATTTCCCTATGAACATTTGGAGGTTTATCCACTTCCAACATCTGAAAATAAAACAAAAAAAAAAAAAATCACAAAAACTACAATAGATATGCACGCCATGGCTTATAATATATGAGATAATGAAAAAAAAATTGAGTACTTATTAAACTATATATTTCTGACTATCATGATTACTATTTTCCTTATCCATAGCTTGTTACAAAGCACATATTTTTAGGATTTTATCCATAGCCACAAGCTGATGAACAATTTGATAAAATATTATGGTAGGCATGTATGATAATTGTGTTACCATAGAGAAGGCAATGAATTGTTTGAAGAAATGCCTCAAATAAGTGGGGTTTCATCGTGATTGAATGACATTACAAATAAATGTGTCATGGCATTCCATCACCATGAGACCATATTTCTTCAAGACATTTTTTCAAACTACTCACTATCTTGAATATGATATATTGCTTACTATTATGCTTTGATAAACTTTTTCCAAGCATCCATAGTTTGTTGGAAAGAACCTATTTTAGGATTTTAGCCATAGCAGCAAGGAAGTGAGTAGTTTGATAAAATGATTTGGTAGACATGTATGCAAAATGTGGTACCATAGAAAAGGCAGTGAATTGTTTGAAAAAATGCCTCAAAGAAATGTGGTCTCGCCATTCCATCACCATGAGACTGGATTTCTTCGAGGAATTTTTTCAAACTACTCATTGCCTTTTCTATGTTATTTCTTACTATTATGCTTTGATATATTTTTCCAAGCATCCATAGTTTGTTGGATAACACCTTTTTTAGGCTTTTATCCATAGAAACAAGGAAGTTAAAGTAGTTTGATAAAATTCTTTGGTAGAAATTTATGGAAAATGTGTTAGCATAGAAAAGGAGGTGAGCTGTTTGAAAAAATACCTTAAAGAAATATGGTCTCATGGTGATGGAACGGCATTCCATCACCATGAGACCACATTTCTTCGAGGAATTTTTTCACACTATTAATTGCCTTGTCTATGTTATTGGTTACTATTATTCTTTGATAATTTTTTTCCAAGCATCCATAGTTTGTTGGAAATCACCTAATTTAGGCTTTTAGCCATAGAAACAAGGAAGTGAGTATATTTATTAAATGCTTTGGTAGAAGTGTATGGAAAGTATGTTAGCATAGAAAAGGTGGTGAGCTATTTCAAAAAATGCCTCAAGGAAATGTGATCTCATGGTGATGGAATGGCATTCCATCACCATGAGACCACATTTCTTCGAGGAATTTTTTCAAACTACTCACTACCTTGTCTATGTTATTGCTTACTATTATACTTTGATAGATTTTATGAAATCATCCATAGTTTGTTGGAAAGTGCATTTTTTAGGATTTTATCCATAGCAGCAAGGAAGCTCAAGTAGTTTGATAAAATGCTTTGGCAGACATGTATGGAAAATGTGGTAGCATAGAAAATGTGATGAGTTGTTTGAAAATATTCCTTGAAGAAATGTGGTCTCATGGTGATGGAATGGAATTCCATCACCATGAGACCACATTTCTTTGAGGCATTTTTTCAAACTACTTACTGCCTTTTCTATGCTATTGCTACCTATTATTTATGATAGATTTTTTTCTAAGAACCCATAATTTGTTGGAAATCACCTTTTATAGGCTTTTAGCCATAGCAGCAAGGAAGCGAACTGTTTGATAAAATGCTTTGGTGACATGTATGGAAAATGTGGTAGCATAGAAAAGGCAGTGAGTTGTTTGAAAAAATGACTCAAAGAAATTAGGTCTCATGGTGATGGACATCACCATGAGACCACATTTCTTTGAGGCATTTTTTAAAATAACTCATTTCCTTATCTATGCTTTTGCCTACTATTATTCTTTCATATATTTCTTCCAAGAATCCATAGCATAGACAAGGTAGTGAGCTATTCAAAAAGATGCCTCAATAAAAAGTGGTCTTATGGAATACCATGACAAGCAAATGCAATTGGAAGTTTCTCCTAGTTATTACTTATGCTATGTGAACTAATTGCATCACTGCTTATGTTGACTTTCTAAACAAATAGATTGTAACTTTGAAATTTTGTCATCTATCAATATCTAGAATTTAGTTATGGAATGTGAAGTAATGCTTTGAGTTTGAAAGATGTGCAATGCAATGTAATCAATGATATGAATATAAGCTACATAAATATATTAAGTACAATTCAATAGTTAAACTCTTTATTCTATTACCCATGTGAATGTTTGTTTAACTTCATTAGCATTGGGAGGTGTTCCCTTGAAACCTCCAATATTAGCCTATTCAACATCCAAATTCAGATATTAGAATACCATTCATATAACAATAATATTAACATGTAATAAATTTATAATTTTTTACTAGTTACATACCCCAATAGTAGATGCAGTGGAGTAATAAGAAAGTGTAGGGCCGATGTATCTAGTATCAACACTCTGAACCTAAAATTTTATTAAAATCATTAAACTAAATTAGTTAATCTTGCATTTCAAAATTGAAATTTAATAAATTAAATTCAATGAACATGCTAACATTTACTTGAGTATCAATTCCATAAGCCTCATTCAAAATGCCAGTTGCTCTCGCCATCTCCATGGCTGCAGACATATCCTACATAGCGACCTCCTGAGTGTCGGTGGGGTCATATGAACAAGTCTCCCCACAAGCCTGACATGAATGGTGTGGAAGCCTACCACTCAAAGACTCTGCTGGATAGTGTTGTACTATAGAGTTGGAATGTTGGATGACACTTTGGGTCAAAGAGGTGATAGCTAGAAAAGTGTCTACCTCAACACTCTCCTTCGTGATGGAAGGGACAACAATGTGCTCAGGATCTGGCCTAGCGACACTCATCTCACTTTCCTCCTAGGATCCTACCATGCACCTAGTCTATCTTGAGCAAACCCCCCCACCTCTCCTCTAGAAGTCCCTCGGGTATGTGCAAGATCATCATTGAAAAAGCAGGCCCTTAAGTGGCAAAAAATTCAGAAAAATCAGAGTTGGGAAACTTCACGTAAAAATTTGAATAAGTTATCTATATTATTTCAAAAATATGTAAGAATTAAATTTGTAGAAAATTAAATGTAGTTTCTAAACTACTTGTTTTTTTTTTTTTAAATATCTATTTGGTGAAAATTTGAAATTTTAATGTAGTAGTACTTAAATTTCAAGAAAAAAATAAGTAGGTGTCTCTCTGACCACCCTAACCACAATAAAATGATAATATGTTTCTATAATATTTTAGATATAAGTAGAGGACTCATGTCCCGATGTGATGCATATTTTTTTGTAATTTTTTTCCAAGTAAATAATTAATTGTGAATTTTTTATTACAACTTTTAAAAATATAGAAAACTATTATATTTGACCACTTAACTTGGTCAAAACTTCATGAAATTCATTTTTTTTAATCCTATAGTATGCAAAGCATAGAATGTGACACATGTTTCAGATTCAAAAAAGGTGATACTGTTTGAAAGTTATAGATGTTTTTCAATCAGCTTATCAATCAGGACTTTAGTCGTAATTCAAATAGAAAATGAATAATAATTATTTATTAAATTCAAAGTGAAGAATAATTTATTTTGGTGGAAATATGAGAATCTCCTTTAAAAACCCTTTTCGCTTCATCAATTTTGGGTAAAAAAAGGTCGTCAGCCACATGGGCCATCATATCACTTACATATCGCCACTTTTTGGCCCATCATGATCCTGCACATACCCCCTCATATCAAAATAATTTGAGATTTTTAGGATGAACTCACAGTATAGTTTCCTAAAGAAATATTATGGGACTTCACAATTGTTGCATGGTGGGTAATCAAAAACCATGTACCACCTATCCCAAAAAAGGTTCTTGATCCCATGGTGGTGGCACCAATGGATAGGAAACCTCTTCACATCGAGGTCAAGATTTTCATTTGTGCGTGGGTCGGTGAATAATGAGAAAAAAATAATTTTGTAATTTTTTGATCTTTTACATCTTTATATGATAATTTATCTTGGTAAAAATTCCTAGCCACCTGCCTCCTATCTTGCAAACCACTTAATTGTTTGTTGATTGCATCTACATTTTTAACAATTCTTTAAGTGAATTTGGAAGTGTTCTTATCTTCATGGTTGAACCTGTTGAATTTTTCAACCTCATGATTAACTCTTGAATTTTTTTTATTGTTTTAAATAACCCCCATTAGATTTTTCTAAGTTCTAGGAGGATGTTGACGGATTGGTGGAGCAGATTGTTGTTGTGGTTGTTGAATATGAGGATTTTGTTCATGTTGTTGTTGCTTTAATTATTGAGGACTTTTAGAAGGGTTTTGAAGAGGGTTTCCAGGATCATTATCCTTTCCTATAAATTTAGTAAATGAATATAAAAAACAACCTAAAAATAACAAATTCATAATAAAAAAAAATACTTACCTATTTGACCCCCCCATCAATGTGGTGACATCATGGTGATGAAATAGAAACAAATTGATGAAAAAAATGCAAGAATGTCTCCTCCTAGAATGCGAGCGCGTAAGAGAAGGGATTTTGGATGTGGGCAACAAAAAAATTAGTCAGCATACAAATGGATTATATTTCCTTTTTTTTTGTTTTAATAACTCATAACACGAGCGCATTATTTTGTGCTCATGTTATAATGGGAGCACGGAATAGGCTCAATGTGGCTGAGCCTTAGGCTCAACACACCAAGTCGTAATGTGGGTGCATTATAACAAGCTTGTGTTATAACCTATTAAATTTTTTTTAAAATTTTGGCCACAATTTTCCCCTCCATCTTTTTGCACCCACTCGATGATCATTCATCATTCTAGTCTATGTGCTAAGTGATTTGTGATTTTATTTAATTTTTTTTGCAATAACTTCATTTTTATGAGTTATCATTTGTCGCCTTTCATGCTTTCTAGTAAAAAGCATACATCTAATCATTTGAATCTAATGAGGGAGTTGTACTTCTAAAATTTAGAGGAAAGTCACAAATGTAATTGTGAAATTTTTGGAGTTGTTATTAGTTTGGTTCTAGTGTACCACGAGCAATAGAGTTGATATTTGAATTATATTTAAAAAGTCCAAACCATTCACTAACAGTTTTTTGGAAAATTTGTTGGGGAAGAAAAATTGAAATATAATTTTTGAGGAGTTTCTTCTAGGTCATGCAACACCATGGTACTTCCACATGAAAATGTCTTTCTTATACTTCAAATTGGTTTATATTGGATGCAAATGGAGCAAGAAGATATCATTTCAAAATTAAATTCACTTTCTTAGAGGTATAGGAGTTTTACTAATTATATGCAAGATAATTTTATCTTGGAAGAGGAAGAAGAATGGGATCCACGTCCACCCAGACCCATGGTTGAGTGCCCCCTAGGCTGGTGTTGAATATTAAGATACTCCACCTGACTATCCCAATTAGCATCCTAATAACTGCTAGGGTCCTCCTCCAACTTAACCACCACCTAGGAATTGACCTCAAGTTTTCATATCCTTTCACTCCATAATTGGAGTTGACAACTCTAAATGACCAATGGCTTCAAACCCATGAGGTAATTGTATTGGACCACTATCCCTACAAAAAATGTAATGATCTAGTAAATGTCCCAAGTAAAAATTTCTCAAAATTGTCTAGCAAGGATTCACAAGATCCAAAGGAACATTCTTGCTATGACTATTGTAAGTGGAATTCTAAGAATTCAGGAAGAAGATGTCTTTTTCAGACTCTTTGTTGATAGCTTGATCAAAAAGGTAGAACAATGGTTGAGAGGACTTGAAAAAGGATGCATAACTAGTTAGAGAATCCTTGAAGAAATTTTTCTTGGACATTTCAAAATTGCTATCAATATTCGTACTTTGCTATGATAATTCTTATAGATTGTGAAGGATGAAAGAGAACCTATCAGAGATTTTGTATATCATTTTAATCAAGAACTTTAATGGATTCTAGCACTAGAATAACCAAGAAAGGTAATTCAGTTCCATATATTTAGTTCTACTTTAAATCTTGATGTTTAGCTTGTTCTAAAAAGAGATAAAGTTAGTGGGATTGAACAAGCTCAACTTGAAGCAGTGAATACTAAAAATGATTTAATTAATATAGGAATATGGAAGCTAGATCATTCTATAAAGTCTTTTACTGCTTTCCCATCACCTATTTTCAATTTTCCTAAAACCTTTTACATTGCAAATCAATTTGGTCTTATCACCGAAGACATGAAATTGACAATCTTGAGCCATACATACCTTCGACATGATAGAAAAGAAATTGAGCACTATGTAGATTAGGTTTGGAATGCTCAGGAAAATAGCTTGAATACTATTGTTGGAATAGAGTATGACCTCATTTCATCAAGTGAAGATGAGGATTTTCTCCTAAGGTAAGATGCACATCTACATCTCAATTTTTTCCTCTTTCCCCTGAAGCTCATACACCTCCTTGTGATCTCACCCATGGAAATCAGTTATTAATTTCTTTGTTCATCCTAGAATATGAAGTTTTTATCTTTGAAAATCTTGACTATGAAACTTTGGGTATAACAGAAGAGGATGACAAGGATATTTTGGTTGAAAATAAAGAAGGTGAAGCTAAATGGTATATAAGATCTAATCCTCTATTTACGTTTGATGAGTCATTCGCAGTACAAGGTAATCACCTATTTAAGGGTTCATATTTTTGTTTTCAAGATATGGTGTTAGGAGAGGTTGCTTGTTATTTGTATCCTGGTGAGGTGAGAGATGATGAATCGATGAAGGATGAAAATATAATGGAATTACAAGAATGCAATGGGGTATGTGTAGCATCATCACAGAAAAAAAAAGCCCTTAAGTGGCGAAAATTCAAAAAAATCAAAGTTAGAAAACTTGACATAAAAATTTGAATCAGTTATCTATATTATTTCAAAAATATGTAAGAATAGAATTTTTAGCAAATTAAATTTAGTTTCTAAACTACTGAGTTTATTTAAAAAAATAAAAATCTATTTGGTGAAAATTTGAAATTTCAATGCAATAGTACATAAATTTCAGGGAAAAAATAAGTAGTTGTCTATCTAACCACCGTAACCACAATAAAATGATTCTATTTTTTTATAATATTTTAGATATAAGTAGAGGACTCATGTCCTGATGTGATGCATATTTTTTTGTAAATTTTTTCCAAGTAAATAATTAATTATGATTTTTTTATTACAAATTTTAAAAAATAAAAAAGCTCGTATGTCTGACCACCTTAACGTGCTCAAAACCTCATGAAATTCATTTTTTTTAATCCTATAGTATGTGAAGAATAGAATGTGATGCATGTTTCAGATTCAAAAATGTGATACCATTTGAAAGCTATAGATGTTTTTCAATTAGCCTATCAATCAAAACTTTAGTTGTAATTCAAATAGAAAATGAATAATAGTTATTTATTAAATTGAAAGTAAAGCATAATTTATATTGGTGGAAATTTGAGAATCTCCTTTAAAAACCCTTTTCATTTCATCAATTTTGGGTTAAAAAAAAATTCGTCAGCCACATACCCTACACATACCCATCATATTGCCACTTGTTGGCCCATCATGATCCTACAGATACCCAATGGTGATAAAGTTGCAGTTCATGAGGCAAAAAGTCCCAAGGTTATAGTGGCATAAGAAAATTCGAATTCATTGCATGAATGTGAGATTATTCAAATGTTCATATCCTAGGAAGGAGCTAATGACAATACAGATGATCCTACATAAAATCATCTACCTTAGAAAGAAACCTATGATGAGTATTAGTTATTTGTGAACATGGTGAGTGGTAAAACTATTTTTAGTTAAGCCAATGTTCGGGCAGTCCAAATCTTTATCATTCTTCAAAAGCTACATGGGGTGATAGGAATTTTCAGGTTTGGGTCATTTTTCTCTCAACTAATCAGTTTTTCATATGAGTGGACTTTCACTTTTCCTCTAATAGGTCTTATCCTACCCTTTATATAGTCTCCTTTTTGGTGTGTCATTTTGTTTTGTGTGGTTTTCTTTTCAGTTTTGTTTTGGTTTGGTTGCTTCCTTCTTTATGACTTTATGCCCAATGGACACAACACTGATTCTAAACATCACTAGGATCCTTGCTACATCCCTTTCAGTCCTTGTCCCTAATTGAGCCACTATTACCTTGATTTTGCTCATTACCCTTAAAATCGGTGCCCCTACTCAATTTTTTTTCTATATTTGGTGCTTTTTGGTGTTTCATTGAGTTCTTCTAACCTTGGCGGACACTGCCCAAGTTATCCTAACTCCCGCTTACGATGCCTTCGTTTCAAACTTGTTCATTAACTTATGAGAGTAGCATTTAATTCAATTTTTATAACTCCCCTAGTAATTGAAGTGATTTATGAAGTCTTTATATTTAAAATTTTTATGTTGTGGATCCATAATTGAAGTTCACGAACCTATCTAAAAACCAATTGTGATGAAAATTTAAAAGGTTTTTAGCATGGGTGAGAATTTTGGTATGTTTGAAAATCATCGAAAATTCCTACTAGGGTTTCACAAACCCCTTATTCTACCACCTCAAAGGGTTTTTCTCAAAAGAGAGCAAAGACAATGAAAGTGCAGGTTGATTTTACTATAGTGTATTCTAGTAAATTCTTTCAAACTAATTAAATGAATGATAACAATGCAAAATAAATGAATGGTTAAATTTGTGTGATTACAAGGTGCCATACAAAGGGAGATGAACATAAATGAATAACATATTGAGATACAGTAAAGCAATTGAAACTTGGAAATATTCAGAAGGAACAAAAACATCATAATATAAAAAAATGTTTTCATTATATTATATATTATCTATGTTACAAAATCGATATTAGGTTATAAAATTGAGGGTATCAATATGATTTTCTAGGTACACAGGGAAAATAACAACACACAAAATCCCTCCACCACCTCCTGGAGATCATCAATTTAGGCTGGTGACAACAGGTTTTCATGGGATTACAAAAATTGGGCAAACATCCCCATATTGCTCCATACCAGCCCTATGCAAAGGAGAGTCATAGCTTCTTTTGTAGCCTCATATTGGGTCGTAGTGGCAATGTAGAGAGCATCTCCAATAAGACTGGTTTGTGGATATGGTTGAGCCCTATGAGAGCTACATTCACCCTATGTAGAAACTTAGGCCTAACCCAGCATTCGACTTCCCTCATTCCCCAATTTTTCCATCTAGACGTGTGAACTATATTGTAAATGAAATTCTTAAGAAGTGTAGCATTGTGCACATAAACTTGACTAAGAAATTTTTCACCCAGGATGTCACGAAATACTTCTTCCTCCACTTCACTCTGGACCATGAATACCTCCCTTGACTAGTCTAATAGTAGTCTAAAGAGAGGATTGCACTCAACATCTTCAGTCATGATGAAGTCATTTATCAACAAGTCATCACTCTACACACTCACCAATTTTATAATTCCTTTGATCAGTGAAATTTGGTTATGCTCATCGAGTTTATAGAAATTTTGAGATGTATCTAAGTTGGATTTCACTGAGATTTGGAAAATGGGAGGATGGTGATGTAGCCTAAATTAACTACTGATATGACCAGGATCTATTTAATTTTACCAATTGATATTTCATCGAGACAGTTTGCACTTGTGATCATATGGTGAACATGAATTAGCCATTTAATGTGATGCCTATGAACCACATTAACTAAAAAAGAATGGCTAGCCCCAGGGTAGCATTTGAAGCAAGAGAAGTTTGGTGACTATTCAATTTTATATCATTTACAAATGTAATTATTATTCTTGGCCATTAATGCTTATCTATAGATTGGTTTCTAGTTTAGGCAGTTGGGCAAATAGAAGGTGTCATTATATTTAGCAACCATTTAGTAACCACCAAGATAGGGAAATTTTCTCCCTATATCTTTTTTTAGATAGAATCTTTGAGTGTCTGAATTTTCTCAAGTGCACTATGTTGTAATAGAGGAATAGGAATAAGCTTTATTTATGTTTTTAGTTAATTCATTCATGTTTGCAATGGCTATAGTCTATGAATTGTGGGTTTTGAATCTAGTGTCAATCATACCAATCTATGTGTTGTGTGCATACTTTCAACATATTTTTTGTGTAAGGTGTCCTTTGTTGCATTGTGTTCATTTATTACAAATATGATAAATTTCAATCTCCTGATGGTCATTGATCCTTGTAGTCTATGTGCTAAGTGATTTGTGATTTTATTTAATTATGCTTGCATTAACTTCAATTCTATGGTTAATATTTGTCACCTTTCATTCTTTCTGGTAAAAATCATACCTATAATAATTTGAATCTAATGAGGGAGTTGTACCTCTAAAATTTAGAGGAAAGTCACAAAACAACTGTGACATTTTTGGATCTATTAACAGTTTGGTTCCAATGCACCATAGACAATATAGTTAATATTTAAATTATATTTAAAAAGGAAAATCCATTTGCTAACACATCTAAAAGAAATTTTGCATGAACTTTGTAAAATGTGTGTGACTATAATTGGTATAAAAATGATACCCCATTATGATCTTTCTATTATCCTCTATACTATCACCTACATGAATGAATGCTATATACACAAATATAGCAGCTTGTATGGAGTTGTAATAATATTACTGCACCTCATTCTATGGTTGTAGAGTGTAGCATTTTGTAAATTTGATGACTAAACCAATGGTATAAAGTGGAAAAATATCCTTACATAACTTGAATTGCAAGTCCAACCATTGAGATCTATGTGTATACCTTGCGTACTCATATAATATAGGCTCTCAAAAAATAAATATAAACTTATACACTAAAATATTTTTACCAACCAATTCAGACTTTTTTTCTTTACTATCTTTTAAACTATAAGCCACTATCTTATATTTTCTAATAGCATTTGTATTTTCCATATGTTTACAAGTTGGAAACTATTGCAAGCCACCATAATTATGGCATGTTCCATCCAAAAAAAAGTTATTATAGAATAATTAACCATCCACTCTTTCATATAAAATGCTCGATATGACTTCTCTTGAAGATATACGTGGAGTATGTATATTACAGTCTTGCAAAACATTTATTATGCAAATGTAAACATATACATTGATAACCATCATAATGGTTATAATTTCAATATGTAATCTACAATAACATGTATTGTTTGTGTGGTTTATTTTGACATAAAAAGGATTAACCATTTCCACCTTTGAAAAATCTAATTTAATGAAAAAAATATAGAAATATGGAAAAGAATGTGTTTGAGTCATATCCAACTATTCTTTGGATGTAGCTAATTGTTTTGACTACCAATTCTCCTTCTTACAACATCTCTTGAATTAGGAGATATAATTGTGTTATTATTGAAAAAAAAATTAATTAGAGATCTGAGGGATTCAATTATTGGTTAATATTTTTATGGTAGTCAACCAAAGTTCCCATAATTTATTTTTATTTGGGAACTCCACTCTTTGGTGCCTTCTAATAAATCTTGTTATATTTTTCATACTTATTCTCAATTCTTTACATATCTTTCTAATGGGACGATATTTTTTGGTTTGATTTCTTATTGTTGTTGATGTAATGACATTCATATCTTTACCATATGAGGTGGAACCCATACTCTTATATGGACTCATTAGATTCCTGACAAGATATTTTTGAATTGGACAATCTGATGTTCTCAGACTAAGAATATTTATAATGGACCTAAATTTTAGATTTATCATTGAAATTAAACAAATAGTTTACATCTTCAAGTTCAATTTAGTTTTTTCAAAAAAGCTCTCCAAATATTATTAGCATATATTTTATAAGTATGCATTGGAATCTTATCAACCATCAGTTGTAAAATATTATCATCAATATCAACCAAAAACTCACAATTTATATACAAAACTCTAGGACTTGTTCTCAAAGTTAAAATTTCTTGAACATTAGGAAGTTCATTAATATTTAAATTAGATGGGATATACCTTCAATTGAAGATAAGGAAGATGACCTACCCTCCCGTTGAGATGGAAAATATGGTGTACCTCCAATGTTCAATGTGTTATAAGGCATGCCTCCAACTTGAGATGTGAAAGATGGTGTGCCTCCATCTTCACATGTGAATGATGATGTACTTTAAAATTTAGAAGTGGTATGTGGTGTGCCTCCTATAGCATCAAAAATTATCACCCTTGACAATTTAACATTAGGTTTAGATCACCCTATTTGTGTTGACCTAATTATGAATTTAATTACCTTTTTTTAAAAAAATTTAAAAAATTTTAAA
This sequence comes from Sequoia sempervirens, assembly GCA_007258455.2. Lineage (NCBI taxonomy): Eukaryota > Viridiplantae > Streptophyta > Pinopsida > Cupressales > Cupressaceae > Sequoia > Sequoia sempervirens. Next base: position 785,396,199 of record VDFB02271358.1, read on the forward strand.
CAAATGCAAATGTGGACCATATATTTTTAGTTCCTATGGACTTCTCTAGCTCTTCTAGGGTTTTTCACCTAAAAGGAGAGAGATAGGGACCAAAAATGCTAAGGGTTCATTCAAATTATGCTATGAGTGATGTTGTCTAAGCTAAATGAATTGATCTAAATGCAAATGAATGATCTATATGATTGAATTTGAATGCAAAACTAAGATTTATGATATGTCTGAAAGCACACTATGATATGTAAACAATGAACTAAAAGATGAAATAATGCAGAACATAAAGAAATGGGAAGAAACAAAGTGCACCTAGAGACTTGATGAAGAATCTAGAATCTGTAGAAGGCTGTCTGAAATTGCTAAAATTCTACAGTCAGACTCATTCGCCCAGGGTGGCGAATTAGTCCTGTTACTAATGACAAAGTGTTGGAAACAGGTTTCTAACTATTAGGATCCAAAATTTGACAAAATTCATATTTTTAGTCTTAAAGTGGCACTCATTCACCACTATTGGTCAATCAGTCCTCTCCCAAAATTATGAGAAATCATGGGAGAACTCTACAACACTAGATCTGGAAATATCTGCTTGTTGGGTTGTTGAAGTCAATTATGTAGGAAACAAACAGAAAACCTTCTCTAAGCTTGAAATAGGGTTGATTTGACTTGAAGCACCTAGTTGACTTGTTGACCAATCTTCAATACCAAAGTGCTTAGTAAATCTGCATACCTAGGTCTCCAAACACACATGTACAAAGGGAAAAATAGTTGAGGGTTAGCAAATAGGGGTTTTCCTTGGTCAAACCCCACTCTTGGTAATCAAACCCTTAATAAAATAATGAAATGCAAGAGAATGATAAACTAACATACAAATGCTATCAACATACCAAATCCTTGATGATGAAAATATGAAGTAATGTCAATGGATGGTTCAAAGTGCATGAATAATTCTTAATAATATGTTGTAAATTGCTCGAATGATTAGATGTGTGAATGAGTGCTTGAATGAGTGAGGAGGCCAGATGTAAAATGAGGTGAAAATCACTTATTTATCCAATAATGTTCCTTAGTAGCCCATTCATACCTCATCACAGGTCGACATCAAGTGTTTTTGAATAAAAACCTGAAAGGAAATTTAAAATATTTTGAATTTGGGGCCAATGGGGACTCATTCACCACCCATGGTGAATGGGTCCCACCTAGGACCTAAAAAATGGGTTTCGGGAATGAAGTCATTTTTAATGGTGTTTGTCGGGCTTACATTCAAAAATACACTTAATTAAACCTTATAAGGGCATAAAAGGGTCAAATAAGTCATAAGAAAGGGATTAATAGTGAAGTTGTTCCTAGAAAAGTGTGAAATTGTGTTACAAGACTTTACAACACTTCAAAATAGGACTTGATGAGTAAAATATTGATTTTTAGGTAAATTGCAATGAATAGAGTCTAGAAGAATGTAGAAATGTCTTACAATGCTTCACAAAACCTTCACAAGATGTCATTATTTGAATTTTCGTACCTAAATATGCATGTTCAAGCCATGTTACATCATAAAATCATAGAAAAATAGATCAAACTGGTGGTTCTCAGTTGTGATCTTATGGTTTGTCCTTGATGACAAAATCTCTTTTAGTTAGTTCTCTTTGATGATCAATCTAAGGATGGTTCTTTGTCCATACCACAGGTGTATTTCACATGATTACAAGCCATTTGATTACATTCTTTGAACTCACATTTTTGAAGGCATTACAGTTACCTTGGTTCTGACATCTCATTTGTCTAAAGGTATTGGTTGTTTCTCATTCGGGCTTACACATTTCGGGGTGAGAATGGCAGGGTCTCCCCGATCCATTTTGAAATGTCTATGTTGCCTATCGGCAAGACATTTATGATGTCATGAAAATTGGATTTTACTTATAGGCAGCTTTCAGTAGTACTTATCCATGGTTTCAGTGATAGAAGATGATGCACATTTCGGCAAGAGTTATATAGTCGGTATGAAGTCATAGCGAGATTGTTATGTCTCACCGACTGGAGGTTGAATAGGATCATATTAGCATGAGTTATACCATCAGAATGATGTCTTAGCGAACTCATCATCTCTCCCCGACCGGCAACAAAGGGTGCTCATCGGTAAGAGTTTTTTCTTTGTTGTAACATCTTGGCAAACTTACTTTAGTCTTGCCAACTGCCGTTGTAAAATTGTATATCGGCAAGAGGTCTCAGCTTCGATGTAATGTCATAGCAAACCCATCATGTCTTGGCGACTAAGTCTTATGAGGGGCTTTCAGCGAGAGGTTGGTATTGTCACAATGACTCATAATGGATAAAGCCTTTTGGTGAAACATAATGAAATCTACATAACATCTCCCTGACAGAAAAATGTCATAGTGACAAATAGAGGGATGACTGATGGCGATAAAGTTGCCTTCGGCATAGGTATTGAATTGTCTCGGTGAACATGAATGATCAGGTAGTCTTTCGGTGAAACTTAACGAAATCTACATAAGGTCTTCGGGCCGATAACGATTTGTCACGATGACCCACATGAAAATGAAGGTTACATTTCGGTGAGAGAACTATTTTGTCTCAACAACCAAAAGAACGTTACATGGCTCTCGACGTAACATAGGATATTTAGTAGGACTTCTCCCTGACTCTGATGGGTCATGGCGAAGGTGATACCTAAGGGGAATTACTAGTGATTTAATTTCCTTCAGCAAGACTATCTGGATGTCTTGGCGAATAGGTGTGAATTCGGGGTGTTTCAGTATGTCATAAAACAATCTACAAGATGTCTCCCCGATAGTTTGAAGTTACAACGACATATATAGGATGGATGGACTCGTCGGCAAGAAAAACCATGTGTCATGGCGACCTATGCATATCAAGTGGGATTTCAGTAAAACAAAAGGTATTCTATATAAGGTCTCCTCGATTATGAATTGTCTCAACAACACCGGATGAAAGAATGATTAGGGAAAAAATTTTGAGTTTATTCTTTTTGGCTGGGTATGGAACCCTAGCCTACCCGCCATCATGAGAGTTTCAGTTTCTATTGTTGCTAGTTGTACATAACGTATTTATCAGTGGTATATAAAAGCTTGATTTGGTACATTTCTAGCTGGAAGCTCGATAGTGGATGATGGAGCCATGAGAGTTGCTGATTTGACTGGTATTTTTTTATGCGTTTCATGTTGCACATACTAGTTTATAATCACCATTTTTTGGAACTGTTCTTTGCATATCAGTTACTAATGTGGCAAATGATGCTCTGACAGAGTATTGTTTTTTCATGCATTAGAGGTTATGATTTACAATGGTGGGTTGTCATGCTTTTTAAGTAGTGAAATGATCTCATACGTTTTAGATTTGTTGAGGACGGATCTTAGCTGGGTGAAATGACTCTTGTATTGGAAAAATAATTTCACCTTGTCTAATAATCTTGCTGGGTACATGATGAGGATTTCAATTGCAAAAAGCTTTGTTAAGTTTAGTCAAAATATTTTCAGGTTGGTTGTTCAGCAGTTACTTCTGATGACAGTTACTTTTCTGGCATTTACATCACAAAGAGTTATCTTTTCTCTATGCTCCTTTGACCATGAAATTCATTGAAGATTTGATACCTAAAAATATGTATAAATAGAAGCAGAAAACTATGTTTTTGTTCAGTTATTATAAATGTGCTCAACTGAAAACAAAGAAATCCTCTGAGATATTATTGTTGTTCAAATTATAATTTGAGGGGTTGCTGCTCCTTGAGATAGATATCTCTAAATGAGGGGTTGGTGCTCCTTGAAATTGGTGTTTCAAAATGAGGGGTTGGTGCTCAGAAATTAGCCTATAAGGCATTGTTAATAGTGGTTTTTGAAGATTAAGCCAGTAAGGCAGTTTAGGAGTGGTTTTTCTACCCCAGGAGGGTTTTCCACTTGGCAAAATCTTGTCACTTTGTTCTTCTGTGTGCTCACTGTTTTTACAGTGTTGGTGTTATTTCAGTTCACTGTTGGGATTATTACTTTTCTCAATTATGTATATGAATGAATACACTCAACTCATGAATGCATTAATCAGAGTAATATTGAGATCAAATCTGAGCTATGTTTATGAATTTTTGAAAATTGGTCAAATCTGTTAAGACACTGATTCACCCCCCCCCCTCTCAGTGTCATTTTGGGCACAAAATGAAAGAGAACATTCAATATAAGAACCAAATATTTTGGGCCTCAAAAAGAATGGGTCTAGTCTAGGGTGCCCCCAACCCTAGATCAGTTCTTTTTGGCTTTCGTTTGAATGTTTGTGTTGGTATTTTATTATTTTAATGTTCAAATTTTATTGTTGGCTATCGACATTTATTTTTTAGAAATTAGATGAACTGTACATATAAATACTAGTAATTTTGTCATTTGAAATCCTAGAAGCAAATCTAATGAAAGATACAAATTTTTTATCTAGGAAATTAATATTATTGTTAGTGATTCAAGAGTAGTCAAGAGAATAATTATAAACATTTTAGTAGTACTCATTCATTTCAAACATCATGTCACTAATCAATCATGTTTATATATTATTTTTTCATGTTTTGTGATCATCTATTTTGTGAGTACTAACACTTGCAAGACTTCATTCAATCAAATCAAATTATTTTTGAAGATGATGAGTAGATGACTTTATTCAATCAAGGAATACAAATCTAAGTGATGAGTTTCAACATTAATCAAGTCATTACTTGTTTTCCATTTAGCCTCTTCCCTACAAAGGTTAAGCTCTCTTTTTACATCATCAAAGCCATTTTGGAGGTATAAATACCAGAATATTGGTTGAATTAGGTAAGCTCCTATATGACACAATCATTCCCACTCTTTCATGAGTGTAGGATTTTTGATTTAAAGATAATTAGAGGAAGATAAGGTGCTCAAGTACTTTGAATAAAAAAAAATTAATATGCAAGATCCATGGACTATTTTTCAAATCATGCCACAAGGAGTGCATAAAGTTTTAACATCATGGGGGACCATTTAATGTCATAAGGGACAAAAATCACTTTTGGGGTTCCACAAAATTTAATGTCATGGGGGAAGAAAAAACATCAAGGGGTGTAGAAATTTTAACATCAAGGGGATGAATATCAAAAGGCCATAAATTAGGGGGAAATATAAATATTAGAAAACCTTATTATAAATTATAATGATAGTGTGCTATTTGTTGGATCGAATGAATAGAATTACTATTATTGATTAGGTTGGATAATGAAAAGGAGAAAGGATCTCCAAACCAAGTCACATTATTTGATCATAACAATATCATGGAAATATTCTACTTGACAAACCACTAATTATAGATAATTCATTAGGTTAGAGAGCCCTATGGGAACTTGGCAACATTTGAGAGGTATTACTTTATTTTTTATGATACAATGATGTCAAATGAAAGATGAATGAACCGTCACTGACATCATATTATTTAGTATTATAGTCTTACTACCTCATGTTGATATTCTTTCATTGAGGCATGGGAACGCATGGTACCATCACACTGCTATCCATATAGGATATGCAAGCCTCTATACATATACCTACCTATGCTAAACATGCAACATCACTCCTAATGCTTAGTGATAATTTTATTTTTTTAGATTGAATCAATTAACTAAGGCATCTCAAGGATTTTGAAATAGAAGAGAAATATATTTTTTTATCCAAGGTTCCTTCATTGATATTTTATATTTATCATATAAATTATGTATTCAGTGATGATATGGTGTGTGTCTTACCATAAACTATGTTGTAATCATGTAAGGAAAGAAAAAATAAATGGTACTAGGGAAACAACAAAGGAGCTTCTTCTTTCTCACTCGAGCAATGTTCAGGTATTTTTATAGATGGAAAAGTTCTAGTGGTTGCTAAACAAATAACTACAATCTACAAAATTAAGTGACTAACTTGTTTAGAAATAATCAATTAAATGTCCCCTATAGAGACATGACTCTTAACACAATAAGTCTTAACTTTTATAATATTTTCTTTTAATGAAGGTATTGTATCCCATATTCTATCTACATTTGCACAAATTTTTTGATAGATATTTCATAGTTTATAATGGTCTACAAAAATGTCTTCAATGACCACATAAGATATAGAATAGAATGTGAGTATCTAGTGAGTTTAAATGGTTTTAGTAAATATGCAGAATAAATTGGCAACTTTTTAAGAGAGTGAAGGATAGCTTTGAATGTGATGGAATCCAAAAAATGCTTTAAATTCCATTCAAAATTCTACAAAAAATTTGGTTAATTTCATGCCCCTGGGCCTAGGGTTTTGTCTATCATCATTTCTTATGGTGTGCAATACTAAAAGCTTCTAAAAAAAACCCTTTGGTAAATACCCTTTGCAATGTTATGTTTTCTAGGTGACTTTCTATGCCTGTTCTTGGTCATGTTAAAGGCAACCTAAGTCATTCAAACCTATTGAATGATCAACCCCATATGATTAGGAATTCCTTCTACCCATTGCTAAAACTTTTATGTGTGTTGAGCTCCTCAAAATTTCTTTATTTTATAAGGTTGAATTAGTGGAATTGTTTTTCCTTTACATAATTTGCAATAAATTGTTATAAGTCTTTCAAGGCCCTATCAAACATTTCCTAGGAATTCCACATTAAAAAAAACTTAGTGTGCATGCCTTTTTCCAGTCACTTGAATCATCGCCCATCGCTGAAGTCATTCTTACTGTCGAGTTCTCATAAATGAGCAATGTGCTTTTGTTTTCCTTTGATATAGCCAATCGTTGAAGTCCTTGGGCCTCTTGGTTCTATTACAACAATGTGCAATGGCTTGTGGGTACATTATAGCATCGTCAAAAATTCTTCCTCACTGAAACAAAAATGCAGCTTTGTCACATTTATGTGACAAGTGATAAGGGTTATACAAAGGAATATTCCCTTTAGTGGGGTATTGTTGCTTGTCACCATAGTTTGGAGATGTCTCAAGGGAATTAATGCGACAAGTGAAGAAATGCAGAGATATGGTAAGTATGTGAATAATTACGTGGTGGCTTTTCAAGGTTCCATTGATGTTTCCAAGTACGAATGAAAAGGGAATTGGTGATGCTTGAGGAGTGTCCTTGCTTATGTTTTAAATAAAAAATGATTGATGGCCAAGATTCAAAACTAAGTGGTTGGTTGTGAGCTCACTCGTGCGAGCATTATTTCATCATTAATGGTTGCACACTCTAGTTGCTCTACTTAATTATAATTTTTTGTTATTTTATCTTGCCATTTGTAGCCATCAATAGTTGTGAAATTGGTTTAGAGCTAGAGAAGAAACATGTGAGTCTAGGGCAAGTAATTGCAGAGATAGTGAATTAGTTTATCTAAGTAAGTGGGTATTCATACTTTCTTTGTTTCAGTTATGCATGAGTTATCTTATGAGTTCTAATTTCTTGGGGTAGTGAGGTTTTAATTGTGTACAATTTATTCTAGGTCTGGTCAAATTTTGTGGGTCTAAGGGTTTTTTTTTGCAATTTCAATTTGAGAGCATAAAACAGTGATTTTTCTTGCAATTAAGGTTTTCTAGTTCTTATTATCTTTCATGTAGGAATGAGTAAGCCTAGTGAGTCCATCCAACTAGTTAGGAGGTATAGGAGGATTAGTAGGCTTGAAATTTAGGATGATGCACCTAAAATTTAACAAGAAGCACCAAGAGCTCCTACAACCCCAAAGGGCAGGAGGATTTCCCGTAATGAAACTAAGAATGGTGGTGTCAAGAGAAATTATAATTGGGGGAGAAAGGTTGTTGGGCACAACCAGGGTGAGTCTAGTGGGAAATTGGCTAATTATTTTGGGAAGAAGAAGAATAAGTACCACAAGGATTATGATTCTTATGTGGCAAGGAACAACTACCCACACTATGGTCGTTACCTCCTCACACTAGCATGTTGAGAGGATTTTGATGATGGAGGGATAGTAGCTTCTCTATTTTCAGCAAGAACATGGAGCAGTCATGCTTTATCTAATTATGAAGAATTAGAGTAGCACCTCAGCTCTATTTTTTTTTATGACACCGCTACCACAATTGCAGGCTTGTCTTCTTCAATGAATACATGTATATGTTTTTTTCTAGCATCTTGATGTGGAGAATCTTCTTTTATGTGTACAAGAGATTTTGGTTCTACTACAACAATGAATGATTCCCTTTTGAAGGTTGGATGATCTTCTTCGACAAACTACATGGAGTTTTGTCTTTTACTTTCCTCCATTTTTTAATGAGAAAATATAATTGTCTGGGAAGTTTTTGAAATTGAAATGAAATCAAGTATCAAATTAAATGTAATTGAAATGGTAATTTGGCCTGATGCTTATCACTCCCATGTCTATAAGTTAGATTTTAGGGGTAGTTAAAGGTGTTCAAATTTTGGGTATCAAGTGGTCTAGGTTGGAAAACTAAGCTCATGAAAGAGAAACATGTAAATTCATGCACGAATGAATAGACTAGTATAATGTCTACAGTATGAGCTGGTTTGTAATGATATTAATTAGTTTTACAATAGAAGTAGTATATAAATTAAATGCTAGTTCGAAAGCACATTCTCTCCTATGTATTTTCTCTCCCAGATTATGAGTGAAATGATTAAGGATCTTTTTGTTTGTATTCAATTGTTTTAATCGAATGAGTGATTTTATTTCTGCTTCAGTTCAAGGAATTGATTAAATGCTTAAATAATATCATGGATTTGTGAGGGAAGATTCTAGGATTGCTAAGTAGTTTTTTCTTTCGGCAGAATGAGTTGAATAGTGTAATGCAATATGTCAATAGCCTTTGAATTACTAAGTCAAATTGCTAAGGTATTACAAGTTGTTACAAATGTGATTCTATTACCCAAAGATAATGCACTGGTCTTTTTGTTTGGTTATCTTGAATGCAAATGAGTCATTCTTGCACTTGACCAAGAGGACAAAATGAGAATGAAAATCATATAAACACCTTCAATTACAACACATCATTATGAAGTATCAACTTATTCCTCACCATAGATAGTAATTTTCTTATGGGTTAGTCGAATACTTGATGAATTTTAACTATTTTCACCTTATAGGAATATATCTATTTGTTCAAATGTTTCTTGATGAAATGGATAAACAATATCATATGAACATAATAAGGATAACCCTCCTGGGTTTCATAGATCTTGAAGAGTAGAGGTAAGGGCCTAATAATGCTTAATTTTTTTTGGCCAATCCTTACCTCTGCTAGTCATTGGATTATGGATAATTCATAGGCATATGGTGAGATCATGTTTGGTTCTAAAAAAATAACCAACAAATTGGTGACTCTACTAGGGAACAACTTGCAAAATTTTTGATAGAAGATCATCTTGCCTTAAAGAGTCATTGATGTTTCAAAGAAGTTTGTAACTAGAAACTGAAAATTGTGAAATCATATTTTTCCCATCCAAGACACCAAAAGATTAGTGACTCAGCTAGGGAATTCACTTACAAATTGGGTTGTAGGTTGTCCTATCAAAGAGTCAAATATTCTGCTAGAGAATTCATTTTCAAGCCTATTTGTGTATCAAGTAAGTCAATATGTATAAATGTTTCAAGAATTTGTTGTGTTTCCCATGAAACTGGTAAATCCTGTCAAGATCTACCATTATTTCATGAATATTTTCATAAATTTTCACTAATTGTGGGTGGTGACTCTAAGATCTCTACACCAATATGCACTATTTGAGAGGATCTAGTAAAATAGAATGAAAATTTGTTGAGAAAAGATAAGGTAGACTTGAGCACATATGGTGAAGTATCCTGATGGAAAACTAAAGAGAAAATTTCAAAGGACTCTAGTAATATCTTAAGAGAGTCAAAGAATTTACTGAATCTAAACATATGGTTCCAATTTTGAGTTTTTAAAACATCAAATGGGTTGTATTGAAAAAAACATAAGGGATTCATGTGTGACTCTATTGATCAAGGAAACTTAAATTGAAATAAACCTATGAAAGAAACTTCATATTATTGAAGTTTGTTCCTCTATATAGGAGGTGGAAACTCTATGCAAAGAACCAGATGGAATGGTGATGACAACTTCATATCTGCAAAGTTTTTTTGTCAGAAGCATAATTTGTGGTAGCTACAACATATCCAGATATTTCCCATGTTTTGGTTTTCAAGAAGCATAAATTTGTGTGAAAACCATGTTGAGTGATTTGGATAAATTTTGGTTCCCTATTAAGTGAATTGAGCACTAATAAAGGGAATGGTAGTGGTAATTTTACATACATATAAGATATAATTTGAAGCTTCTATATTTTGATGAAGTATACTTATCTTTAAAATCATGATTAAATCAAGCAATAGGGTAATGAATGATCAACTACATAGTTTATTTTTGAAGGGTACAAGTAATATAACATTCCCCTATTTGTCCCAGTGGAGTGTCAAGTGGAAGAATGAGTAATATGCAGCCCATGTCATACTCTCAAAGAATTTTCTCTATTGGGACCTTTATAGACCATTAAATTTTAATGGTATTCAAGGGTTCCTTAATCTCATTCCTAATAATGTTAGGGAACATTTTCCAAAATTTACAAGGAAATTTTTTGAATCAACTTATACACATTTGCATAGATTTATGGATTTAATGGGAGATTACGAGATAGATCATGAAGATGTCATGAAATTCTAAAATCAATCTCTAAGGGAAGATGTTAGAGATTGGCTATCATATCTACCAGTGTGTTCTATACCTTCATGGAATGAATTCATGATAAAATTTACTAAAAAAATTAGTGAAAGGATTAATCCAAGTTTAGTAAGGGAAAAACTCATGGAAATTCAAAAGGATGAAGTAGAGTTGGTCCCAACTTTCAACCTTAGATTCACAAAGGAAATTAGGGATATTCCTAAGACTATGAGACCTAGTGATGCAAAGTGTTTAATTATATATTTGGGTGCATTTGATGAAAATATGAGCTATATTTTGAGAGATAAGAAGCCCACAACATTGCATAACAAATATCAAATTTGCATGGACATTGAAAACAACTTGAGGTACTTAATGATGAAAGGGTATATGGCTGTAAGCATTGGCTAATTTAGCATATCTCATGTTAGTGGATTAGATAATAGAATTAATTACCATAATAGAGATGCTTCTTTTGTTTTGGTGTGTTCAACATCACCTAGTGCAACTAATGATGAATCCATAATTGAACATCAACAAAGTTTAAGCAAGGTTGATCAAATGTCTTTTGTTCAAAGACTATATAGTATGAAAAGATATCAAGGGGAATCACCATATGACCTATTGGAAAGGTTTTTTGATGCCTTGTTGGAAATTCCTAAAAGTCTTAGACTTGAGGATTCAGTGTGCATTGAACTAATGTATGAAATTTTTGAGCTAGGATTGAGTACCTTGCCAAAGGAGTTGAAGCCTCAAGGTTTTGATCAGATAATTGATTGGATGTGAATTGTTGAGGAAGCTAGGTTTGATTATGCACAAATTATGAAATCCCAAAATGTTAGTAGTGGTTTTCCTATTGCAAATAATCCTAAGGAAATGTAAGTAACTAAATAGGGTATACCAGAGAATATATAAGTATCTCGTGGTATGGGTGAGGACAATGATTGTAATAGTTCACAAGAAGTCTAGATGCAAATCGATACAATGGTGACAAGGAAGGATATGAATTTGCAAGTGTTGTTGATGTTTCATCACAAACCAATGGCCTAGAAACTAAGGATGTGAGTTTGAGATTTTATTTTGAACACTTTGAGCTCAGTGCATGTGGTAATGAATTTCCTTGTGATAATGATCATAAGGGGAGTGAGGTTTCTAATTTGAAGAGTATGAATCCTTCTATGAAGATGAACGAAAAGCTTGTTCTATGCATAAGGGATGCAATATTATTAACATTTAGGAAATATTCTCCTCACAAGTGAATGAACAAGTCCCCTATGAGGGACACCTAGAATGCACTCTAGTTATATCAAGACTTGAGTGTGATAGCATTGTGAATGATGACGAGTTCAAAGATAAGAATGTGTGTGTTTGGTATCTTGAGCCTAAGCACAGTGCTAAGAATGATGAAAATTGTGGTACTAACCAGCAGGATCATGTCCAAGTTGTTCCTGAATGTGTATGTGAAGTAGAAATGGAATATTCAAGTTTTGGTGCAAAAATGGATATGGGTGTGTTTAACAAAAAAATTATTGAGGAAAAGGATGAAGAAGCTGGTTCAACTATTAATGAGAAACATTCAGATTATGATGAACCTTTAAATTTTGGATCAACATATATATCATTTGATGAGACACAAGAGTTCCTTGTTATTGACTTTGTGAATCTTGAGTTATTCAAGCCATCCTTTGAAACATTTTTCTTTGAGTTGGGTAGTGATTGGAAGAATGAATCAGACCATGTTAATGAAATCAAAATGGACGTATTCTTTAATGCATGGGATGTTGTGGATAATGTTGTTTGTGGTAATGATCCTAATTTGAACAAGAACAAGGATATGATAGGTTTTGATTCAAACCAATTTTCCAAAGTAGTGGAGCGTATGGTAGTATGATAGGTTTGCATTACTCAAGTGAATGTGAGCTCCAGTTTGAGAATATGCCTCTATATGAATATTTCTCATTCATCACACATGATGATTGCTTTCATGGTGTGGAACAAAAACTAGAGGATGACCCCAGGGTTTTATATGAGCCTTCTATTAGTCCTGGGCGATCAAAAGTGGAATATGAATGTTTTTTATTTCTAGTCCAATTTGATGAGTATTTGGTGAAGTACTATTGTGAATTGAGCAAGCTAAGGTGCTACATTTATTATGGATTCCAGTTGATGTCTGATTACATTTTTTTAGTTGGACAAGATTAATGATGACAATGGTAAATTCAGACATATGTCAATATTGATTGGTTTTAGTGGCCACAACAAGAATATTTGGAGGGAATTTCATGGAAAAAAATTTGGCCTTGGCCCAGTGCAAATAATAGAAAACAAAGTTTTCATAGAGGTAAAAATTGGTTCTAAGTTTTGGTGGCCTAGGGACACTAATTGAAATTGAAGCCTAGTAAAATTGCGAATATAAGCTAAAGGATTGCACATCAAGAATGGAATCCGAGAAAATTTGAAGTGGGATCATTTTGTACAGACATGTAAATATTGTAATATGTCAGTTTGCTTTGGCTTGGTTCTCTTGCTATGTTCGGGGAGGTACTTGGTTTTGGTTCTTTGTGCTTGGTCTTCTTCACCTAAATTTATTGAATCTCACTCTATTTTGGAGGAATATATGTCCCTAATAGGAGCCTCTGATTTAACTCAAAAAAAGTCTTTGCATTCCATCCAAAATTCTACAAAAAAATTAGTTAATCTCATGCCCCTGGGCCTAGGGTTTTGTCTATCATCATTTCTTATGGTGTAAAATACTAAAACCTTCTGAAAAAAATCCCTTAGGTTTGTACCCATTGCAACGCTATATTATTTTGTTGACTTGATATGCTTCCTCTTGGTCATGTTAAAGGCAACCCGAGTCATTGAAACCCATTGAATGACCAGCCCCATATGGTTAGGAATTCCTACTACTAGTCGCTAAAACTTTTTCATGTGCTTAGGTCCTCGAAACTCCTTTATTTTATAAAGTTGAATTATTATCCTTTTTTTTCCTTTACATCCTTTTCAATAAATTTTTACAAGTCTTTCGAGGCCCTATCATATGTTTCCTAGGGATTCCCATTTGTTAAAAATAGCTTAGTGCACATACCTTTTTTCAGTCTCCTGAATCATCGCCCATCGCTGAAGTCATTCTTACTATCAAGTTCTTTTCGGTGATGAGTGATGTGCTTTAGTTTTCCTCTCATATCACCAGTCGCTGAATTATTAGGACCCCTTGGTTCCATTACAATGATGTGCAATAGGTTGCAGGTACATTATAACATCACCAAAAATTCTTCCTCGTCAAAAAATAAATGTAACTTTATCACATTTTTGCAACAAGTGATAAGGGATATACCAACGAACATTCCCTTAAGTGGGGTATTGTTTATTGTTTCCAAAGTTTGGAGATGGCTCAAGGTAATTACTATGACAAGCGATGAAATGCAGAGATATGGTAAGTATGTGGATAATTATGTGGTGGCTTTTTAAGGTGTCATTGTTGTTTCCATGTATGGATGGAAAGGAAAGTGGCGATTCTTGAGGAGAATCCTTTATTATGTTTTAAATAAAAAATTATTGAAAACCAAGATTCAAAATTGAGTGGTTGGTTTCCAGTCGCTCACGTGATCCTTCTTTGATCATTAATGATTGCACGCTCTAGTTTCTCTACTTAATGAGAATTATATATTGTTTTATCTCACCATTTGAAGTCATTGAGAGTTGTGAAATTGGTTTAGATTTTGAGAAGAAACTTTTGAGACTAGGGAAAGTAATTATAGAGATGGTGAAGCGTAAGTGGGTATTCTTACTTGATCTATTTCAATTATGCATGAGTTAGCTTATGAGTTCTAATTTTGTGGGGTAGTGAGGGTTTAATTGTCTACAATTTATTCTTGGTCTAGTAAAATTGTGTGGGTCTTCAAGGGTTTCTTTTCTGCAATTTCAATTTGAGAGCATAAACTAGTGAGCTTTCTTTCAATTAAGGTTCACTATTTCTTATTTTGTGTCCTATAAGAATGAGTAAGCCTAGTGAGTCTGTCCAACTAGTCAAGAGGTTTAGGAGGATTAGTATGCTTGAAATTTAGGAGGATGCACCTAACATTGAACAATAAGTACCAAGAGCTCATGCAACACCAAAGGGCAGGAGGAGTGCCCGTAATAAAACTAAGAAGGGTGGTGTTAGGATCAACTACAATATGAGGAGTAGGGTTGTTGGGCACAACTATGGTGAGTCTGGTGGGAAATTGGCTAAGCCTTGTGGGAAGAAGAAGAATAAGTACCAAAAGGCTTATGATTCTTATATGGGGAGGCACAACTCTCCCATGGAGGATTTAGCTTGTCCTTTGAGCTTTGAAGGAGACACTGACCTAGAGTACGACTATTACGTCCTCACACTAGCATTTCAAGAGGATTATGATGATGGAGGAGTATTAGCCTCTCCATTTTTAGCAAGAACATGGAGTGGGCATGCTTACTCTGATTTGTAAGAATTAGAGTAGCACCTTAGTTCTATTTTTGTTTTTGATGGCACCGTTACCACAATATATGGCTCATCTTCTTCAGCGAATGTATAATTTTTTGTTTGGGGTGCTGACATGGAGAATATTCTTTGATCAACATGGATGAGAGATTGTGGCACTACTAAAATGATGAATGATGCCTTTTGGAAGGCTGTCTAAACTTCTTGGATGAACTATATGGAGTTTTTTCTTTTTCTTTCCCCCATTTTTTAATGAGCAAATATAACCATCTAGGAAGTTTCTAAAATTGAAATGAAATCAAGTTTCAAATGAAATTTAATTGAAATCATAATTTTTCTTGATGCTTGTTGCTCCCATGTCTCTATAAATGGGATTTTAGGGCTAGTTATAGGGGTTCAAATTTTGGGTCTCAAGTGGTCTAGGTTGGAAAACTAAGCTCATGAAAGAGAAATGTGTAAATTCATGCACAAATGAATACACTAGTATAATGTATATGGTATGAGCTGGTTTTTAATAAACTTAATTAGTTTAGCAGTAGCAGTAGTATATAAATGAAAATGATAGTTTGAAAGCACATTCTCTCCTATGAATTTTCTCTCCTATATTATGAATGAAATGATTAAGGTTATTTTTGTTTGTATTCAATTTTTTTAATTTTGGAATGAGTGATTTTATTTCTTCTTTAGTTCAAGCAATTGATAAAATGCTTGAATAAGATCATGGTCTTGTGAGGGAAGATTCTAGGATTTCTAAGTAATTTTTTTCTTTTGGCACAATGAGTTGAATATTGTAATGCAATATACAAATAGCCTTCAAATTACTGAGTCAAATTGCTAAGGTATTGTTGGTTGTTACAAATGTGACTCCATTACCCAAAGGTAAGGCAATAGTCTATTTTTTTGGTTATCTTGAATGCAAATGTGTCAGTCTTTCACTTGACCAAGAGCACAAAATGAGAATGAAAATCATATAAACACATTCAATTACAACACGTCATTATGAAGTATCATCTTATTCCTCTCCATAGATAGTAATTTTCTTAAGGGTCAGTTGAATCCTTGATGAATTTTATATATTTGCACCTTATACAAATATATCTATTTGTTCAAATTTTTCTTGATGAAATTTCTAAAGAATATCATATGAACATAATAAGGATCACTCTCCTAGATTTCATAGAGCATGAAGAGTAGAAGTAAGGTCCTAGTAATCCTTACTTGTTTTTTGGCCAATCCTTACCTATGCTAGTCATTGGATTATAGCTAATTCATAGGCATATGGTGAGATGAAGTTTGGTTCTAAAAAAATAACCAATAGAATGTTACAATGATTTTTATTTTAAATATTATTAATGTATTAGAATTAAAAGAAAAGTGTGATTTTATAGGTCAATATCTTACTTTAAATCATATAGAGGAACTTATTGATTGGTTATGGATAAGGTGTATTAAGATTAGCCTATGTATAAATAGGAAGTTTCTCAAGGTGATGTTAACTTTCCAAACAAGATTTTAAATAACGATAAGAAAATAATAATACCATCTAGGGTTTTCAATAATACAAAAATTAGTATATGGAAAAAGCTCATAAGATACATCTTAGAACATTAAATCTAATGACATCGATTATTTCCTTGATGTATAATTCTTAATTTACACAAGGAGAATTTAAAATATTTTTTAATATAAAATTTCAAAACATAAAGAAATTTTCAAAGGTAGGGAGGCCTAATAATTAGGCTCTTATACCAAATGTAATCTTGATTTTAACTAATAGTTATTTAAGTAATACTAGCATATTTAATATAATGAATATTGCAATTAAGTTAATTTGAGTTATGTAATGTTATCAACATAAATGTGAACAATCAATGTAAAATATAAACATGTGACATCTGAAAAATAAATAATTAACATAATAAATGGAATAACACCTCAACATAGATTAATCATATTAACATTAAAATCATATAGAAAATATTCCCAATATTGTCACATTAATGGTTCTCAATACTTATATGAAAATGATGGAGATGTTGATATGTGGCACTTAGAGTAAGGGTTGCAATTCTAGGCTCTTGATAACATAAACACCCCCGAAGGAAATGGATTCTTACACAAAACCCAACTTGCCTTCAAGGTGTAAACACATCCCTAGCTAGGACACTCTCAGGTGTATGCTATACCTTGAGTTGGACAAACATTGTGTACCCGTTCTCCAATTTTTTAAATTCCAGCCAAGACCCAAACCTCCACTCTTTTGTACCTTCTCAATTTCTCTTTTCCTTTTTCTCTTCCCTTCTTGAATGTGCTCCATGCTTTTCCATAGTCTCACTTGAATGATTTATATATAATTTTAAGGGGTGATTTCAAAACTATCACACCCTTTCACAAAGATTGTATACAATAACTATTTAAATAACTAATTATTCTCTAACCTTTTAAAGAGAGTTCTTATACATATTCTTTATTAATATCTCTTTTAACAAAAGGATCATAATACCCTTTATTTTTATATCTCGCTTTTAATTATAAAGGGTTATTTCATAACTTTCTCTTTGGGAAAAATTCACATAAAATATCTCCCCTTGTAAATTAACTATTGTCCTCGGTAGCACAAGATGCATCTGCATAACAACTCAAAGAAGCATATGATCAATTATTAAAGATACTAACATTAAGCATTTGTGTTCTTCATAATATACCTATTTTATTCTTTACTTTATCTATATTTTTGCTTATTTTAATTCATAGATAATCATTTTTAATTTTATTTTAAATTCATAAAAAAATTTAATAAAATCACATTCTCCAATCAGCATTATGACAAGAACTATATAGATTTCTTATGAAACATATCATAAATTAATAATTGAAAAGATAATTATAGTTTATGCATTTAACCTCCTATCCTTCAACCTTACCATTTTATCCACTCATGTAATTCATTTAAACTATTAAAGTATTACAATGTGTTCACACAATAATTACTATGCATATCCAATACTATGTGGTTAGTAATAGTTTATAAAAGTATAATCTATAAATTCAACATACATTCCAAGATGATATTCATGTGTTTTGGACTACATGAATATCCTCCTTTCATATATCAAAATCAATTTATAAATAGAATCTTAGTCCTATATAATAAGGATTTTACAAGGTTATTGGGTTGATCAAGTGCAATAATAAAGTACAATAGAATTAAGAACTTTAAGCAAAATAAAACAACAATATGTTATGACTACCCATAGGGTACTTCATAAAAATACTAGGTCCAATATTTTTTTTCCTATACCAAATACAATTAAGTGGAGGCTAGTATGTAATTACCCTTAAAATATCATTTCACAAGGCAACTAAATAAACTTTGGGGAAAATTTAGAATCCAATAAAATAAATTATCGTATTTCTATCAATATTGAAGATTGCTTATAACACCTAATGTAGTCATAACATATTTCAACATATATCCATTTGTCAAAGACTCATAGGTTATTAGATTCAAAAATGATAAATAACCAATACCAACTATGTGACATTTGTTAGAATTAGCAAGGATATAATTTGTATATCCATGTATCTAGGATGTGTAATGCAAGTATGGTGGTTGTCTAAATTTGGTTTGATCCAAAGTTCTAAATTTTTTATTGATATGACTCTTCAAAAACCCTATTTTTCTGATATAAGTTTGACAACATAGGAAAATTCACTATTTTTTAATAAAAAAACATGTGAAAGATTGAAACATCATATAACCTACTTCCATATCATAGAAAATATTGGAATAGATAGTCTCTCCCCTTTAATATTTGATATGTCCCTGTTAGAGTAATACGCCATCTCACTTAATTAATTTAATCATATTGGTTAATTAATTAAGTCACTTATCACTTTAGGTTTATTTAAGCTAAACTTAGGCACATTAATAATTAATTATTAAGTGTGCACACTAGGGTTTCCTTTAGAATTTGATCTCCTTTTTTAAGGATTGATCTCATTGTAATTATTCATTCTCTTAATGCTTTTTTTAGCTTGAGGCTTGCAGAGCATCTTTGTTGTTTTGGGCATTCTTCTTTCTTTGTGATAGGTTATTGCATGCAAGTGATTCTTGGGGTCTATGAAGTTGGGTTTCTCAACTTCTACATCATATTAGAGCTCCAGACCTATAGCTAACTATTCATTTATTGAAGAATATTTTCTTACAGTGATTTTTTTGTGCAAGGGTTTCAAGCCATGCATCTTTTAGCAATATATAGGGGTAGCCATTTTTTGGGGCATTTTTTGGGAAAAACAGACGTTTCCATCACATTCAAAGCACCCAGAAACCCTAGAAATTCCTATCGTTTCATCGATTTCTGAGAAGTTGAAAAAAAGGAAACTTTTTTGTTTCCCAGAGAGGTTGTACGACCTCCCCAGCACAAGTTTTGAGGCAAAAAATCAAAAAAATCAAATGGTTTTAAAAAAATCTCAGCACTCCCCATTCATAAGGAGATCGTCGCCCAGCGGCCACCAGTATGCCGCTGCCACCAATGGCACCTCCTGCCTACCGCTCCACAGTCATTAGCCCCTCTAGGCTTTCTAAGGCTTAGCTTCAATCACATCAGCGACCAGAAGCCCTGCGAATAGCCTCGCCAGCCGGCCCAGCTCCTGAGGTGGTCATGTCAGTGACTAGGAGCTTCAGCTCCAGCCCCCAACTGCCAACCCGTTGGTCTTGCATGTGACCAAGGGCTTATTTTTTTTTAGCCCCTAAGGGCTGTAGAAGGCCTTATTGAGCATATTGGCGCTATTTTGCAAAATCGGGTATATCTTGGGTGTTTCAACTCTATTTTTCGCAAACAAATAGGCATTGAAAATTTGGTTCGAGGCACTATGCAATGGTATAGGATTGATTTCCTCATTTTTATTTTTTGATTCCTTTTTCACCTATCAGAGTTAGAAGTTGTTGTTTTCACTCTGGGAGGCATAACTTTTGCGTCTGGACTCCATTTTTCGCCATTCTTATGGCATCAAAAAGCTAGTTCCATCCTCTTCACAGATCTTGGACCTAATTTTTCTATATTTTTCACTAGGTATCCAATTTTTTGTCAAATCTCATCCTTTCCTTTTTGGGTTGTTTTCTTAGGAAACATGCAATTAGGCTATTTTTTTGAGATCAAAGAGCATTGTTTTTTGCTTTGAGAGTATATACTATTTTTTTTTGTCGTGAATTCACATAATATTGCACCCATTACCCCATTCAACTATTTTTATTGGAAAAAAAAATGGAGATTCATTTTATGTACAAAGGGTTGTACAGAGTGGCCATGAGTATAGAAGTTGAACCTACAAGTGCTACTGAAAAGAGAAAGTGGTTTAATAAGTGTGATGAGGTTTTTGGTACTTTATGCCTCTCTCTTTCTTCTGATATTCTTTTTCATGTTGATTCTTGCACTACACCCAATCAAATGTAGACTACTTTGGAGTCTTTGTTTGGGAAGCAGGATACTATGAGAGGGTTTTAGTTGGAGAATGAGCTTATTAACTTAAATCCTAGGGATTTTGACAACATCTAGGAGTTCTTCACTAAGCTTAAGTCTCTCATATTGTAGTTGTCATAGTGTGGTGTTCAGAAGGAAGACTCTTAGTTGATATTGTTCATTCTTTCTAAGCTTGGACCAAATTATTTTGTTTTTGTATCTACCTTTTATGCCACTAGGGATGCACTTTGTACTAGATTTACTATACCTTTTTTTAATGATTTTACATCTTCTCTCACTCAACCACATGCCAAGTTGGCTAGCATGGGTAAGTTGAAGCCCTCTTCATCACAAGAACTTATTACATCATAGGAGCCCAAAGATTAGAAGGATTCTACAGGAAAAGGAAAGAAAAATAAACAAAAGGATTCCAAATCTCATGAGCAACAAATAGGGTCCTCTAATTCATCCTCCTCTTCTAAGGGTAAATCATCTAAGAAGGAGAAGGTTACATGTTCATATTGAAAGAGAGGACATGCTGAACATAGTTACTATAAGGACATTGATCAGCTAAAGCATCTTCTTCACAAACATCAAATTCATTTTCCTTCTAGGATGTCTACAGTTGAATCTCAGTTGTGTTTACAGTTTGTCCTTGATGACAAAATCCTTTTCAGTATGTTCTCATTGTTGATTTGTCTCAGAATGGTTCTCCTTGCACATCACAATGTTTGGTTGTTTGCAGAGTCTTCCGGATCCAATTTGAATTGTCTAGTTTGCCTATCGGAAAGACATTTCAGATGTCATGGCAATTGAATTTAACATTCTGGTAGCTTCCGGTGAGACATTGTTTGTGGTCTTGGCGACAGTAGAAAAGTCTATCAACCTGAGGATTGTTCACCGCTAGGAGGTCTTACCGATTGAGTTGGGTCTCACCGACTAACTCATAAGGTGGTTCATCGGCCTAAGAAATCCCTATCGACATGTTGTTTCATCAAGATTTTTGAGTCTTGGTGACCAGCACAAGAATGATTATTTCGGCAAGACTTCTTTCCTATTTCAGCGACAGAAAGGAACACTTTCAGCATATGTTATATTGTCAGGATAAGGTCTTATCAAAAATAAAATGTCACACCGACCCACTTTAGAATGAGCATATTAGCAAAGTGTAATACCATCGGTGTGAAGTCATAGCAAAAATGCTATGTTATACCGACTAATGGTGAATGGAAGTCTCAGCAAACAGAAATGGTCACGTGGTCTTTTGATGAAACATAAAGGAACTTAGTCGTAATGTCACAGCAATTGTAAATGAAAGGCTTTCGGCGAAAGGATGGTAAAGTCTTAGCGACTCAGAGCAAATAAAGTCTTTCGAGGAAACTTAATGTTTTCTATGAAACGTCTTCCCAAAAGTTGAAGGTTACAGCGACTCTCAAGAGTAAAAAGGGCTTTCAGTGTAAGTGTTCTCTTGTCTTAGCGATTTGGAAATTTCTAAGAGAGGTCTCCCCGATGACGGTAAGCTATAGTGACAAATACAAGATAGAAGGCTCATTGACAAGAAAAACAATATGTTATGGTGACAATGTGTTTCAAGTGACTTTCGGTGAAACTTTATGAAGTCTATATGAGGTCTCCCCGAAAGTGATTTGTCACGGCGACAGGATTAATCTAGTGGTCTTTCGGTAAGACACTGTTTGATCTACAAAAGGTCTTCCCGACTTCACTAAGTCTTAGCGATTGGAAAGAAAATAACTTTTGGCTCTCGGCATAACATTATGAATTCAACATGACATCTCTCTGACTCTTGTGTCTCAGTGACTAAAACAATTACAACAAAAATGTGATCTCAGGGAAATATAAAAGGTCTTCGATATGGTTTGTCCTCAATGGTAGAAAGTCATGGCGACTCACAAGGACAAAGGATCGATCGAAGTTATAATTGCCTATCGGCATACTTGTCTGATGTCTCAGCGAATGATAAATGAAGACTCATACTTTGTGGTCATTATGGAAACTTCAAAATAAAGTTGTAGGCTGACATCATTGATTGCATTGAATCTCAAATCCGTTACATGGATGAATATTCATTGAGTTTCTTTCTAAGCTGTTGTTTGTTTTAGTTGATTTGCAGCTCTTTGGATAAGCTCTACTATTGATTTTTTCCATCATCTATAGTCTACCTGTATTCAGCTTTATATTCAAAAATCAGCTAGAGAATCTGAAGATCTGGTGAAATTTGATTTTGAAGATTTCTTCACGATGGTCATACTTGAAATGTAAATAAATACCTGTGTTGAAAAGTGGAAGAAAAGTTGCTTGTAATTTTGAGAGTGTCATTTCTTGTCTGTATATGAATGAATGAACTCTGCAGAAAGATGTGTGCTTATCTGAAAACAGAGAAATCCTCTCAGTCACTATTATTGTAACTTTGTAATCTGAGTGAGGAGTTGGTACTCCTTGAGATGGGTGTCTCTAAATGAGGGGTTGGTGCTCCTTGAGTTGGTGCTCAGAATTTTAGCCTATAAGGCTTTGTGAACTTTTGTTTAAAAGATTAAGCCAGGAAGGCATTTAGGGAGTGGTTTTTATACCCCAAGAGGGTTTTCCACTTGATAATTTCTGGAGTCTTCTTGTTCTTCCGAGTTCCCTTTACTTTACTGTATTGTTGATTATTTCAGTTCACTGTTTGGGTATTATCTTTCTCAATTCTGTTTATGAATGATTACATTCAATTCATGAATGCATTAATCAGAGTATATTGAGATCAGATCTATGCTATAGTTATTTGAATTTGTGAAAATTGGTCAAATTGTTATAACACTGATTCACTCCCCCTCTCAGTGTCATTTTAACTCCAACAATTGGTATCAGATCCTAGGGTCCTCTGATTGGTTTAATTTCCTTGGATTGATCTTGGTCTTGGAGTTGTTTTTAATGGCACATTCTCAAGACGGTGCCTCTGTAACTAGAGATCCATTATTTGATGGAACAGATTATGTGTTATGGAGAATAAGAATGGAAGCTCTTCTTGTTTCTTATGATGTTGATGTTTGGAGCATGGTTTTAGAAGATTATAATGTACCAGCCACTATTCCCACTGATGTTGCTGAGAAAAAAAAGTATGAAACAAATGCTAGAGCTAAGCATGCCATCTTGTGTGGATTAACTAAAGATGTGTTCATTAAAGTCATGCATTGCAAATCTACTCATGGAATCTGGGAAAAAATTGAAACTATATATCAAGGGAATGAGAAAGTAAAATTGTCAAAAATCATTACTCTCAAACATCAGTTTGAGTAGTTGAAAATGAAGGATGATGAGAAAGTGGCTGAATATTTTCTAAGAGTTGATGAAATTTTCAATGCAATGAAAGGTCTAGGTCAAGAGGTTAATGAATTTGATGTGGTCACAAAAGTTGTTAGTACTTGCCATCTAAATTTGAATCTAAGGTTTTAGCCCTAGAAGAAAAGAAACATTTTGATAAGCTTACATTAGACAGCCTGCAAGGAATACTTACTGCCTATGAAATGAGAACTAGCAAAAACATTTCAACAGGAAAAGAAACTGCCTTTAACACTGAAAATAAAGAGAAAATCGAAGTCAGTGAACCAAAGTTGTCTGATTCTAATGAATCCCATTTTGTTTAAAGAAGATTTAAAAGGGGATCAGGGAAATATAAGGGAAAACTTCCCTTTAAATGTTTTAACTGTGGAAAAATAGGTCACTTTGCAGCTAAGTGTCCATATGATGATCAAATAGGTGACAATGAGACATCTAAAAAATAGTCTCAAAAGAAGGTTTTTAAACCTAAAAGAAACTTCAATTTCAAAAAGAAGAAAAGTCTGTTTAGTAAGGATGAATCTAATTCTGAATCTGAAGATTCATCAGTTGAAGAATATGAAACTTTGTTCATGGCTGAAACCTCTCAGCAAAATGATACAAACACTGTCAACATTGAAGAAGGTGAAGTAGATCTTGAATGTGAGCTAAAATGTGCTTTACAAGAGATAAAAAACTCAAAAAACAAGTTCTTGCTCAAGAACACAAATCAGATCAAGAAATAATCTCTCTAAAAACTTAGCTTGAAGATGCTAAAAGAGTTGAAGACTATCTTCGAAGACTGTAAGCTGCAAAGATCAAGAAATTCAAAAACTGGAACAAGAGGCAGTCTGTCTTAGGAAGGAAATTGAAAAATATGAAAGCACTCTAAAACTAAATGAGATGCTCAGCAAGTAGAAGATGTACAAAGATAAAACTGGTGTTGGTTTTGAAAAGAGTGAATGCTCATTCGACAATGCAAATCAAAACCTCTCTTCTGAAGTCAAAGGTTTTGGCTCAAAACACTCAGAATTTGGTAAGGATCATGTTCAGTCTTTAAGAGGTACTATATCTTCATACAGAGTCAATCCTTTCTTCTATGGTTATTGTTTTTTCTGCAACAAATTTGGCCATAAGGTGAGCACTTGGAGGCTTATGAATCCTAGGTTTGGTCTTAGGCAATACTATGGTTTTATTAGACAAATCAGATGTTTTAAATGCAATGCTTTGGGACATTCTGTCAAACAGTGCAAAGCTGATCTGCAATCTAAACAGCAGAAATTTAAAAAGATTTGGAAACCTAAGACTGTCAACAACATTAAGCAAACTATGTTGGTTCAAACAACTTTTCATTCCAAGAAAAATGACTTATGGGTCCTAGACAGTGGATGTTCTAACCATATGACTGGCGACAAAGATAAGTTTGTAAATATTGAAGATTATGTAGGTGGATATGTTAAGTTTGGTGATAACTCTGGTATTCAAATTAAAGGAATAGGTTCACTTCTTCTGAATGAAGACACTCCTATCTATAATGTGTACTATGTGGAATGTGTCAAGCACAATCTTCTAAGTGTTAGTCAAATCTGTGACAGTGGTTATCATTTTCTTTTCACTTCGCAGGGATGTGAGATTAAAAACAAGCTTGGAAAGGCTATTGCAGCTGGAAGGAGGACAAATGGAAATGTATACAATCTTCTCAACACATCAAGCAATGGTAATAATTAAGGTATGTGTTTAATGAGCCAAATTGAAGAAATTTGGTTATGGCATAAAAGATTAGGACACATAAACTTTGAAAATCTAGTTAGAATAAGTAAGAATCAAAATGTTAGAGGTTTACCAATACTGAACAAGCCAAAAAATTCTACGTACAAAGAATGTCTAAGTGGTAAACAAACTAAAATCACTTTTAAAAAAAATAACATTCTTCTTCAAAACCTTTACAACTTGTGCACACTGACTTATGTGGACCAACCAAAATAAGATCTATTAATGGTGAAAGGTACTTTATGTTGTTTGTGGATGATTATACTAGAATGGTTTGGGTCACATTTCTTAAGCACAAATTAGAAGCATTTGAAAGGTTTAAAATCTTTCGTAAATTGGTTGAGAAAGAATATGATTTGAAACTTAAATGTCTGTGATCTGACAGAGGAGGTGAGTTCACTTCTCAAGAGTTTATTGATTACTGTGAACAACACGACATTAAAAGACAGTATGCTGCAACAAAAACACCTCAACAAAATAGGGTAGTTGAATACAAAAATAGAACTATAAATGAAATGGCTAGAACAATGTTAGATGAAGCTAAGTTTCCTGATATGTACTGGAAAGAAGCTGTTCATACAACTGTATACATTTTGAATAGAGTGCAGATTAGATTCAAATCTAAACATACACCTTATGAACTGTGGAATGGAAAAACTGCTTCTGTCAAATACTTTAAATTTTTTGGAAGTAAGTGTTTTATCAAAAAGGATGATGATAATCTTGGGAGTTTTCAATCAAAGAGTGATGAGGTTATCTTTTTTGGATACTCAACTCACAACAAAGCTTATAAATGCCTTAACAAAAGGCTTAATAAGATAGTTGAAGTTGTTAATGTAAAATTTGATGAGAGATCACATTTGTATGCTAAATCTTTGTAGGATAATGAGGAAAGAAGAACTTGAATTAGAAATAATTTCAGAAGGAACTGAGTCAGCAAGTCCTAGGAATGAAACAACAAGTCTTGAAAAGGTTGCTTCAAAAGTTCTAACCAAATATCACCCCAAAGATTAGATTATTAGGGATAAAAATGTAGGAGTTCAAACTAGAAGAAAGGCTGCACAATCTAATGAAAAGGCACAAATAGCTTTATGTCTAGTTACTCAGTTTGAGCCTAAAACTTTTAATGAAGCTCTCACAGACTCATGTTGGCTTAATGCTATGCAAGAAGAAATTGATCAAATTGAGAAAAGCCAGACTTGGGAGTTGGTCCCAAGACCAGATGACAAGAATTTCATTGGAGGCAAATTGATACACAAAAACAAGCTTGATGAAAATGGTAATGTCATTCACAACAAATCAAGATTTGTCTACAAAGGCTATGCTCAACAAGAAGGTATTGATTTTGGTGAAACCTTTGCACCCATTGCTAGATTAGAATCTATCAGAATATTCTTGGCTTATTCTGTTTATAAAGACTTTACTGTTTATCAAATGGATGTCAAACCTACCTTTTTAAATGGCTATTTAGATGAAGAAGTCTATGTTGAATAGCCTGAAGGATTTATGTGCAACGATAAGCCTAATCATGTTTACAGATTGAAAAAGGCCATCTATGGTTTAAAACAAGCACCTAGAGCTTGGTACTCTAGGCTTGACAGTCATTTACTTTCAAATGGTTTTGTTAGAGGAGGTGTAGATAGCAATCTTTATGTTCAAGCTAAAGGTTCTGATATTTTGGTTGTTGAAATTTATGTTGATGACACTAATCTAAATTTGAAATGTCATTATTAGGAGAATTAAATTTCTTCTTTAGTCTTCAAATATCTCAACATGAAAATGGGATATTTCTATCACAAACCAAGTATGCTAGAGAGATGCTTAAAAAGTTTCGGATGGATGAATGCCATCCAGTTTGCACTCCAATGTCTATTGGATGCAAACTTACTAAGGTTGATGATTCCCCTAATACAAATCAAACTGAATACATATCAATGATTGGCAGTCTATTATATTTAACTGCTTCTAGACCTGACATTATGCAGGTTGTTTGCACTGTTGCACGGTTTCAGGCATCACCTAAAGACTCCCATGTCACTGTTGTTAAAAGGATTTTTAAATATATCCAGGGCACTCTTAATTATGGCCTCTGGTATCCTAGAAGCCCTGATTTTTCACTGATTACATATATTGATGCTGACTGGGCTAGTTGTTTGGATGATAGGAAAAGCACCAGTGGTGCTGCATTCTTTCTTGGTGATCGATTAGTGGCATGGCACAACAAGAAACAAGAATTTGTTTCTCTCTCTATTGCTGAAGCAGAATACATTGTTGCCAATTCATGTTGTACTCAATTTCTTTGGATGAGTCAAACTCTATCTGATATGGGTATTGAAATTCCTAAACCTGTTTCTATTCTCTGTGATAACACAAGTGCGATAAGTATATCCAAAAATCCAGTTTTGCACTCTCGCACTAAACATATTGCTATCAAGTTTCACTTTCTTCGTGAAAAGGTTTTGGCTAATGAAGTTTTCTTACAATTTGTTGGCTCTCAAGATCAGGTGGCTGATATTTTTACTAAGCCCTTAGCTAAAGAGTTATTTGAAAGGTTGAGAGTTCAATTGGGAGTTATCTCTCATTCTTCACTTCTCTGATTTTACGAGCATTGGCTTAGGGGGAGCTTGTTATATGTTTTGATTCACTAAAAGCTCTCCTACAATCTTGGTTGTTGCACTGTCACTCTTCTTCTAGCTGTTTCTAATGGTATTTTTGGTTGGCTCAGTTGTGTTATGGCAATGCACATTTTTTCTTCTATTCTTTTCCTTGAGGCAAAAAGGGGGAGAGTCTTTTGTGTTTTTCCATCAAGGACAAAGGGGGAGTTTGTTGAATCTCAGTTGTGTTTACAGTTTGTCCTTGATGATAAAATCCTTTTCAATATGTTCTCATTGTTGATCTATCTCAGAATGGTTCTCCTTGCACATCACAGTGTTTGGTTGTTTGCAGAGTCTTCCCAATCCAATTTGAATTATCTGAGTTTCCTATCGGCATGTTGTTTCATCGAGCTTTTTGAGTCTTGGCGACCAACACAAGAATGATTACTTCGGAAAGACTTCTTTCCTGTTTTGGTGACAAAAAGAAACACTTTCAGCATACGTTATATCATTGGGATAAGGTCTTATCAAAAATAAAATTTCACACCGACCCGCTTCAGAATGAGCATATCGGCAAAATGTAATACCATCAGTGTGAAGTCACAATGAAATTGCTATGTTATACCGACCGATGGTGAATGGAAGTCTCGGCGAACAGAAATGGTCATGTGGTCTTTCGATGAAACACAAAGGAACTTAATCGACATAAGATTTGTAATGTCACAGTGATTGTAAATGAAAGGCTTTCAACGAAAGGATGGTAAATTCTTAGCAACTCAGAGCGAATAAAGTCTTTCGATGAAACTTAATGTTTTCTATGAAACTTCTTCCTGAAATTTGAAGGTTATAGTGACTCTCAAGAGTAAAAAGGGATGTTGGTGTAAGTGTGCTCTTGTCTTGGTGATTTGGAAATTTCTAAGAGAGGTCTCCCTGATGACGGTAAGCTATAGCGACAAATACAAGATAGAAGGCTGGTCAGCAAGAAAAACAATATGTTACAGTGACAATGTGTTTCAAGTGACTTTCGGTGAAACTTTATGAAGTCTATATGAGGTCTCCCCGAAAGCAATTTTTCACAGCAACATGATTAATCTAGTGGTCTTTCGGTAAGACACTACTTGATCTACAAGAGGTCTTCTCGACTTCACTAAGTCTCAGCGATTGGAAAGAAAATAACTTTTGGCTCTCGGTGTAACATTATGAATTCGACATGACATCTCTCTGACTCTTGTGTCTCAGTGACTGAAACAATTACAACAGAAATGTGATCTCAGGGAAATATAAAAGGTCTTCAATATGGTTTCTCCTCGATGGCAGAAAGTCATGGTGACTCACAGGGACAAAGGATCGATCAAATTTATAATTGCCTGTCAGCATACTTGTCTGATGTCTCAGCGAATGATTAATGAAGACTCATACTCTATGGTCATTATGGAAACTTCAAAATATAGTTGTAGGCTGACATCATTGATTGCATTGAATCTCAGAGCCGTTACATGGCTGAATATTCATTGAGTTTCTTTCTAAGTTGTGTTTTTTTAGTTGATTTGCAGCTCTTTGGATAAGCTCTACTATTGATTTTTTCCATCATCTATAGTTTGTCTATATTCAGCTTTATATTCAAAAATCAACAAGAGAATCTGAAGATCTGGTGAAAAATGATTTTGAAGATTTCTTCACGATGGTCATAATTGAAATGTAAATAAATACCTATGTTGAAAACTAGAAGAAAAGTTGCTTGTAATTTTGAGAGTGTCATTTCTTGTCTGTATATGAATGAATAAACTATGCAGAAAGATGTGTGCTTATTTGAAAATAGAGAAATCCTCTGAGTCACTATTATTGTAACTTTGTAATCTGAGTGAGGAGTTGGTACTCCTTGAGATGGGTGTCTCTAAATGAGGGGTTGGTGCTCCTTGAGCTGGTGCTCAGAATTTTATCCTATAAGGCTTTGTGGACTTTTGTTTAAAAGATTAAGCCAGTAAGGCATTTAGGGAGTGGTTTTTATACCCCAGGAGGGTTTTCCACTCGGTAATTTTTGGAGTCTTCTTGTTCTTCTGAGTTCCCTTTGCTTTACTGTATTGTTGATTATTTCAGTTCACTATTTGGGTATTATCTTTCTCAATTTTGTTTATGAATGATTACATTTAATTCATGAATGCATTAATCAGAGTATATTGAGATCAGATCTATGCTATAGTTATTTGAATTTGTGAAAATTGGTAAAATTGTTATAACACTAATTCACCCCCCTCTCAGTGTCATTTTAACTCCAACATTCTACATCATCTTCTTCCCCTCATTCTTCTTCTTCAGATCACCATGATAGGGGCACAACTGGTTTACATACTTCATCAGATATGAAGGGACATGCTCTTTGTGCTGATTTAGGTCTTGGATCAAGGAGATGGCTTCTAGATTCAAGAGCATCTCATCATATGGGATCTTCACAGTCTATGTTTTCTTCCTGTGAGCCTTGCACTATGTCTCCTATTTTGATGGGAAAAAATACATACATGAGTGTTATAGGGAAGGGGTCTATTAGTTTTG
>VDFB02271358.1:785427120-785446990 GCA_007258455.2 Sequoia sempervirens
TCTCTTCCCTTCTTGAATGTTCTCCAAGCTTTTCCCAAGTATCACATGAATTGTTTGTATATCCTTTTAAGGAATGACTTCCAAGCCATCACACTCTTTCATAAAGGTTGTATTTAATAATGATTTAAATAACTAACTATTCTCCAACCTTTTAAAGAGAGTTCTTATACACATTCTGTATTAATATCTATTTTAACCAAAGGATCATAATATCCTTTATTTTTCTATCTCCATTTTAATTCTAAAGGGCTATTTCATAACTTTCTCTTTGGGAAGAAAGTCACATAACTAATCAAAACAACACAAAAATTATTTAAATGAAAATAATAAAAGGATCTAGTAATATCACCACAATAATTGAATTACTTTGATTATATTTATATTTTCATTATTTTTATATTGTAGTATAATGTGTTCATTGTTGGGTGCTACCACAATAGTATCTCCCACTTCTTTGACATCTTGTTTTTTTTCTTCCTAAAATTGCCTATGTTTTAGAAAAAATAATGATTTAAGCCTTGAAGAGTCCCACTAAAGGGTTTTAATTGAATAAGGTTAGAACATACCTCACTAGATCAAATCCACTTCGATAGAACCACCTTAGTCTTAAATTAAATGCTCAATGGAGTTTCCTCTTCACATATCAAAATGGTAAGAAATAACATTTTACTTCACATTTTTGGGATCAAATGAAGGCATTTATGAGATATATTTTATAATTATGTAGCATTTATTATAAAAATTACAAAAGGAATAATTTTAAATATATCTAATTTGATTATTATATTCATTTTCTATTTCTTTTGAATGTAGATTTTCACTAAACATTAAGGTATTTCTTTTAAAGATGCAAAAAAAATATAATTGAGAAAAAATCTCTAAAAATATATTTGTACACTAGGTATTGATGTCCTTATTCAAAAGAAAAAAATTAATTCAAATGAATATAAAAAAATCACATGTTTTTAATTAACGATAAATAGGTTTTGAAGGGTTCCTGAAAAAGATAAAGCAATGGACTGCCCACCCAAAAAAACCAAAAACAACTTGATTACTAGAACATCAGCATACCACCAGTGAAACTAATAACTAAAAAAAAAGACAACAAAGGAAAAAAAATGGTCATTAGATAAGTTCTTTGAGCATCCTTGCCACTTCCAGGTCCTTTGATGTCATCCTATTGTGCCTCTCCATGATGTCTTCCACATCCTCCCTAGGGACCGTTTTGCATTTCTTAGTTTTACTCTGAGTACGCACACTCAATCCAGCACCCAAGTCTGTGGTCTATATCTCCATGATGACACTCTCCCCCATTTCCTTGCTCACCTGATCACCAAAAATTCCTCTTCCCATCCATTCTTTTTCCTTCTCGTTGAGGAAAAGTAGACCATCAGCCGAAGCCTCCAACTTCTCCCTGCTAAGATTAATGATCATGTCAATGTCCTTATGGAGCTACTTGTTATTCTTTTCCAGCAATGCCAGCCTCAGCCAATAGAATTTTTTAAGGTTAGCTAGCTCATCCACCACACAACCAACACTATAATTTAATGAATTGGTGAAACCGAAAATGGAGTCCTCCTTAAGACTATGAAGAGTTGAAATATTGCATCGAGAAATAGCATTGTGCTTATTGTGGAGGTCTTGCACTACTTGCACCATCCACATCAGTAAATTGAAATAAATATCTTCCCCTTCTTTCACCATACTTGATGCCTACAAAAATTTCATAGCCCCTCAAAACAAACCCCTACCCTAATGTAAACTAGCAGGAGGATCCTCATCGTGAGACACATCGGGGATAAACTTGGCCTTGCCCCTATCCTTGGAAGCTAACACCTAAGAAGAGTCATTCACATTAACAATAGAATTCACCTTACCAACAGGAGGGGACCCACCATCACCATCATAAGCCAGGTTCAAATTCCCCAAATTCACCATCTCACCATCCTGAATATCCTTTGTCACCTCCTAAAGTTTAACCCCCATATCCTTAGAGTGACCCTTGGCCTTCTTACCACTACAAAGCACCTCCTCTTCATCCTCCATAAAAACCTCCTTAATTTTGTGCTTAACATTTAGGAGGGAAGGTTTGGCCTTAGAATTAGAGGGTTTCTTCCCTCTAGATTAGGGTGTGTAATGAAGGTCTCTATTGTACCTATCAGACCATCCCTTCGAGTCCTCTTCAATTTTCATTCCCTCACTCTCCTGAATCTCCTCAACCTGACATTTCCCACTCCCTTTCCTCTTCCTTTTTGAAACGGGTGAATGGGGAGCATCAACTTTATAGTTGGCTTTAATAAAATTGACTGTGAGCAACATCAAACCCTCATGCAGAAAAGGGTTTCTTGGGTTCTTCCTGAAATTCAAAATTCCTTCCTCCAAAGATGACAACAAGTAAAATGGGAAGGAAATGAGCTTACCATGTCATAAGTGATTCAAAAAAACAAAATGGTGACCATACAATGTGATGTATCTAATGTCCAAGGTAAAGTACCACATCAACGCCACTGCCACATTTTTCCATATAGGTTTAATCTTGGACCTATTGGACCCACCACAATCCAGTCTAACCATTTTAGCCTGTTCTCTGTCCCAGATAATTTTTTTCCTGGATGATTGCAAGAGGTTCTTATCCCTGTAGATTTTCCTTCCTTCCATTGACATACCAGCCACTTCCACAATGAAATCTTCATTAATCGTAGTATCCCTTCCAAACATGTTGAGAATACCACCATGCCAAGCATCAATGAAATATTTAGAAATGTTAACCTTAAAGCCATGCAATCTTTCCATAAAAGGGGTCATCCCACCCTTCTGCAAGATAGCCCAAACATTGGCGTTGGCCTTAGATTCATCGAAGGAAAGTGGTAATGTTTTTTATCTATCCCCACCCATCATCAAAATCTTGAAACTTGTACAGAGAAACCACACACAAAGACAGAAAAAGAATAAGGCGAAAGGGAAATGAACACCTAGAAAACGTGTGTCTACCAGGAATGATACCAAGAGCACTAATTAAAAGGAAGCTCATGCAACTTGGATTTGAATGCCCACAAATTCCCATAAACATCACCTATGAGGATTGTCTAATCAACTCGAAAACTCCATAATATCCATGCATTCCAATAGCTGAGGAGGTGGCCAACACCAAACTGCTAAGATATTTCATTATGGATTAGATTACTTAATTCAATGGGTAGGACGTCATTCGCCTCCCAAAATGACCCCAAAATTTTCCACCCAATCTGCCACATGATTCACCTCTCTAAAAGAATGAGAAATATATATTTCATCAAATTCTTGAATCAAAGCAAGGGAATCCAAAATGAAATTTTCAATAGTCCAATAGGGGGACCCTTTCCTTAGAAAATTAGCAATATTTAGCGAATCTCCTTTGATCCAGAGCTTTGATATCCCTTTGTCTCTAGCAAAATTAATGTTATGATAGGCTACAATAGCTTCAACAAAGTGGTTTTTTTGGAGTCCTAAAGGGAGTGCCACTGCTGAGACTAACCTACCATTGTGATCTCTTAACACTCCCCCACAACCAGTAGGAACCAAATGTCCTTTAGCTGAACCATCCAAGTTTATTTTATGCCAACCATAAGGAGGAGAAAACCAAACAACCCCTTCCCTATCCAAAATTATCTTTCTTGAAGGGTTTAGCAATATCACAAGAAATATTCCAATGGGTAGACACCACAAAATCATAATCGAAAACCCTCACCCTACCCAAAATATCAATTTTCTCAACCACCAGCAAAAAATTCTCCCTAATTGATGACAAAACTTTGAAAAAGAGAGAGAGAGGGGTAAGGGAGGCATCCCTAATTTTTTTTTGTTCCCCTCTTTCCGTAAGCCCCAAACAATATGAGGGAGCATAAGAGACCAAAGCAACCTCAAGGAAGGATTATAAGAAGGTCCATGCCAATGTGAGCCAAAGCTCCTTAACCAAAGAAGGGAAAATCCATTCCACTCTCCACGGATTGAGAAAGAGATACCAAACTTCGCGAGCAAAGCTACACCCAGTAAACATGTGAGAACTGTCATCTGCATCCATCTTGCATAGGTAGGATCTGTTAGGCATGGAGAAACCTCTTTTCCATAGATTTTTAATGGTTAAGATCTTGTCCTGCATGGTTAGCCATAGAAACATATTGATTTTGTGAATTAGCTTTGAAGCCCAAACCAAGCCTCATGACAACCTAGGTCCCACAATATCATTGAGGGAATTAAACATAGATGCCACCGAAAATAGCCTATGTAGAAGCCTTCTCCAATTCACCTTGTCACTCTAGAGGGAAACATGGATATCAATTTTAGACGACCCACTATACAAATCCACCAGCTTTTGAAAAACCTCATGGATTCTTCTCCACTCCCAATTTACAATATAATTAGCAATATAACTCCAAAATTCCCCAATACACAAGTCCCTCCAGGGATCTGCCTAATCAGAATCTTGTAGCGGACCATGCCCGAACCACCAATCATCCCAAAATAGTGCCATTCCCAATCGGCCATTGGATGCCAATAAAAATAACACCCCTATATCTTATGGGAGAATTCCAAAAGAAAGAACTCGAGGGAGGAGAGATATCCTCTCTCACAAAATCCCAAAATTTATCCACCTGAGCAAGATATTTGGAAGCTAGCATCCTCGACCAATCCTTCTCACCACAAAGGAAGTTCCATAGCTATTTGGCCACAAGAGCCACATTGAAATATTTTATCCTACGTAGGCCCAATCCACCTTAGCACTTCAAATAGAAAACCTCCTCCCACAACACCAAACTCAATCTCTTCTTATCCTCCACACCACGCCAAAGAAACTTTTTCTAAATACTCTCAATCTTTTCCAAAAAATTTTGAGGCATCTTGAAAAGGCTGAGAGAAGACATCAGTTGATTATGCAATACAGATCTAATCAACACCAATTTGCTAGCCTGAATGAGCAGAGCACCTTTCCAATTAGCCATCTTAGCATTGCACTTGTTAATAAAACCATTCCAAAAGGACTCATAAGCTGAATTAGGTATGAGAGGAAAACCAAGATAGGTTAAAATAAGAGATTCCACCGAACATTCAAGAATACCAAAAATTCTTTGCATTCTTCTTTCCTGAGTGTTGAGGAAGAAGATCGTGGTCTTGGGGAAACTACCCCAACATTGCCTCATACTTTTGGAGAGTCAATTTAATAGTCCTAGCTTCCATGATAGATGCCTCACCCAAGATCAAAGTACCATCAACAAATTGTTGATGCGAACAGGGGGGTGAGGAAGAAGGTGTCAGACCCTTTAGAGAACCCAAAGAGAGCTTCAATTGCAATGACCTACCTAGAGTTTTAGCCAAAACAATGAAGAGGAAGGGTGAAATAGGATCACCCTATCCCAGCCCCTGAGAGCTCTTAAAGAAATCTGAGGGAGAGCCATTAACTGACACAGAAAAGGAAACCATCGAAGTAAGGCTCTAAAAAAACTTAACAAAGTTATAAGAAAAACCTAAAGCATACAAGACTTTAAACAAGAAATACCAATTAAACCAGTCATAAGCTTTAACCAAATCCAATTTTAACAAACCATCCCTTTTGCTAACCATCAAGGATTGAATGTTTTCATGCACAGTAATAATAGGGTCAAGAATTTTCCTACTCGCAACAAAGCCACTTTGGTGTGTCTAAAGATAATCAAAGGAAGAACCCTCTACAACCTAACTTCCAAAACCTTGGAGAAAATCTTGTAAATTGAATTACACAAGCTAATAGGTTTGAACTCATTAAAGGTTGAGACGCCAGGGATTTTTGGAATTAACACCAAAAAGGTAGCATTCAATTCCTTGAGCAGGTTACAGCTGCCAAAAAACTCTTTAGTTGCATCCACCACATCCTTAGAGACAATGGTCTAGAATTCTTGGAAGAAGAACATGGGGAACCCATCAGGGCCAAGCGCCTTGTTCCCAACAAAAGAGAAAACAATATTCTTGATTTCCTTCACAAAAGGGATACCATAGAGCATGTGATTAAGATCATTCGTCTTAACCCAAGGAATAACTTCCAATAGTTGATCCTGAGCATCCAAGGATGGGGAAAAATCATCCATAGGGAGATTAGAAAAGAAAGAAATAGTCGCATGCCTAATCTCCTCCTCATCCTCAATCACCCTATCATCCTAACAAATATACTTGATACAATTGGAGGCATGGTACTTTAGAGTGGTGAGATGAAATAATTTAGTATTTCTATTGCCATAGTTAAGCCACACCACATGCGACCTCTTCTTCCATAATTCCTCCTCCCTGGCCACAATATTATGGAGATGGGACAAGAGCACACTCTCCTTATTCACCAAATCAACATTATAGCCCCCAGTTGAATATTTTGTTGAACAAGATCAAGATCCACCTTGATAAGAGATTTCTCTTGGAAGATATGACCAAAGGAAGCCTTATTCCAATTCCTCACATTGGCCTTAATCACAACAAGCTTCTTGGCCACTCTATACATGCCCAAAAAATTTACATGTTATCGAACTTATGTTTTGAATTATAGCTAATCCCACTTTAAAAAATTATGAGGAATTTATGCAACAAAAAATTATGAAAAATAATATGTGCATAAGATATCAGTGTTATGCATCTATGTTTATAAATTTATAATCCTATCCTTTCTACAAATAAATTTATTCTTTATTGAACTAACACAACATTTTAAAATTACTATTATTAATAAAAATTAAGTTATAAAAAACAATATAAAATTTCTTTTTTTACAATATAATTATAATCTAGAAACAATATCTTAAAAAACAATATTTCATATCATTTTCAAATTCCTAACAATTTAATTGATATATGCATTGGAAAATTAAAAAATTGATGAAAATGTTGATTTCAATGTCCTAGTTTAACCAAAAAGAGTGACACATGATTGTGGGTTGATCCTCCTTTAAGAACATACACACCCCTTCATACCTCATCTAATCTTGTGCATAATAGGATTGCATGCAAGTTTTGCCTATCTTGGATTGTAAGTGAGTACCCTTGTTTGGATACATGAATGAAACTTTCTAAGATTTTTGATCATGTCCTTTCAATATAAACAAATACTATTTTCCTTTATTTATTCATACAATTCTATGATATAATCCTGCATAGCTCAATTACATTATTATTTATAATACATCCACTTAATTTGTTATGCAACCTTCTTAGAAAATAAAAATTCCATCCAATTTATTATTTAAATTCTCCCCAAAAAAACTCTCTAATTAATTTGACTATAAACTAAAATGAACACATTAAAACGAATGTTTTTTACAATCTATATTTATTAACAATAATAATTAAAAACCAGATAAAAATAATTTAAAACATTAAAAAATACATATAAATCACACCTTAATAATACTATTGTACTTATACAACTATCCAATTTCCAATAAAATAATTAGTTGGATTGAATATATTTTTGTATTGTATTAAATTGGATAAATACTAACTGTTTTACAAAATGAATATTTTAATCCCCATCTTTTCATTGAATGCTTGCATTGGAAATACTAATTTTTCCATTTGTGAGGGGGGGGGGGGGGGGGGTTGTTTTTTCTATGAAGCTTTTTCTATCGAGTGGCAAAGAAAGGAATGATTTGGGTTGGCACTTTAACCATAGAATTTTAAAAGCATTTGAGAATCCATCCTATTTAAGAGCGGTAGTTAGCTTTAAGAGTTCTATCAAATGAGTCCCGTGCAGAGATACGTCAGCTATACCACTTCTTCCCCTACTGTATTAGGTACGGTAATTGCTTTAAGCATATGTGGGCCAAAGATATCCCCACTGCCCACTCGCACACACCATAAAAACTGGGATTTTGGGGGGATCAAGCATCATGTTCAACCAAGGTTTTGACTCTTTGGCTTAAATGTTTGACAATGGAGTTCAATCTTTCTTTAGTCATGGAACAATAATATTTTGTTTCATTAAGATTTTGGTTCTATTAAAAGACGAAACTATGTGAAAGGAAACGGAATTCCTTAAATAAAAGATTTTGGGAGTAAAGTCAAACCAGAGATTCTCATAGCATATGCTTTTCTATCTAAGTATCATAGTCTTGATCAGTTAAATCGTAGTAATTTTATATTTCTTTCTTATATAAGGTGGTAAGTAATCATCTTATTTTACTCGTCAAAATTTATCTGACTATTTGAATTAAGTGTTGGCTAGGAATAGCCAACATATAATATCAATTTATATCCATATATCACTAATAACAAATATAATGTGATTATCAAATCAAAACAAAAAAATTAAAAGTTGTTTGACGTTAATATTATATTATACAATACAAATTCTATTATTCACTACTTGTATGACTAAATTAAAAATATTAAAAAAAACATATGTTAAAATTGAAAATATTTGTATTAATGGTATATATTATGGGTCATATGTTTTAAAGAGTTGAATTTTCTATTATAATACTAGAGTGTTATGTGTTGATTAGTTCTCATGATTTGTATTATAATACAATGACGGAAATGGTGGACTATAATAGTGTGATACTTTTTATCTTGGATTTGATTGTCATTTGCACATCATAATATAGGTATTTAATAAAATAAATAAAATAGCTCCAAATTGATATTTCTCATTTTTTTTCAGATCAACATATTTAAAATATCTATGCTAGTTTTATTTTCATATGAAATTTTAAATTATTAATTTATTTGTAATATTAGGGCTAGATATTAACTCAAAGTTTATCCTTTTTTTTTGGTTGAAGTAAGATTAATGTTTTTTTCATAAAATAAAGGTTTAAAGTGTATCATATATTTTGATTGGATAAATTCTAACCTGAACAATATTATAAATATATCTATAATAGAAATTCCTTGTATAAATAATTTACTAAAACCAATTTAAAATCATTATCTTTAATAAGAACGAGGTATTTTTACCATAGAATGAAATTGTGATAATTATTTCTATAAGTAACAATTCCCACAAATTGAATAATCCATTCACCCTAACAATACTAATATTACTTATATATACTTAATCATAAAATTTCCCTGAATGAAATCCAGTTAAAAGTTCAAATGCTAAATATATATAGATGATCATCCTATCCTAAACCATTGCAACGAGTGAAGAATACAGCTAGCCATCGGTATGGGTAGACGTCCACGCCTTTCAGAGCACGCAGGCCGTAATCGTCGAGCTTGGACTCCGGAAGAAGATATGCTTTTGACTGAATGTGTCAGAATCCATGGCGAGTCTGGGTGGACATCCATCCCTCAAAAAGCAGGTAAACGAATGCACTAATCCTTTGGTATATTCTATAAATTCCAACGGTTCTAATTCTTTGAACGTAAACTATTTGTTCTCAAGGTTTGATGCGGTCTGGGAAGAGCTGTAGATTACGGTGGTTGAACTATCTTCGTCCTGATATCAAGCACGGAAACATTTCATCGGATGAGGAGGAGCTTATTATTAGGATGCATGGGCTCCTTGGCAATAGGTAGCAGCGCAATGATTAGATTCACGGTCATTTGCATTTAAGATGTAAATAATTCTCATTGATGTTAAGTGGGACATTTGTTATATGCAGGTGGTCGCTGATCGCCGGTCGACTTCCCGGTCGGACGGACAACGAAATCAAGAATTACTGGAACAGTCATCTCTGCAAGAAGAGCTTGTCAATCAAGAACGAAACAAAGGCAAATCATGCTTCATCTGCTGGTGATCGTTTGTTGAAAGTCAGTCCAGTAAGAGCGAAGGCGGTGAGAATAAAAAAGGTTTCGAACACATATGTTGGCAATGGTGGTTCAAATCTTCAGACTACTGATCCGGCACAAACAATCGATGCCTCCAATACTGAAGGGTTCGGTTTATCGTTCGAGGAGTTCATTAGAAACCATGATTTCGGCATTCTCGACTTTAGAAAGCTGGAGGATCCCCGATCTCCGTCTGTGGAAATTCATGGTCGATATTCTCTTGAAGATTTCAGACTCGATGAGTTACAGGCAAGTCCTGGTCATTATTGGGAAATGTGCTCTCTCTATAATAACATGGATCAGTTCGAAAATTTTGCAGAAGCTGACTATCACGAAATGGAGGGGATCTACGGTAGTAGGCAGGATAGTGATCAAGTGAATGAATTGCAGTATTTACCACTGTAAGATTTCATATACTTTTCATAATAAGATCAGAACTGAAGTGGGATCTTGTATATTGATCTGTCTTCAGCTGTTTAATGTTTAAAAAAAAAATTTAGACTATTCCTGTGATTCTTTGTCTGAGATAGAACTTGCACTGTATAACATGGATCTACCATTCATAAATAGAAAGGTTAGATTTTCCAGTAGAAGGCATGCTAATTCATTATGATTAGATTGCAATACGACGAGTATGGTAAAGAATAAAGCGGACCGATCTCGAAAATGAAGTCGATAACTTTAATTTGATTGTGGTATGAAAAGGAACACATGAGTTTAATGCGATCTGTGAGATTCAGAAATTAGAATGACAATTAGAATTTTGTTCTGCACATTCATTTGGAAATTTAACTATTTCTGTCGACTGGTTGACTAGGTATTCACGTGCAGAGATATTTAATGCCTGAATTAAGTAGGAATTGATGAAACATGGGCATTGATTACATATAGTGTCACCCTCAAATCATGCCAAATTTGAGTATATTTAGAGCGGATTCTAGGCCAATCCTCCAACAAAACCATAAAGATTTAGAACAAATCCACAAGATATGCTTGAAAGTTTCCTAATGATCACAAAATGAGCATTTGGGATCCTCCATCCCAATATGACTTAATCTAGACCTAACTAGATGGATTTACAAAAGAATACAATAGGGAAAATGAGAAACATTTAGGTCTATAATAATTGACCAAATGGTTTAAAATATACATTATTAACAATTGTAACAACATCCATAGTTTAAATATGAACCATAGTTAAATATAAAGAGACAGAGGAATAATCATTATGAGGCTTGTAATTATAAAATTGTGTGTCAAGATACAATTTCTAATATTTCATCCATGGCTTGAAATATTAAACCACAATCTTATTAATTATATAAGGTGACATAGAGAATAATGATCCAAAATTTCTTGATGTCCTAGATAGACAATCAAAACCTAACCCTTTTTATGTGAAGTAACAAATTCCTAGTCTTTCTAAAAATATAATTATAAGGGTCATGATTCCCTTTATGGAAAACTTCAAAGCATGAACAAATGAAATCTTTGCTAGAGGATAATCATGATGAGAGATAATGGGAGTGCACCATATAGAATTTTGATTCATAGAAATCCCTGTGTAAAATTCATATTCATTCTAGACCAACTAGAGTGTGATGGCTTCCCAATCTCTCAAAACTCTTTTTAATGAATCTAGATGAGCTCATTCATGATAAGAAGGGTGTGAAGATGAATCCCTTTCAAGCTTCTCTCCCATAAGGAGCACCTACAGAGATGCAATGATGCACCAAGATTTTCTAAGCCTTATTTCCTTCAAGAGCTCAAATAATCCATTTGGCATACAAGACTAATATTTTTCATCAAGTGGAACTCAAATCCAATCCTCTAGATTCATGTTGAAGCCAAAGAAAATGCCAAGCCACACAACGAGAAGATCTATTATTTTTAAAGGAGGCCTAGAAAAAATCCTTAAGAATTTTTTTAAGATTCTAGTGGGAACCTTTAGAAGGAACCCAATAAGAAGAGTAGTACATGACATGAGATTTAATTTATATTTTTTATAACACCTAGAATTTTCTTGATAGAGATATTATTACTTAGCTTATAAGATAAATTATTTTAAAATATGGAGATAAAAGCATACCATAATGAGGTTGAGGGGCTTGAAAGACAATATAAATTCTTATAAATCTAAAAATTCTACTTTACTCTATAAATTTATGCTAAAATATGTTGTGTTAAAAGGATAAGGTAAGAAGGATTTCCTATAGTATTGAATTTAAATTCATTGGATGTTGGTATCTAACATTTGAGAAAAGTATCTAGATAATGTAGGGCTTATTGTATGTTACTTTCATCTTCTACAAGAGTAAGAAATGTGTCATCATGAAAATCCCCATTCACTAATTGAGTTAAGTGATTGAGAAATGAAATACATTTGACTAAATTTTAGGAAAAAAAATTTGCTAGAAGATAGCCATTTAGCCCTCAACAACAAGCACATAAAAGAGTAGGATCTAAATAAATTCCTTGATGGATAAACCTAAAAACCTCAAAAGAACTACATTGATTTCCACTGGTACTTATTTCTAAAATTAAATTTAATAATATTTAGCACTAGGTTTAAGCAGTTCAATAACACATTTAATTTTTAAAAATATAACTTTTTAGAACTAATTTTTTTATTGCTAGTGAACAAATTTTTCCTTTAAAAAATTGAATACAAATAACTCTATGATGCCCAAGAAGGATGCATCAATTCACAATAGGTTGAGAGATTACAATTGTAGTGGTAATCTTTCTCTGAATTTTGATTGAGCTACAACTCCCTCTTCTGATATAATTTAATTTTAAAAAATATATAAAATCAAGGGTATGCTTTTGACCAGAAAGTAAGAAAGGAAAACTAACACTTGCTCATAGCCATAATCCAAGCATGAAGAATTTAAAAAAAAAAAAAACTACTATGCTGAAATAAAAAGGACTAGCAAATAATCAATATTGTGACTCACAAACCAAATTACTAATGTTTGTTGACTTGACTTAGTACAATTTTAACCACTAACTGCAAATAAAATGAATTAAATGAAACCAAAGAGAATATCCAAATGATTTTCAAAGCTCATAGACTTACTCACAAACATTAACATCGAATTCATAATTTGTTGCACATAGATAATAAACATTTATAGAAAGTAAATTAAAATTGCAAAAATTGATCCTTTATTATGATCGATTCTCACTCCTACGTCACAATGCAAGGGG
Source organism: Sequoia sempervirens (assembly GCA_007258455.2). Taxonomy (NCBI): domain Eukaryota; kingdom Viridiplantae; phylum Streptophyta; class Pinopsida; order Cupressales; family Cupressaceae; genus Sequoia; species Sequoia sempervirens. Next base: position 785,440,102 of record VDFB02271358.1, read on the forward strand.
GAATCAAAAGCTAACATATTTATATTTTTTGAAATGTAACTATCACAAGAATATGGTGAAATAATTGAAGATAACTTATTCTTGAAAGAATTAGAATAATAGAGTCTAGAAAATTTTAAAGAAAAAACAAGAGAAACATAAAGTCTTCTAATGTTAAGCTGGTTGGATATGCAAAGATGTAGGTGCTTCTTCCTCACATAACTTTTTTCGACCATCTGCCACATGTACCTAATAATATTTTAGGGCCATCATGACATCAAGATTTTTGTCTACTGTGAGATGGTTACATTCTTCATTCTCAATTGCCAAGTAGCCTTGGAAATTCGAATGGCTCCATTTTACACTAAAACATTAGAAAAGGGAGAGGAGGAACCAAAATGTAATCAAGATGCTTAACCTCTCTTTTCACTAGTTTTTTTTTTTAATTATGCATAAATGAATATCAATAAACAAACCTAACTAATATAACAGTCAAAAGGAAAGTTTTAAGAGGGTAAAATGTTGTTTACCTATTAGAAAGGGTTCTTTATCAAGACTTAATAAATACACTTAATATTCTAACCCCTCAACATTTCCTCAACCCAAAATGCTAGGGTGGGACCCATACAACACCTTGGGCATATGAGTCCCCCTAGGTGGGACCCATACACCACCTTGGGTGTATGAGTCCCCATGGTTGGGACCCATACACCACCTTGGGCATATGAGTCCCTATGGGTGGGACCCATATGCCACCTTGGGTGTATGAGTCCCCCTCCTGGGTGGGACCCATACGCCACCTTAGGCGTATGAGTCCCATTTGGCCCCTTTTTAGGGTTTTCAGTAGGAAATCAAGGTTTTGAATTCAAATTTTATGAATGTTAGCATTTGGGATCTAATAAATGTTAAATTAGATGGAGTGCCTATATAATTAAGGTTTCAAATCATTATTTCACCTAGCAATTTTGAGTCAAGCATCCTAATACTTCACAAGAGTATTATAAAGTATTCAAGAGTAGTCATGAAGACATTCAAGAGTAGATTTGTGGAAGATTTTTGTAGCAAACAAGATCCATTACCATGTCAAATGCTTGATGTATCATGCATATGGTTTTGAGCTAATGTTGTTATGTATTATTTAAGATCAATTGAAGTATTCAAAGGAAATATTTCAGATCAAGAATCATGATCAACATTTACATCCATTGAGGCCACTTCATGCTTGTTTGCAGATCTAAAAGGTTTCAAACAAGGTTCTATTGTTTCTTCTTATCTTTCATGCTTCATTTCTCATTAAGGTTTGATTACCAAAATGGGATTTGACCAAGGTAAACCCCCATTCCCTAACAAAACAACACTTTTTCTCTCTCTTTATGTGATTACATGTTTATAGGTTGAAGAAAAAGTGGATTTGAAACATTCAAAAGTATTAAAATGAAGAAGTTGCAAAAAATTTCAAAGCTTTCATAAAACATTATCAAGGATCATGGAAAATTAGATAGATAGAGAAAGATATCCAGCCTATTTACATGAAACCAGTGGGAAAGTGCTTATTTACTCCATCTTCAGAGGCTCACAAAGTTTTATTTCAAGTTTCTGCTCCAGGGACACTTCGTGAAGAAGCAAGACACTTTGCAATAGTCTGGGTGTATGATTCCTAGTACTACCTTTTTTCTTGTATTTTACAAATCTATAATAGTCACTGAAAGATTCTAGATCCTAATTAGAAACCCTAAACTAGGAGTAAATCGCCTAATCTAGTGTATGAGTTCCAGTACACATTAAAAGCAATAATTTTTAGGGCTTTCATGTCTTTCTTAGTCATCTTCATTTCCCCAGGCACTTCTATGTTTTATTATGTTTATCAGTCTGATTAAATGCTTGTAAATTCCATTTTTTGGGTCATATTGATAGATTTTCCCATTGCTTTCATTTCCTTCTTTATAAGTATTTGCTTAGTGGTCAACACCTCTTTAATCACACCTAAGGAAACCATCCTAACCCTATTCCATTCCTCAATCAAGTCAATTGGTTGAGGGATCTTTGTTTCCTTTAATGAACTAGAGTGAAATATGTCCAAACCCCCTAGTTTCATCTCCTAAAATGTGGAACCCTATTTACTAAGGTTCATTTTGGTGAACCTAACCTTCGAACCCATTATTTCTAATTTGGAGAGTATCATAGTCCTAGATCTAGGTTAACTTTACATTTTCATTAGTTAAATTACATTTAGGGCTTCTAAATCTTGCATTAGTGAAAGTACATATAAGTTGCATTTTAAAATCTTAACTTATTCAATTTTACTAAAATTCTACAATTGCAAACAATCAAGTAAACATACAAGCTAGAAACCTTAACATTCACTCAGAATTTTCTAAATTTAGTGTCAAAACCCTAATCCAAGACTCATTCACCCCTCTGGGTGATTTAGTCCTAGTACAAGTTGTTTTACCTACTTTCTAGAAATTTTGTGTTGTTTATTTTTTAGTAGTTGAACCTTTAAAAAACCCTAATTGGGAATCATACACCCCTTTGGGTGATTTAGTCAAATATCAAACTTGAAACAACATTCTACAATAGGAAAAGCCTTGTTTTTATGCTTTTGTTTGTTATTGTTAGATATTTGTTTTAGTTTTATGATCTTTTGTTTGCTTCATTTCATTAGATATATCTTATTTTGCTTCATTGATTTCATTGCTTAAATTAAAAATGGCATTCACAACATTTCATTTCTAAATTGTTACATAGCATAATCAATCAATTATCATGTTCTAAATCTGAAAAAAAATGCATTATCCTTTTGCGTGTTTTCTCTATCATTGTCACATTTCATATTTGTAGGAAAATTATTACATCATATTTTCATTATAAAAATATATGGTTATCATAGTTCATGTACTTTTTAAAAATATTATTAACTACTATAAGAAATTTTGTTATGTGCATATGAATATGAAGTCCCCTCCCCTCTCTTTTTGTACATCATTGATCCCCCTACTATCTCTCCTATTTTTTGAAATGATGTGATAGAAGAAGATACAAGTTTAGATAACCATGAAGATCATAGTTTTTCTTCTCCCCATACCTCTCCTATTAGTGTTAAAGGTATCTTTGTGAAAGAAGATGCAATAATTGAGAATCATGAAAGTCTTGCTTGTCTTACTCCTCCCCCTCGGGAAGATATTATGACATAAGAGGATGAACTCATTTCCACTAATTTACATAGTCTAAATTCATCTCTCAACACCTCCACTAATTTACATAGAAGAAGATACAAGTTTAGATAACCATGAAGATCATAGTTTTTCTTCTCCCCATACCTCTCCTATTAGTGATAAAGGTATCTTTGTGAAAGAAGATGCAATAATTGAGAATCATGAAAGTCTTGCTTGTCTTACTCCTCCCCCTCGGGAAGATATTATGACATAAGAGGATGAACTCATTTCCACTAATTTACGTAGTCTAAATTCATCTCTCAACACCTCCCCTACTTGTGAGAATGCATTAGTGAAAGAGGATACAATTGAGAACTATTATGAAAATCACATTTGTGAGGATGACATATTGGTGTTAAAATATCCAATGATTGAAAGTTATACAATTATTTTTATACTTCCTAATGTCCCTAACATTTAGAAAGATCTATTTTAGAAAAAAGACTCAATCATTGATAAGCATGGCAGTGATAGTTGTTCCTCTCTTAAATGCTTCCCCTATTTGTAATGAAGCAACTATACAAAATCTAACCATGGAATGTGAGGAACCTTTTGTTTACTCCTTTCCTAAAAAATATCCTACTAAGGTAGATATTAGGGCACAAGAGAATGAGACCTTAGAGAAAAATAGTGAAAATATGAACAATCATGACAATCACATTTGTCCTTCTCCCAATATCTCTCCTAGTTGTGAAGAAGATATTTTGGTGTTAGACAATCAAACCAATGAGAGTCATGGGAATCCTATTTGAATCTCTTTCCATACATAAAACATTATTGAACTAGAGAATACCATCATTGATAAGGGAGAAAATCCAACCATTTGTAACTTCCTTACTTGTCATGAAGTCATTCTAGAAGAACCAAACATTGAATGTCATGAAAACTTAGTTTGTAGATCTCCTAAAAACTCTCCTACCAGGGAGGATATAATGGTGTAAAAAAATGACAACATTAACAATAATGATGTGAACCCCTTAGCTGGAAGATGATGAAGTGACATTAGACCCCCTTTACTAAGAGTGGGTATGTGCTGTGGATCATGGTATGCCGTAAAGTGGCACATTTGTGGTGGGTATGTGGTCGATCAATTTTTCCACCCAAAATTAATGAACGGTGGTTTTTAGAGGAGATTCGTGCTTTCCAAAAAATATAAATTATGATTTAATTCTAAATTTAATAGCTACCTATTATTCATTTTCTATTAGAATAATACCAAAGTCCCGACGATGGGCTGGATTGAAAAACATCTATAACTTTCAACGGTACCATTTTTCAATCCAAAACATGTGTCACATTCTATGCTTTACATACTATATGATAAAAAAGAAAAATTAAATATGAATTTTAACACCGTTAAGGTGGTCGACGTGACGAAGTTTTTATATTTTCTGTAAAAGCGTAATAAAAATTCATAATTAATTATTTACTTGGAAAAAATTACAAAAAATATGCATCACATCTAGACACATGAGTCCCTCTGCTTATATATAAAATCTTACAAAAAAATATTATCATTTTATTATGGTTAGTGCCCATGCATTAATCTACTTCTTATTTTTCCCCAACGGTACCACTCAGATTAGAAATTCCCCAAATTTTCACCAAATAGATTTTATTTATTTAACAACCTAGTATTTTAGAAACTACATTCAATTTTATACAAATTCTATTGTTACATATTTTTGAAATAATATAGATAACTTATTCAAATATTTACGTCAAGTTGCCTAACACTGATTTTTCTGAATTTTTTGCCACTTAAGGACCTGTTTGGCATACCATGATCCTGCACATGCCCAAGAGATCATAAAAAATAAGGATAAGTGTGTTGAGATTATGAACATTAGAACTCCCTTGAGTCCTTGAATTCTTAGACCTCCTATAAATCCTTTAATTATTGGACCACCCAAGCCTCAACTTATCCTCTTTCCACCCTCACAATGACCAAAAACTCAAAACAAACCTGTCCTCATCCTCGAACCACCTAAGAATAAAGTCTTACAACAATCGAATTATAACACTATTTCTCATACATATAACAGTAGAAACCACCTGCAACCAGTACAAACACCTTCCACATCCTTGCCATTGCCTAATCCTATGATCTTGTTTAGTGCTCCTCATTTTCCTCTATAAAGTGGAAAGGAGTATGACCTTCTTGAACAACTTAATAACACTCTTGCTAAGATATCCTTATTGAACCTTATTCAAGCCTCCCCTCATTATCGTAACATGATTCAAAGTGCCTTAGTTCCTACCCATCCTAATGTGCAATCAAATGAAGTAGCAACCCAAATTCAAGCTATAACACCAAATGAATTAGAAATTACTTTCCATCAAGATGAGTTACCTCCATTAGAACTGTAAAAACAAAATGAAGCTTTCATGATAATAGCTATATATAATAGGACTGGGATAAAAAGAACCCTTGTTTACAATGGATCAGCCCTTAATGTGTGTAGCATAAACCTTTTGGACAATATTGGAGTAGACAAAATCCAAATTCAATCTAAATCTTTATCTATTCATGGATTTGATAATGTAGGAAAACAACCACTTGGTGTGATCACTTTGCCTATTACAGTTAGAAAGGCCACATTACAAACCCCTATCCATGTTATGCCTCACAAACTTCCATACAATATTCTTTTAGGAAGGCCATGTATTCATGCAATGAATGGGGTGCATTCTACTCTTCATCATAAAATGAAGTATGTCCACAACAACAAAGTATATACAATCAAAGCTAACCCTGAACCAGATAGTTTACTCATTGAGAAAAACAAGGAAAGTCCTTTGAAAACATTGAGACCAAGTATATAAGTGGAACCTATGCAACCAAAAGACAAAGAAAAATATATTGAGGAATTCATGCAGCTATTAGAAGATGATTTGGGTTCCTTAGATTTCATACCAACTTTCATGGAAGAATATGAGATCATAACAAAATATTCTAAAAAGAGAAAAGAAAAAGCAGTAATGTCAACATAAAATTTGGAAGACCCTTCGTAGTCATCCACCCCAACAACTTTAGAAGAAGAAGAAAATTATACAACAAACTTCAATGGAGTTAATTATGAGCAACCACCAAATCCAAAAGAAATGAAAAATATTTATGGAAAAGGTTATTGTAATGAAATAACTTGCACAATAGAAGAAAATGATATGAAATATGCTGAAAATACTTCATAATAATTGAGAATAACAAGCCATTTTGAGGGGGTAAACATCCTAATTTCTCCAATGAGAACATAATTCATAATATGATGATGAAATAAGACTTGCAACCTTCTATATATACATATTTATGCCTAGGATATCACCTAGGCAAACTTAGACACCCCTATATAAGCCCTAGGCCGACCTAACTTGCTAAATAATAATATAATAATGATAACATGACTTAATTAGGAGTTAAGATAGCCACAAGCTAACTATTCATAACCTAATGTATACCAATATTAAGGTCGTAGTAGTTATGAACTTATGAAACAACTTGGGTATAGTGGAAAAGGAAGTGGTGCTAGAGAACAAGGTATCCATGTCCTTATAGAGCCTAACACTCAAGAAATGACTAGTGGCCTTGGGTATTGTCCCTAAAAAGAAACAAACAAGCCTTCACTCAATATCAACACTCTTACAAAAGATTCTTCTAAACCAACTTTAACATTAGTGAATCCTAAAATGATAGA
>VDFB02271358.1:785447090-785534381 GCA_007258455.2 Sequoia sempervirens
AACTATATCAAACAAAGGGATGTTGTTTTTCTAAGCATTAAAATTGAAGCAAAACAATTGAAGACTAAAATTAACCAATTAGAAATGGAATGAAAAGATAAGAAGAAGATTTATGGTAAATGAAAAGGAGGTTATTCTACTCTAAAAATAGTTCCAACACATTTGGATGGGTATGTTTAGGCTACGAATGGTCCTATTTCAAACCCAAACATGCTGAAACAATTTGACCTACATTAGAACGACACTGTATCTTACGAGTCCAAAGTGAAAAAAGGCAACAATCTTTGGCAAGCTCTTTCTCGCAAACCATGTCACCTAGAAACAATATGTATGAGGCTATGTGATCATGTAGGGTCAGAATACAATAACCTCTCTTAGTTTTTTGTATCTCTAAGGTGTTTTCCCTTGGTGTGGAGCTTTTTAGTTGATGAAAAAAGGGTCAGATGCATGTAGTGTAAAGTTGGAAATGGGTGTAACATTCATTTTTATCCTCATTCAACCAAACCAATAGTTCCAAAATATCAAGATTGGTGGGTTTATGCTAGGCATGGTCTTGTTTCACACTCAAATACACTGAAATTTTCTAAGCTACATTGGACTAGCAATATCCCTTAAGAGTTCAAAGTGAAAAAAGGAAAAAAAAAATTGACAAGTTGTTTCTCAGAAACCATGTCACTTAGAAATAATATATATAAGGCTACAGGATTACGTAGGGCACTTCTATAATAACCTCTCTCAATTTTTGATATCACAACTTAGGAGTTTTCCCATGGTGTCGAGTATTTACTTGATGGAAAGAGGGTCAGATGCATGCAATGTAAAGTTGCAAACAGTTGTAGCTTTCATTCTACTCCTCATGCGAGCAAACTGACAGTTCTAACAAATCTATATTCCTTGGTTTATGTTAGGAATTGTCCTGTTTCATACCCAAACACATCGAAATAGTCTGAGCTACATTGTATCGGTGATATCCCTTAAGAGTCCAAAGTATAAAAGGGAAACAATCTTTGACAAGCAATTACTTAGAAACCATGTCACTTAGAAACAATCCATCTAAGGCTATGTGATCATGTAGGGTCCTTCTACAATAACCTCTCTCAATTTTTGATATCTCTAAGGAATTTTCCCATGGTGTTGAATTTTTAGTTGATGGAAAAAGGGTCAGATGCATGTAGTGTAAAGTTGCAAAGGGGTGTAACTTTGATTATGCTCCTCATGTGACCAAACTGACAGTTCCAACACATCTGGATTGGGTGGTTTAAGCTAGGAATGGTCTTATTTTGAACCCAAACATATTGAAACAATCTAAGCTACACTGGACTAGGGATATCCCTTAAGAGTCTAAAGTGCAAAAAAGAATCAATCTTTGATGAGTTTTTACTCAGTAACTATCACTTCGAAATAATCTTTTAAAGTCTACGGGATCACATAGTGTCCCTCTAGAATAACCTCTCTTGGTTTTTGTTATCTCTAAGGCATTTTCCCATGGAGTTGAGTTTTTAGTTGACTGAAAAAGGGTTAGATGCATGCAATGTAAAGTTGCAAAGGGGTGTAACTTTCACTTTTTTCCTCATGCGACAAAATTGATAGTTCCAACATGTCTGAATTGGTAGTTTTATGCTAGGACTGGTTCTATTTTACACCCAAACACACCAAAATATTTTTAACTACATTGGACCGACAATATCCCTTAAGAGTCCAAAGTGCAAAAAGGAAACAATCTTTTGACGAGTTGTTACTCAAATATTGCATCACTTAGAAAAAAATTGTATGAGGCTATGAGATCACACTAGGGGAAGGAAATAGATCATGCATTACCTTCGCTGCTGACTAGATGGAGTTTTCATTGATTCATTTTTCTTTTGAATGTGCCCACTAGTCCTCCTCTCTTCACTCATTTAGAGATGAAACTGATAGAATAAGAAGTATATATGTCTATATATAGAAATTAAAAAAATTGGAATCTCATATATCAATACAATTATCATGCTCTTCCACAATAGTAGGACGTTGACGTTCTGGAGTGACAAGCACCTATAGCAACCATCAATATAGCAATTAAAATACATACAAGTATCATGAAAATTTTTACTAATAGACCATTGAAGAGAAAATATAATTTCAACTTTTTGGTTACACGAATCTTCAATTTTCTTAATAATGGTCTCATTTTGTAAGACTTTAGCAATTGCACAAAAATTTGACATTATTTGGTTAATGTCTTATCAGAATAGTATTGATTGAACATATTAGTATCCCACAACCGAACCGTTCATCATGAACTTTTCCCATCATTATTATCCATTATGTTCTCATCTATTTTAAATAACCACATAGGGGTTCTCATGTAATTGGATGACACATAAGGTTCATTTTCAATGTTATTAACATTTTCATTTTTAATATTTTTAATGCTATCAACATTTTCAATAACAATTCCAACATTTTCATTTTCAATTTCAACATTTTCAATGTTATTGACATTTTTATTTTCAATACCAATTTCAACATCCTCTATATCAATTCCAACATTTTCATTTTCAACTTCAAAATTTTCAATTTTAATATTTTCATTTTCAAATTCGATATGATCAATATTTTTGAATTATATTTCATCCTCACTTGAATTAACATTTAACAATGGAGAATAAGCCTCAACTTTAGTATTTATCATATATTGTCTTCTTTTCCTATGAATTTCTCTATCTCTTTCTCTATATGCTTCAATTTGATTTGTTGTTAGTTTTCTCTTTCCTTTTCTCTTACTATGACTACTACTCCCCATTGCACAAACAAAAGGGAGCACACAAATAATTGTAAAGGTTGAAAATGTGTAAAATAATCTCCAAAATTTTGAAATTTATTTGATATAGATGGAAAACATGAGATTTCAATGACAAAGAGAATGTGGAGATTGTTGGAATGCTCAAAATAGTCCCATTTTCATTTTCTTATATAATTCAATAGATGGATATCCATTATGTTTTACATAACACTAAACCTTAAACCTTTAAAAAGAAAAACAAATATATGTGTTTTTTAGTATTAAAAAAACTAAACTTCATAATACATAATATTATTAATATATTATGTTATGATATATTTTATATTTTATATTATATATATTATATATTATGAAATATATATTTATAATATATTAATATATTAAATATATTTATATAGTATATACTATGTATATTAATATTACTATTAAGGTATAATTATATAGTATATAAATTATATTATATATTAATATGTTTCTCTCTCTCTCATCTCTTCCTCCCTCTATCCCTCCCAAACCCCTCTATAATATATAATTTATTATATATTAAATTAATATATTATATATATTTATATAATGTATATAACATATTAATATTATTATTATTAAGGTATATATTATATATTAATAGGTATGCATAGGGGAAGCTTAAGATATTATACAATAAATAATGGATATTCGTTTGTGTTTGATCTTTATAAAGAAAATAATACATAAAACTAATATTATTTATTATTAATATATAATAAATGTATTTATATTAATATATATAATAAACATATTATATATTAGTATATCATAATATATTATATATTATTATTATTATTATGGTAAAGATGCAGAATACCTATATATTTTAATATAGAATATAAGATTGCAAGAAATGACTATGATTGCCACCTAAGACTAGCAATTCATTTAAAACTTTAAACATACATTCTCCATAAATAAATATCTTCCCTAGCAATATCAACATTGTTGCCTTACATGTCATTAAAAACTACACATTACCCATCCCCTAAACATATCCATATGTTGATCATACAAGCCATAACCATATATCAAGCATAGAAGCCAAAACAAAGATACTACATTCCTGTTTATAGAATACCCCATTTAGCTATAACATAGATAACTATGAGCATTATTTTTATCAAAATTTCTAGAAATATCCATTTAAAATATTCATTCTTCCATATGAACTAGACTGTTTTCTCCTTGGCTTTCCTCTGATTCACGAACTTCCAACACCTAGATCCTCTTCCTCCCAAAAAGATTCTTCATTTGATCCTCACACACAACACCCACGCCTTTCACCTTTTCTACTACCAAATCCATAGAGGATCTTTTCCTTATTCTATTCTTTGGCCACATTTTTCATCTAGAAGCTACATATGCCCAAGAAGTACCTAGTTGGGGTTTTGTTCAAAAAGCACACAAGCATGAGAGTTTAAAAAGGAAATTGCAAAATATTTGTTTTTTATAGCCACTTCCATTCTAGAACATAAATAATTATAGTTCTTCCATAATTCCTTCAGAAAGATTCTATCATTATTAAACTAGAGACCCAATTTCATTGCTTCATAGATCTCTTGAAAACCTTGGCATTGTTTAAGCATGGATTATGTAAAAATAGACTTCCTATCAACCCTTTCCCTTTATGCCAATTACAGTTTGAATGCTCTCTACAACCCTCAAACACTCCATACTAAAGATTATTGCAAGATGCTCCTCTATCAAAACATCTTCGAAGGGCTTCTCCCAACTTTTCTCCTGTACATAGAAACAAAGGTTCCCTGGTTGGCACACCATTTATCAAACACCCTGGATTTTTACAAAGCTGCTCCACCACCATCCAGAATTTCCACGGGTCCACCTTACAAAATCCCTTAGTAAAAAAAACCTCCACTTGCTTTGTTTTATCAGGAACACCTAGTTTTACCAACATGCATAGCCAAGACATCAAACTTGGTTAACAAGTGTGTTTAAAAATAAAACCAACCATCACTTGCAATACATATCAATAATGCATATCGAAATGATGGTTAGTAAAAGTATCTAAACATGACAGAGGAAATGTACACAATTTCCAATTCACATCCCTTCATGTAAACAAGCACACCTCCTTCTATTATTAACTAAGTACATGCACCATGCAAATAACATTAGCAATAAAACCAATGTCTGATCCAAGATCTTTTCCAACATGTAAAATTATATCACAATCTCTCATGTAAATGAAAGAATGCATGCTTATGATTATATTACTAGGCAACACACATCATACTTCTTTACTATAATGGAGCAATCAAGCATCTTCATCATATTTGAATAATGTCAATCTGCCCTTACTCTGATACAATTAAATCTTGTAAAAGTGAGTTTTCTTTTCCTAGTTCCCTTATATCCATGTGTTTAAATTCTTTCCTTTTACAACCCAAATTTTTAATTTTGTGTAGTACTTTATTATCTTCTCGGTATATGTGCAAAATTTTCACCTCCTTAAAAGAATCCATCAACAACCATTCCCTCATTAAAATGTATCAAATCTACCAATTATGAATTCTTCTTAATTTATATGCATTTATGATAATTAGTGAGTCCCCTTCAAAATTCAACTTATGTAAACCTAAATCTTTTTCCAATTGTAGACCCTACAACAATTCTTTAGCCTCCGCTATATTATTTGTATCATTATCCAAACTTACTTCATGTGCCACTACCATAGAACCCTTGGTATCATGAATACACATTCCTTCTCCTGACAGTCCTAGATTCCCCTTGAATGCCCCATCAAAGTTAAGTTTATGAAAACCTAAACCAAGAGGTTTGCATTTTACCTTAGATCTATCCTACTTACTCCCACAAGTGTTTTGTTGAAGACCATTAAATGGATTTGATATATTCTCCCAATTACTCAATATCTAATTTTTCCAACTAGTGAATATAGGAGAGATACCATTATTGTTTCAGACATACGAATTGACCACTTCTAAGATCTGCTTCTCCATTTCTAATTTGATCTACTATAGAGAGTGATTTTTATTATGAAAGATCCTTCAATTACACTCTGACCATATACACCAGATAATTATTGATGGAATTACTTTCCAAATGAAAGCATATAAAGATGTTTTGTACAAGACAGGCCAACTCAAAAAGGGATCCCATAAAGAATTAGGTAATGGGAAATAAATATTCAATTTTGACCTCATAAAATTCCAAGTCTTGAGATAATTTACAGCTAACAAGTAAATGATCCACGGTTTCAAAAACTTCTTGACATGAAACACACTTAAAGGGTTTTGTAAAGGCCAATTTTTGCAACCTGTCACTAGTCAATATAGACTGCTTAAGAGCAAGCCATGCAAAGCTTCCTGCCTTAGGGAATTTCATTGAATTCGAACAAAATGAAAAATCTCTCTAAGATTGAGACTGAATTGAGCTTGCAATAATTGAATTCTATCCCTCACTCACTGAATAATTTTCATCTTTAGCAGGGGCCCAAAATAATCTATCTGCTTTACTTGAAAAATAAAAAAATATCTTGTATAATTCCCTCTAAAGAATATGCTTTTGGTGAAGAAGAAAATTTGAACAAGAAATATCCTTCCATATGATTTTTCCTATAATGAGTTCAACTGAATAAAAATAATCTATCAGTTTGTTACCCCAATCCACGGATAATTTTTTTACAAAGGTTGTAGAACTTGCAAGGATGTAAACGAAAGGAATCCATTCCATGAATCCTTCCAAAAATTAACTTTCTCCCCATTATTAACCTCCCAAGAAAATTAGGGAAGGATAACCTCTTGACAAGCAATGATAAAGTTCCACATAACCAATCCATTTGGGGGGTTTTCAATTGTAAAAGCCTTGTGAGGATTATTGTTATCTAAGTACTTATGCTACATTATAGAACACCATTTCAATTCAGGCCTCTTATATATCCACCAAGTCAATTTTTCTCCTAAAGCTAGATTCCTTACAGAAATATTATGCAAACCAACCCCTCCAACATATTAATTCATACACATATTATCCAGGGATATCAAAGGAACTTTCCTTTTTTCATCTATGTTACCCCTTCATAAGAAACCCTTAATAATTTTCTCAATGCTTTTAATTATAAATTTTGGCATCTTCAAAATAGCAAGGTAATAATTTGGGATGGATGCTAACACAAAGTCAATCATCATAATATGACTAGCTAATGACAACCACCTAGCTTTCCATTACAAATTTTTTGATATAATTCTATCAATTATTTTTTTCCAATACTTTATTCTATCTCCATGCATGAAGAATGAAATTCCTAGCTAAGTACTAGGTAGTCTAGCCTGCTAAAATCCCAACATTTCAACTATCTTCTTTGAGACAGAGGACTTTGTGTTAAAAATGTAAATCTTGGACTTACCTACATTAACCTTCTGTCCTGAAGTTGAGGAATAATTTTCTAGGATTTTTTTCACTTGTATAACTTCATGTAGAGTTGATTTACAATATATTTGTGTATCGTCTATGAATAGAGAATGTGTTGCAACAATATGTGTATTTGGAATAGATGTACCATGTCATAGCCCTGATTATGAAAATTATAGATTGATTTGCTCACTTCCTCAACCATTAGAATAAATAAGAAAGGAGATAAAGGTTCACCTTGTCTAACCCCTTGAGTGGATCCAAAAAAACCAACTGAAGATCCATTGACTGACACTGAGAACTTAGCCCCTACTAAACAATATCTAATCCATTTACACCATCTATTACTAAAGCCAAATTTATGCAATACTTGAATCGAGAAGTCCCAATTAACTCTATCATAAGCCTTCATCATGTCAAGCTTATAATAAATGATGGAATATTAGTAGCCTTAATAGAATGTAATACTTCATGCACAACTATTTCCCCTTCCAAATTTTCCCTTCCAAGCACAAAACCTCCTTGCTCCTATGAAATGACTCTTGAGATGAAAGGCTGAATTTTGAGATAAATGGCTTTTGTAAAGATCTTGTATATTGTATTACATAATGAAATTGGACTTGAAATCTGAAAATATTTTTAGTTCCCTCACCTTCAAAATAATGGCAATATGCATTGTGTTAAACTTGTTAAGCATTATTCCTAACTTCCTCAATTTCTCTATATCCATCAAGATATCAATGCCTACAAACTCCCAAAACTTTTGAAAAAAGAGTGCTGTGAATCCATCCAGTTTTGGCACATTATCAGGGGCTAAGGACAATACCACCTTCTTTACTTCATCCAAAGTAAATGACGTTATTATCCAATTATTGTCTTTATCACTAATCAACTTTGGTATACTCCCTAACAAGTCCACTTCATTATTTGATGATGACCTTGAATTATTCCTTGAGTTACTTAATAGCTGTGAGAAAAATCTAACACCCTCATTTTGAATTTCCTCTTTTGTTGTAACTCCCCTTACAATGAATTTTGAATTGAGAAGATGGTATTTGATGCCTTCTTAATTTGCACTGATGTATGAATTTTTTTTCTATTTCTATCTGCATCTTTCAACCATAACTCTCTTGATTTGTCTCGCCAATAAATCTCTTCTCTTTTCAAAAACTCAGCCCACTCCAACTGCAAGTTCTTTTTCTGCTCATAAGTCTTGGCATTGAACCCTTGCACTATAATTTCTTCATTTATCTCAGAAATTTTTTTAAAAACCAACTCTTTCTGATGAAAAATGTTTTTGAATACATAAATGTTTCAGTGCATGATTTTTAATTTAACAAATTTCAACCTCTTCCATAATTGCAACATTCTAGAGCTATTAACAAAAGGAGGACTCACCCACCATTGATGTAAAAGTTGCAAAAAATGTGGATTCCTAAACCACATTTTATGAAACTTAAATGATGTTTTAGATTTAGGCATAAAACTATTTATTTCTATCTCTAAAGAAATAGCATAATGATTTGAAGTAGCAAAAGGCACAATTTGTGAAGAAAAACTTTTCCTACCCAAAAACCAGTTAGGCATTGTGAGGAACCTATCGAATATTTCTCCAATTTGCAAGAAGCCTTTTCTTTTGTTATTCCATGTAAAATTCCCATTTTCCAGCATAATATCAATGAATGCATTATCTTTTATAAATGTCACAAAATCCTCCATCACTCTTACTGGTGGACTAATGCCTCCTTTTTTCTCTTGCAAACTAGATATAACATTGAAATCTACTGCTACAGTCACCTTCTCATTCTTGATCCCATCCAAGACATTTGACAAGTTTTCCCAAATTTGTCTTTTTGTAATGTACATGTTGGAGCATAAACATTGATTAAGTAAAAGTGTAGCTCAAAATGTGAAACTTTCACAAGTTGGCAATGTTTCTCATTAACAATCAATTGTAATGAAATTATTTTTGGATCCCACAATGTGATGATTCCTCTCGAGGCCCCTTGCATTGGAGAATGAACTAATTTCCAATTTTTCCACTTTCTGACTAAATCCTCGTACACTACTTTTGAAGTTTTGGTTTCTTCCAACAAAACCACATTTGCTCTACAAGCATCAATTTGTTGCTTGATTTGAGCTTTCTTGTTGGGGGCATAATACCCTTTAAATTCCATGAGAAAATATTCATTGAAATCAAGGAGTGCAACATGCTCTCCTCATCCTTTTATTCCCTGTTACAACTAATTTGGTGTCCAACATGGATTGCAGACCAGCTATAATCACTTCTTGCATTTCTGTGGCATAGGATTTCCTACCTCTTTTTCTTGGAGTTCTCAGA
Organism: Sequoia sempervirens; assembly: GCA_007258455.2. Classification (NCBI taxonomy): domain Eukaryota; kingdom Viridiplantae; phylum Streptophyta; class Pinopsida; order Cupressales; family Cupressaceae; genus Sequoia; species Sequoia sempervirens. Next base: position 785,456,636 of record VDFB02271358.1, read on the forward strand.
GGTCTTATTTGGACACTAGGTGTTTGTGAAATTCATAAAGACTATGTGTAATCAAAATCTCTAGCAATCTTAGCTACCACAGTTGACTCTTCAGGAACTAGAATACCTTATGTCTTCTTTTCTATTTCAACATTCAAAAATTCTATTACTTTCACACCTCCTGCTAATTCAACCTCTTCTCTTTGCTCCAAATACTCTGGTGTATCACAATCTACAATAGACAAATAAAATTCCATAGGGCTAGATTGTGCAATATTAATGTCTTCTTTCATAACCTCATCAGAAATCTCTTCCATCAATTCTAAACCAGCATAAACTAACATTTTATCAATAAATTATCTTAGATCCTGTGTGTTTTATGACTCATCTAACTATGTACATTCCACCAATTTCAAATCCTTATCTTGAATTGTTTCTACTGGAGACTGCGTTATCATTTTTCTTGAATTGTTCCTTACAAACCCCCCTTCATCAAACATCAACTACTTTGCTATATCCTCTATTTGTTTGATTGAGCATATAAATATCGAGGGGCCATATAAATGCAAAGATTTTGAAAAAATAATGTTCAAAATAAATTGAATTTTCAACTGCACTTCATATTTTTTTGAAATCATAATAGACTGTTTCTTCAATTCCTTTCTAACACCACTCAATTCCTTTATAATTACTACAGCCATAGGTGAACATTGGTGAAATTCCTTAATCAATTTTATGGACTTGAATGACACTATTTTTTGCTCTAATTTGTTTACTCATTTCTGATCTTGAGAACCTCCTTTCAAAACTGAGGAGTTTCCCAAAGAATGCTTGAAATCATGATAGTTAGCATATATATTCCCTACATTTTCTACAATTATACTTTGGAGGTCCACTTGCCATATTTTGAAACTAGATGAATTTAGGAGGGGAGGGACTTTGTTACATCTAATAATGCACAAAATCTAACAGGTTTTGAAGGATTTTTGAAAAACACCTTATCATGACAAAGGAAAATGCCAATTTGATTTTCCATTATTTCAATTAATTTCAGCTCCCTATATTCCTATGCCAGATCTTTCAATTGAATCCATGCAGGAAGAAATTTAATATCAAGGTCTTGGGGTTTAAATTTTTGGCACCATGGTTGTAAATATAGACTAGATCCTTGAAACACCCAATATTTTACTCTAAAAACTACATCTTTGTGTGATTTTTATGAGAATAAGACTAGAAAAATTCCCCTAGGTTTATCTAGATAGAAGACCTTGGAATATACCTCCCATTCATCAAAAAATAAATTTTGCAAAGTGATTAAATCTAGTGATAATCACCAAAAATTACCTATCAAAGCCCTTTGTCGAAGATCTTGAATCTGGGGTTCCAAAAAATCCTAAAGAAATGAAACCTCCACATACTTATTAGGTACTTGTTGAAAAGTTTCACGAACAAAATCTAGATCTTCAACCCTACTAGGTTATTTCTGATTATTCTACTCTTCATTTGTATTCTCCTTTTTCCTCCATTGCAAAATCCTTTTCTTCTCACTACCACCCTTCTTTTTTCCACTCTTTGATACCTTCTTTCTTATTTTTTTATTATTCCATTTTGCAACTTCCCTCTAAAGTGTCTTATTTTCTGCCTCTTGTTGAGCTTTTTGCACATCATTGTGAGGAATACTTTTACCATGATCTAGAGTTTTGAGAGGATCACTCTTGCTTTGAACAAATCAATGCCGTAACTATGCCCCAATTTGTCCAAACCCTATTGATTTCAAGTTTTCATTTGCATGCAAAGATATATTGTTCCCCTAACCTGCTTTTCCCCCCTTTATTGATTTTGATACATTTTGTTCAACTTCCTTTTTGATTTGCAACTCTTTCCCCTCATAAGAAGACCTTTTATTCCTTTTCATGAATCTTCTTTTTCCATGTATTAACTGTGCCCCAATTTTTCCAAACCCTATTGATTTCAAGTTTTCATTTGCATGCAAAGATATATTGTTCCCCTAACCTGCTTTTCCCCCCTTTATTGATTTTGATACATTTTGTTCAACTTCCTTTTTGATTTGCAACTCTTTCCCCTCATAAGAAGACCTTTTATTCCTTTTCATGAATCTTCTTTTTCCATGTATTCTGATGCCCTGACATATTCCCAAATCTCCCAGATGCCTTTGAATTGAAGGAAAAACCTCTGGATTTTATACGCCTATCCTCTTTTTGATATTTTAGATCCACCTCTACCTCCTTATAGAAATTATTTAGAAATGATGAATGCTACTCTGGTTTTTTAAAAACCCTTCTTTCTTTAGACTCCAAAGCAATATCTCTATCATTTTCATATAATTCAAAAATCAATTTTCTAGTTTGCACCAAATGCCTAGGATTTCAAAATGGTACCCAATTGGGTTTTGAGAATCTGTACCTGAAAGTAGATGTGTTTGATCATGCATTCCACCAAGGATTATAGTTTGGCTGGTGTTGTTGTGTAGACCTTTTTCCATAGCCTCAAGGGTCACAAAGAAGCCTACCATGTAAAGGCCTATCTCTTTCAGGAATATAGCCATTAGACCTCCATGGATGAGCCATCTGTTAGGAATATATATTATGATATATATTATATAATATATTAAATATAGTATATTTAATATATAAATTTATATTATATATTATATATACTACATATTATATATCTCATACTGTCTCTGGGTATGTGCAGGATCATGATGGGCTAAAAAGTGGCGATATGATGGGTATGTGTACGGTATGTGGCTAACGACTTCTTTTCATGAAAAAATAATGAAACGAAAAGGGTTTTTAAAGGAGATTCTCAACTTTCCAGCAAAATAAATTATGCTTTACTTTGGATTTAACAAATAATTATTATTCATTTTCTATTAGAATTACGCCTAAAGTCCTGATTGATAGGTTGAATGAAAAACATCTATAGCTTTCAAATGGTATCACATTTTTTGAATCCAAAATATGCATCACATTCTATGCTTCACATACTATAGATTTTAAAAAATGAATTTCATGAATTTTACCAAGCTAAGGTGGTCGTATTACAATGAGTTTTTATATTTTTAAAAAGTTGTAATAAAAAAATTCATAATTAATTTATTTACTTGGAAAAAATTACCAAAATATATGCATCACATCGGGACATGAGTCCTCTAATTATATCTAAAATATTATAAAAAAGTATTATCATTTAATTTTGGTTAGGGTGGTTAGACAAACACCTACTTATTTTTTCCCTAAAATTTAAGTGCTACATTGAAATTTCAAATTTTCACCAAATATATATATATTTTAAATAAACCTAGTAGTTTATAAACTAAATTTAATTTACTATAGATTCTATTCTTACATATTTTTGAAATAATATAGATAACTTATTCAAATTTTTACGTCAAGTTTCCTAGCTCTAATTTTTTTATTTTTTTGGCCACTTAAGAGCCTTTTTTTTCCATGATGATCCTGCACATACCCCTCCCTCTCTAGCTTTGGCACTATTAGGTCTCCCACTACCTCTCTCCCTCTTTCTCTCTTAGGCCTAGATCTCTCTCAATTCTCTCTCTCCCTACCTCTCTCTCCCTCTCTCCCTCTCTCTCTCTCACTCTCCATCTCCCTCTCAAGCCTCTCTCTCTCTCTCTCACACACACACATGTATCTCATTCCTTGTATCCCTCCCACCCTACCTAGACAACTCTCTCTCATTCCCTCTCTCTCCCTTCCAAACCCCTCTCGTTTCAAGTCACTCTCTCTCTGTATATCTTTCTCTTGGGTATCTCACTCCCTCTCTACCTCCCAATCTAAGCCATAAACTCTCTCTCAGTCACTCTCTCTCCCTCTTAGATCTCTTAATCCCTCTATCCTTACTACCCCCTCTCTCTCTCTGAGGTGTCTCCCTTGGGAACCCTACCTAGATAACTCTCTCTCATTCTCCATATCCCTCTAAGGTTTTTCTCATTCTATTTGACTCCCTCTCAAGTCTTTATCTCTCTCTCTATCAGCTCTTTCTCTCTCTCTCAGTTCTCTCCCTCCCTTTATCCCTCCTAAACCCCTCTCTCTATCTCACTATATATATTATAATGTAGTACATAATATATACTATGTATATATAATATAGATTAATATATATTACATAATATTGATATAATATATAATATTTGATATATACTATATAAAATTTATGTTGTATATAGTATATAATATTTAAATAAAATAATATAATATAATAATATATAATATAATAATATGTTATATAATAACATATAATATATGTAGTGTAGGAAAATGTATCCCTTTTTAATACTTATTTGGGAATAATTAATATTAAATTGAGCCTAATGTGGCCTTGATTTAGTGTTGTAATGTGTTTTATGCATTCACATTAATTCTAGGGCCCTTTTGAACTAAATAGACCTAATTTTTCCTTAATTTATTATTGTAAAGTGTATTCATTTACATGTTCACACTAATTTTAGGGTCTTCTTGGATTTATGACCTTCAAAACATATTTAATATTCCCCTAAGACCCTTTATTATGCATCCCAAGACTTATTTCAACCAAAATCCTTGCAAATTTAGTAAATGAATCTAATATTCTAACTCCCCGACATTTCCTCAGCTCAAAAAGCTAGGGTGGGACCCATATGCCACCTTTTGTGTAAGATTACCCCTAGGTGGGACCCATATTCCACCTTGGGCATATGAGTCCCATTTGGTCCCTTTTCATAGTTTTGAGTAGGAAATCATGGTTTTCAATTCAAATTTTGTGAATGTTGACATTTGGGATCTAATAAATGGTAAATTATATGGAGTTCTTATATAATTAAGGTTTCAAATCATTATTTCACCTAGGAAACCTAACAATCTTCAATTAATAGAGTCTCACCTAGATATAGAGCCTTCAAGAGATATTTTCAAGTATTCAAGAGCATTCAATAGTTTACAAGAGCATTCAAGAGCTTATTATCAAGCATTTTGGAGCATCAATTCAAGATTCAACCATGGTGCAGGTGTACCTTGTTCTTTGAATGCCTTCAAAAGGAAAAATTTAAAATTTGTTTTTTCAAATGTAAAAGCATGTAAAATGGTCATGTAAAGGTCAATTTCAATGTATTTAAGTCCCTAATAGGTCTCTAGGTGGTCAAAATGATGAAAAATGTAAAACTTGCAAAAAAATGCAAAACTTTCCAAACTTGTAAAATGCAAAAAAGGCAAGAATATGAAGGGTGAAGTGGGAAAATGGAAGGTTAGAATGAGGAAGATGAAGGGGAGGTTACAAAAACTGATTGGAAATATTAATTTAAGCATTTGTAAGGTGAAAAAATGATCATTCATTGTATCCTTGAAGAATTTCTAATAAATAAAGTACCTTGTACATAAAAAGCAGTGCTTTCTTTCTATTATTTTTCAGTTTTGTATAGCATGTATAGTATCTTTAGGCTCTAAGTTTGTTGTTTCAAAAAATACCAAGAATTAAATTTCATGAAAATCCATTTAGGAGGGATTTTATTCAATAGAACATTGGTTTGAGTCCATTTGTTGTAGTCCGGCCTAAAGCCCTTAAAATTGGGGTTTTGAAATTCTAGATAGGATTTACGACTACTCCACTGAATTAGGCCATGTAGATCAGTGGAGTATGTTAGGTTAGGTTTTTTTAAGATGTGTGTGTTGATATGTGCAAGGTAAGACACGAATCCAGTGTATGTTTGTTGATCACTCAGAAAATAGAGGGGTTTCCATGAAAAAAGGATGGCTTTAGGGTGTGTGCAGGATCATGATGGGCCAAAAAGTGGCAATATGATGGGTATGTGTAGGGTATGTGGCTGACAATTTTTTCTAACCCAAAATTGATGAAACTAAACGGGTTTTGAAAGGAGATTCTAAACTTTTCACCAATATAAATTATGCTTTACTTTGAATTTAATAAATAATTATTATTCATTTTCTATTTGAATTACAACTAAAGTCCTGATTAATAGGTTCATTGAAAAAATCCATAGTTTTCAAATGGTATCACATTTTTTGAATCCGAAACATGTGTCACATTCTATGCTTCACATACTATAGGATTAAAAAAAAATGAATTTCATGAATTTTTGACCAAGTTAAGGTGGTCAGACATACAAGTTTTTATATTTTTTAAAAGTTGTAATAAAAAATTCATAATTAATTATTTACATGGAAAAAAATTACAAAACAATATGCATCACATCGGGACATGAGTCCTCTACTTACATCTAAAATATTATAAAAATATATTAACATTTTATTCTGGTTAGGGTGGTAAGACAAACACCTACTTCTTATTTTTTCCCTGAAATTTAAGTGCTACTGCATTGAAATTTCAAAATTTCACCAAATATTTTTTTTTTAAAGTAAACCTAGTATTTTAGAAACTAAATTAAATTTTCTATAGATTCTATTCTTACATATTTTTGAAATAATATAGATAAATTATTCAAATTTTTATGTCAAGTTTCCTAACTTTGACTTTTATGATTTTTTCGCCACTTAAAGGCTTGTTTTTCCCATGATGATCCTGCATATACCCTTCAAGTGAGTTTATGTTGAAGAGGAAGGAAAGAATATTGGGAAATGATTCCCTTAGGTGGAGCATACCTATTTAAAAATGATTGAAGCGGTTTCAAGGTAGCATGAGGTTTGTAAAGGGTATTTTCAATAAACCCTTGGTTGTTTGGTTCTAAATGATTCTTGAATGAGGGTTTTGCAACATGATGCATTAGTGAGCTTTTAAATCTATGAAATTTTGTGTTATGGAAGTTTTGAAACCTGTCTCAATGCTACCCATGGTTATTTGATAGTTTCAAGTTGATTTAGTGGTAGTTGCTTTGAATTTTTGACCTAATTGGTGCTTTTTGGCTAAGGTACAATCATGGTTTCAAGTATACTTTCCAAAATAATGGTATTTGAATGTGTGATATGTTATTGTTGGCAGAAATGGGATTTAGAATATTCTTTTAGGTTATAAAGATACAAAATGAATGAAGATGAGCCACCCATTTTAGGGGTTTGGTGACCTACTAGAGATATGGTGGTTTGGTTGCTAAAAAAAGTGAACCTGGTAAAACAGTGAAAAGAAAGGATGTTTATGTTTGGAAATATATTAATGATGTTGTTATAGATGTATCCATGCTTGGAAAAGGTTTAGTAGGAAAACTTGTGGAATTTTATAATGTGAGCAAAGTTAACTCTATGTGCAAAAGGGTGTTTGACTGCAACAAAGTGCAATTTTGTGTAAATAGAGGTATAGGTGATTATCTTTGTGTTGTAACTATTAAAGTGATAATATTATAGGTGCATTGATAGTTTGGAAAATGTCCTAAAACCAAATTTGTTGTTTTGGTGTATTTGAAGAATGTGGAATCAAGGTGGCTTGGGTGAGCAAGTTGATCAAATTGATTCATTTCAGAGTTTGATAATGTGGTTTTTCTTTTGCTTCAGTAAAATTATGATAATCAAAGGTGTTGAAAGTTATGGTAATAGGTTTGAAGAAAGATTAAGTAAATGTTTTCTTTTTTCCTTAATGAAACAAGTTGAAATTTGGTGAATAGTGAAGAGTTTGATTGGTTCAGTGATTTTTCATGGTGTTACTATATTGGTTTAGTCAATTTGATGTTGGTTAAGGTATGTTTGAAGGTTTGGAATATTGTTTGAGTGGTTTTTATGTTTGATAGCCTAATGAATGGCAAGAGAGTTTGATGGATTTTGGTGAAATATTGGTGAAATGTAGTGGATATTCTCATGAGTTGTGAATAGGGTTAGAAGTACCCTTGATAGTTTATGGTTTTTGGTAGATGCTCTACATCAAAGAATCATGTCAAGGTCTTCATGCATCATATTTTTTGTGAGCTAACATGTTGATGTAGCATTTGTGATCCAAGTTCAAGCATTCAAAGCCATATCAAGTGTTGTGATATAGATCTACATCTATTGAAGCCAATTCATACAAATTGTAGACCTACTTTCCAAGGATTCAACAAGGTTTGATTATTTGTTACATTAATTTGTTCATTCCTCATTCCTTCATGTTATTTTAATTAATTTCAATGATTAATTACTCAAAAAGGGTCTAATTGTGGTAGACCCCCATCTACTAACAAAAATAACATTTTTCTCTATCTCTTGTGAAGTGTGTTTTGTAGGTTTATGTGAACAAGACTAAATCACCACCTTGGTCATATGAGTCCCTGTAAAGCTATTTTACAAGTTTTTAGAGGATCCTGATCTGTCACATGAAGATTGCAGTTTCTGCCCTAAACTTCTAAACTAGGAATAAATTGCCTAGTATGGAATGTGAGTCCTATTACACTTTAAAACGCTAAATTTTAGGGTTTTAGACGTTTTCTTGACTACATAATTCTTTAGTTACCTTTCTATTTCATTTTCTTTTATCAATGTAACTTCTTATTTTTTATTTTCTAGGTTTTGTAGCTAGATTTGCATATTGCTTCCATTACCTTCTTTCTAAGCATTTTCTTAGTGGTGAACCCCTCTTTAATCACACCTAAGAAAACCCTCATATATACCCTTCCCTCAATTGAGTCACTTAGTTGATAGATCTTTGTTTCCTTTAATAAACTAGAGTGAAATAGGTCCTTTAGTTCCATCTCCCATAGGGTGAAACCCTATTTCCTTGTGTTCATTTTGGTGAGCTTGAAATTTTGAAAATTATATTTTTTTGGTTTTAGGAGTCCTTTTCATCCTAGATTTATATATTTCATTCATTTGCATTGAATTAGATCTCATTTAGGGTGTTTATTTTACATTCAAACTTGCATCTCATTTAGGGTTTTAGGATTTCATTGATTGCATTCTTTAAATCTAAAAAATACAAAAAATCAATCATATTGCATATCATATACATCATATTAACTTGCATTACAACATTGAAAAAAAGAATTGCATATCAAACTAAGTATTTTAGGTCATCATTTTGTCACATTTACAACTTTCATTTCAAATTACAATGAAAATTAAACTTACTATAGCATACCTGAATCTAAAAATCATTTTAAAACACTTGAGAATATATCAAAATTATCTTTAAAACCATAATTGGGACTCATTCACCCATCTAGATGATTTAGTCCTTGTGCAAGTTTTTTCCTAGATTTCTAGGAATTATATGATGTTTGTTTTTCACTATTTGAACCTTCCAAAAACCCTAATTGTGACTTATTCACTCATCTGGGTGATTTAGTCCCAGATCATACCTAAAATTGTATTTTTATAGCATTGAGAAATCTAGTTCTATACTTTTGTTTGTAGTCATCAAAAATATGTTTCTGTTTGTTGAGTTTATGTTTCATTCATTTCATTAGATATAGCTTAATTTGTTTAATCTCATGGATTTCATGATTTAAAAAATTGCATTTACACATTTCATTCAAGGTCATTATGCTGCATTTTAAGTCTCTTTCAATTTTTGGTTCTTATAGATTACTTTTCACAAATATTACTATCTTTTTTTTTCCAAGTTTGTAATGAAAAAAGGCATTATCAAGCATGTTAGACATGAAAATATCTTATAAATTGAGCTTGTTGATATATTCCATGCTACCACATTATCCATCATCCCTTCACCCCTTCCTATCTCTTCTATTTTTGGGAATGATGTGATAGAAGAAGATGAAAGCATAAACAATCATGACAATCATAATTGCTTTTTCCTGATACCTCTCCTATTAGTGATGAATGTACCTTGGTGAATGAAGATACAATCGCTGGGAATTGTGAAAGTATTGCTTGTCTGTCTCCTCCTCCCCCTTGGGAAGATATTATGAGACAAGAAGATGATATCATTGCCACTGCTTTACTTAGTCTAAACACCTCCCCTACTTGTGAGAATGCTTTAGTGAAAGAGGATACAATCGTAAATGAGCATCAAAATCATATTTGTGAGGAGGATATATTGGTTTTAAGAGATCCAATAATTGAGTGTTATGAAAATCCTACCTCTCCTACATGGGAAGACATCATATGATATGGGGATGTAATTGTAGATGACAATCAAATTTTTTCTTCTCCTAATATACCTCCTAGGTGCGAAGACTTTAGATAGTTTGGTATTTGAAGATACACTTATTGAGAGTCATGATAATCTTGTACCTCCCTTCACTAATGCTCCTATCATTTGGAAAGATCTATTTGAATTAAAAAATCCAATCATTGGTAAGCATGAAACTCATAATGTTTCTTCTCCTGATGCCTCCCCTATTTGTGATGAAGCTACTCAAAAAATCTAACAAAAGAAATTGATGGAATTCTTGTTTGTTATTCTTCTAAAATATCTCCTACTAAGGTAGATAGTATGGAACAAGAGAATGATGCCTTAGAGAAAAAGGATGAAATCACGAATAATCATAACAGTCAAAATTTTCCCTAATTGATTAGAGTTGTGAGAGTCCTACTTGCTTCTCTTTCCCTATGGAAAAAATTATTGAAAAATAAAATGTAATCATTGATAAGCAAGAAAATCCAACCACTAATAACTCCCTTTCTCATGGTGAAGTTATTTTAGAAGTACCAACCTTTGAATGTCATAAACATCTAGGTTGTAGTTCTCTTAAAAAAACTCCTACTAGGGAGGATATCATTGTGCAAGAAAATGGGAACATTGAAACATTCCTTTTAAACAATGGTGATGTGACTTCCTTATATGAAGATGATGAAGTGACATTAGACTCCCCTTCACTAAGAGATCATGAAAATAAGGATAAATATTTTTGTTTTATACACATTAGGTATGCCTTGAAGTACTATCTTGATCCTGAACTTATCCTTTATCCACCCTCACAACAACCACAAACTAAAAACAAACCCATTCTCATCCTTGAACCACTGAAGAATAATATGTCACAATAGTAAAGTTACAATATGGTTGCTCATACATATAACACAAGAAACAATCCATAACCAAGACAAACACCTTCAACATTCTTCCCATTGCCTAATCCTATCTTGCCTAGTGTTCCTCATTTTCCTCTACAAAATTGAAATGAGTATTACCTTTTTGAACAACTTAAGAACACTCCCAATGCTAAGATATCCTTATGGGACCTTATTCAAGCCTCGTCTCATTATCATAACATGATTCAAAGTGTGTTACAACAAGTTCCTACCCCCCTAATGTGCAATCAAATGAAGTAGTAACCCAAATTGAATCTATAAATTTGGTCATCTTAGACATTACTTTCCATAAAGATGAGTTACATCCATTATAAGTGCAAAAACAAAATGAACCTTTCATAATAATAGCTCAATATAATAGAAAATGGATAAAGAAAACGCTTGTTGACAATGGCTCAACCCTTAATGTGTGTAGTGTAACACTTTTGGATAAGCTTGGAATAGATAAATAAAGAATTCAATTTTCCTACTTATGTATTAGTGGGTTTGATAACATGGTAAAATGACCGCTTGTTGTGATCACATTAACTATTAAAGTTGAAAAAGTTACATTACAAACCTTGATTCATGCCATGCCTCATGATATTTCATACAACCTCCTTTTAGGAAGACCATGGATTCATGACATGCATGTGGTGCCTTCTACCCTTCATCATAAAATAAAGTATGTATACAACAACAAAGTGTACACATTCAATGCTAATCATGAGCCTTATAGTGTTTTAAAATTTGAGAAAGTCAAGGAAAATCCTTTGAATACATTGACACCAACTACACAAGTGGAAACTGCGCAAGAGAAAGAAAAGCATATTGAAAAATTTACGAAGATATTTGAAGATGATTGGGATTGTTTATATTTACACCTACTTTCATGGGTGAATAAAAGATCGTAATAAAATATTATTAAAGGGGAAAATAAAAAGTGGTAATGTCAACACAAAATTTAGAAGACCCTTAGAAAGCATCCACCTCAACCACTTTAGAAGAAGAAAAAAAATACACAACAATACTTGATGAAGTTGATTGTGAACAACAACTGAATGTGAAATAAATGAAAAATATTTTTGGAAAAGGTTACGAACTTATAAAATGACTTGGTTATAGTGGAAAGGATGTGGTGCTAGAGAGCAAGGTATTTGCATCGCTATAGAGCCTAACATGAAAGAAATGAATAAGAGTCTTGGTTATTTTCCCTCAAAAGAAGAAAGCAAGCCTTGGATCAATATAAACACTCTTAAAAAAGATTCTTTTTATCCAAATTTAACATTAGTGCATCAAGAATTGATCGAAACTAGTGGTCTTGGTTATTGTCCTTCACAAGAAATGAAAGAAACAAAGAAGTCTTCACTTAACATTAATGTCATCACATAAATCACTCCTAGGACATGTATTAGTAATGATTGGAGTTCATTAGATTTAACACCCTTTTTTCAAGGAGGGAATAATTTTTCACAATCTAAAGAGTATTGTGTAAGTATGACACCTTGTAATAAGCAAGAGATATATTTTTCACAAAATAAAGGAACATCTACTATTGATCAAGAGATTATCTTGTCGAGACTCCTCCAAGATCATTTGATATCTCTCCCTCCAAGAACACAAAAGTAATTTTACTACAACAATTCATTTTTTGCATATCATAGAATCCATGGTCATTCTACTAATGAATGTAGATCTTTGAGTGATAAAATTCAACATCTTAAGGATTTTGGTTCTCTTCCTTGTGTTGAAGCACCTTATTCCTACAATTGATACTAATTTTCATATTTTTCATAAATCACTTTGGCTCACCCTTGTCTTTCACTGAGTGGGGGAAAGGCGGTTAGGTTAGCCTTGTCTTCGTATGGCACTTGTCATTGTCTCTTTTGGCTAGTTTACCGTCGTCCATGTATATAAGAGAAATCTTGATGACATGCCTTAAGTTGGATAGCATGTGACATATTCAGTTATGTTTAGTATGGAATTCTAGGGGAAACCCCTTTTCATGATGTAGTTCCATTTGAGAACACATGACTTAGTATAGTGCTTTATGAATAATCTCTCATGTCTTCTTCTACTTTAAAGAAATTACTCATAGCAATGGTGTTATAAACTACTTTAAAGTGGGGCATACATCAACACTCATGTTTCACTGTGTGGTTTTCTTTATTCTTGTGAGGCATCCTTTTCTTTGTGGTTTCATTGGGTTTGATATCCTCCAAGAGTGTGATAATTCTTTGAATTGTCCTCTCTTGGAGACATTAAGGATGATGTTCCCTAAGAAGAGACCTTACATGAACTAAGAAAAACCCCTTTGATTGTACCTTACACTATTTTGAATTTACAATAACTATTAAATAGTCACCTTGCATAACACACTTTGCTTGTCTTTGGAGCCATCTTGTTTGTTCATGGGTGTTAACATATAATTTTTTTATTTCCTCATGAATCCTTATGTTTGTGTTGTGTGGAACCTTATCAAAGTTATCTGGAGGCATAGCTTTTTTTTGGTTAGTGTATGGGAGTCAAACTTAGGAATTAATTTCACATAGCCACTTTCTTGTGTGTGTGAGTGCACATTGACCGCATGTGTATCTGTCTCACCTTCTTGGGGGCTCACCTAGCGGATGGATTGAGGTTACACTAGCCCTTGTGAGTGTACTTTTAGTTTGTATAGTGGACATTGTGTTCCACTTGTAAATGGTATTTTGGACAAACAACTTAGATATGATCCACATTGTGTTGGACAAACAATCGATGCTTGATCCACCTTTCTTTTTTTTCATTCTTTATGCCTTTGACAATGTATGTTTGTATCTTATTTTCACTTCATACATCATTTAAATGAGTGTCCTCTTGTGCCTATGTTGGTTTTCTATAGGATCTTAATCCTGGGGGCTTGACCATCCCCTTCATCTTTGTCATTCTATTCTATCTTGAAATTTTCTTTCCTGTAGAGCCATCTTGTTTGTTCATGGGTGTTAGCATAAAAAAAATTTCTTGCCTCATGAATTCTATTGTTCATGTTCTGTGGCACCTTATCAAAGTTATCAAGATGTATAGCTTTGGTATGGTTAGTGTATTAGAGATGAACTTAGGTGTGACTTTCCCATAGCCACTTTTGTGTGTGTGTAAGTGCATATTGACTATGTGCATATGTGTCTCACCTTCCTTAGGGCTCACCTAGTGGATGGCTTGAGGTTCCACTAGCCCTTGTGAGCATGTGTTTGGTTTCTATAGTGGACATCATGTTCGACTTGTAAACATTTTTTTGGAAAAATATCTTATATCTAATCCACATCATGTTGGACAAGCAGTTGAGGATTGATTTTCCTTTCTTTATTTTCTTTCTTTATGCCTTTGATAGTGTATGCATATATATTGTTGTTGCTTCATAGATTATTTAGATGAGTGTCCTCTTGTGCCTATGTTGGTTTTCCATAGGATTTTGATCCTAGGGGCTTGACCACCCAGTTGATCTTTTTCATTCTATTTCATCCACACTAGTACACTTGGACCTCTCTTGAATGTCTACTTTAGTGTGAGTTTGAAGGAAGTTCCTCCCCTCACTAAATTTGGGGCTAAATGTAGTGAAGGAAAAATATCCCTTTTCACACTTAATTTGGGAATAATTGCACTGTAGTAAAAAGGACCCTTTGCTTGAAATGGGATAATTCATGATAAATTGGCTTAATGAGGCCCTGACTCAGCTATTGTGAGGCTTTTTTATGCACCCACACTAGATCTTGGACTCTTGCAAATCGAATAACATGCTTTTAATGATGCCTGGTAAAGGTGTTGTAAAGTGTTGTAAGATGCTTTCACGCTTTTCTAGACTTAATAAACCCATTTCTCCCTAATACAACATTATAAAACATATTTAACTACATCTTTACATCAATCTAGAAGGATTTTTAACTTAAACTTAATGTTAAACTAGTGTTGTAATCTATCTCACACATTCACATTGGTTCTTGTTCCTTCCTAGGCTATGTGGACCTCATTTTAGTGTTGTAAAGTGTATTAAATCAAACTTTCACATTGAATTATGTGTCCCAAGCCCTATCTGAAATTTACATTATCACGAATAGGCCCATATTAACCCATATTGTGCATCTTGAGGCTTAAATTGATCAAATACCCAACAAGGTTGCATTTTAGACCTTGTTTCCTCATCTCTTGGCATTTGAGCTATCAAATTGGCCCCTGTGGGACCCATTTGCCATGCGTGGAAAATCAATCCCATCCAGGTGGGACCCATTCACCATGTGTGGTGAATGAGTCCCATTTGGCTCAATTTTGACCTTTGGGTAGGAAAAATGTGAAATTTGAGCTTAATTTTGCTTCATGTCAGCCTGCGATGAGGTATTAATAGGTAAAATAGGTGAATTTCCTATAAAATCACCTCTCTAAACTCATTTTTACATCCATTAACCTAATTCACATCCTTTCTTCATTATTCATCCACCAGTCTTCCATCTCAAGTCAAGCAACTTAGGGTTTTGTCATATCAAGTCATTAATAAAGCTTCTAAGGACATTCAAGGGTTGAATATTCCTCCATTGCTATAGAAATCCAAGATCAACATCATGGAAAGGTAATAAACTCCATTATTGCATGTTTCATTCCATTCTTTCATCATTTTGGTTTAATTAACTAAAAGGGGGTTCACAAAGGCAAACCCCCATGCCTTAAAAAATTTAACATCTCTCTCTCTCTTGCATTGTGTGTTTGCAGGTTTAGGTCCCTTGGAAGCTTCGAAATCATTGAAGATTAAGTTGCAAAGTTGGTCAAGTCTCTCCTCATTCAACAAGTCAATATCAACAAAAACTCATTTTCAAACCCATAAATTAGAGTTTCAAAAGCGGACACCTGTAGGGCGTCAAAGTGTAGATCAAAAGCTCTAGAATCCACTCTTGAATATTTAGAAATTCAAAAGTGAAATAATTCACCATAAGTGGTGAATGAGTCCCATTTCAAGGTCAATTTCATGTTTTCTTCATTTTTTGACACCCTTTTTATAGAAATATATTCCAACTCAATTTACCATAACTATGACTAATTTTCCCAAAATGGTGAATGAGTCCCTCCAAGCCTAAAAAACATCATCAACAACATTACAAAATCAATTTACAGTCTTCATCAAAGTTCCAAGCGCACATTTTTAGTTTGATTCATTTATGTTGCATTTTTCCATTCATTTGTAGGTGATTTTGCAATACACAATTTGTTTTCAAACATCACTTGTTTCTTAGATTTTGTATTCATATTTGATCATTTTCATAGCTTGGTTTCACTTAGATCATTCCATTTATCTCATACAATATCATACATAACATAATTTGAAAAACCCTAGAAGAGCTAGAGAAGTGCATTTGTGCGAAAAGTCTATGATTCATTTTGGTGAACCTACTTTTCAAATGCTTTCTTGTCTGATTTGGAGTCCTTTATCATACATCTAGCTTGCATTGATCTTGCATTAGGGTTTGCATGAATTAATTTGCATAATAGGTTTCAAAATTTACATTCATAAAAAGTGCATTTTGCTTGCATTGTTGATCTTTAAATTCATGTAAATTTTCTGAAATTCTACATTTTTCATTTAGTTTTGCATCATAGCTCTCAGAAACCATCAAAATCACTCAATTTTTTTTGAAAATTATGAAAAAAATTCATATTGGGACTCATTCGCCACCCTGGGCGAATGAATCCCTTCTAACCCCTAAAACAACATTATACCAAACTCATAACTCTATTTTTTAGCTTTTGTTTGGTGCCTTAACCTAGCTATATCAATTAGTTGCATTTTTGTAACATGCATTTCATTAAATCTAGCCTTAATTCGCTCATTTCATGCATGACTTCACTTTCAAGTTTGCATTCTCATCTTGTTACATCTCAGAATTAGTCAATTTTCACCTTTAAAATCTAAAACATTTCATTTGCATCTTTGATTTCACATTGTTACATTTCAAGATTGTAGATTAATCATTCCATCATGTTTTCATTACAAAATTGTATAGTTTTCATCTTGCATGTTCTCTTTTTAGATATTATTTCACGTTGTAAGCAACTTTTTTTAAGAGAATATGAATATGAGGTCCTTTCCCCTCTCTTTTTGTTCATCATAGATCCCTCTCCTAGTTCCCCTTTTGTGGATGAGGTTGGTTTAGTGAAAGAAACTTTGGATATTCATAACACTTACATTTGTTCTCTTCCTATTATCTCTCACACTTGTAAAGCAAATATTTTAGTGCTAGAAGAACCAATTGATGAGAGTTGTGACAGTTTGAGTTGTTTCTCTCCTCTTACCTCTCCTATTAGACATAACATTACTATAGAAGAGGACATCACACTAAGTAATCATGACGATCACACAACACAACATGATGATGAGACCATAGATTCATCTCCCAACTCCTTCCCTATTTGTGAGAATGTTTTTGTGATTAATCATGGCAATCACATTATTTGTGAGGAGGATATGTTGACATTAGATGCTCAAATCTTTAAGACCTATGAAAATTCCTCTTTATTTTTCTTCCCCTATTTTGGAAGACAATATTGGACAATGGGAGGTAATCAAAGATAATCATGAGAAGCTTCTTTCTCCCTTTTGTAATGTTTCCCCCATCGAAGAATACATACTTAATCAAAAAGATCCAATCATTGAAAAACATAAATTTGATGCTTTTTCTTCTCTTGATGCCTCTCCCACTTGTGATGAAGCTAATTTTCACATTTCAACCTTAGATGAACATATTACAAGCTCTCCTAGTAAGGTAGATAATATGGAACAAAAGAATGAGAGATTACAAACAGCGACTAATTGCATAAAATCTTCCCCTAATCTCCCCATTACCAATAATCAAATACATTCAACCATTCATAACTCCCTTGGTTGTGATGAAGTTGTTTTGGATGAACCAAACCTTAATTGTCATGAAGATGTGGTTTTTTTTTCTCCTAAGAACTCTCCTTCTAGGGAGAATATTATGACCCAAGACAAAGACACCATGCCCTTCAAAGACAATGTAGAATCTCACTTGTTACAGGATGTCAACATTATTCAACTTGAACTTATCCTTTATCCCCCTTCACATAAAACTCCTCCTCAAAACAAACCCAAATTTATTCTCTACCCACCTTCACACAAACAACAAACTCACCATAAACCTAAACTTATTCTTTACCCACCTTCACATAAACTTCACCCCTCTAACCAACACCGGTGCACCTTTTACCCCCTAACACCAATGTATCACAACAATCTAGCAACGATATTGTTGCTCATACATATCACACTAGAAATAATTTGCAACCACCGCAACCAACCCCACCCTCCTTACCTTTACCCAATTTGCTTAGTGCTTCTCGCTATAGCCCACACACAAAGGAGTATGATCTTGTTGAACAATTAAAGAATACTCCTGCCAAAATTCCCCTTTGGGATTTGCTTCAAAACTCACCAAAGTACCATGATATTCTTCAAATAGCCTTAAAACAAATTGAAGCTCCTCATGTACCTACAACTTTGAATTATGTGGCAACTTTAATTCATAAAACAAATCAAACAAATCTTGACATTACTTTCCATCAACATGAGCTCCCTCCTTTAGAGTTGTAAAAATATAATGAAGCTTTTATGATCACTGCTCGATACAATAGAACATGGATAAAGCACACTCTCTTTGATAATGGTTCTACCCTTAATATGTGTAGTGTGACTCTCCTTGATTGATTAGATGTTGACAGGTCACAAATAATACATGATTCTGTATATATTCTAGGATTTGATAATTCAACAAAGCAACCGCTCAGTGTAATCACTTTTCCTATTATGGTTGGGGTTGTTACTTTGAAAACTCCTATTCATTTCATGCCTTATGATATTTCGTACAATCTTCTTTTAGGCAGATCATGGATTCATGAGATGCATGCAATCCCTTCAATCCTTCACTATATAATGAAATATGTGTATAACAATAACATTTATCAAGTTGAAGTAGATGCCAAGCCTAAAATTTTCTTACACATTGGAAAAGGAGCTACAAGTCCTTTAAAAACATTAATTCTAACATCCAACATAGATCCCCTTGAAATTGAACACAACGATGAGGAATTTCCATCTAAATTATTTGGCAATGATTGGGGATCCTTAGAATTTAAACCTTCATCTATGGGAAAATAAATATTCATACAAAGGAAAGATAAGAAACAAGCGCAACCAACCATCATGTCAATGCAACATTTAGACTACCTTTCAAAAGCATCCACCTCCACCCCTTTAGATAAATCTACAAACTACACAAAATTTAATGAACACAATAACGAACATCCACCGACTTCCAAAGCAATGAAACAAATTTATGGAAAAGGGTATGAACTCATAAAACAACATGGATATAGTGGAAAAGGATGTGATGCTCAAGAACAAGGTATCCAGAATCCTATAGAACCTAACAAACAAAAAAAAACTCATGGTCTTGGTTATTGTTGTTTGATCGAGATCAACAAGTCTTCACTCAACATCAACAATATCACAAAAAACATTCCTAAATCATCCTTAACAACTAGTGGTATTGCACATCATCTTTTAACTCCACCTTTGCTTAATGGCAACATCATCTCGTAAAATGCTCATTATTTGAATTCGTTAGATTTTATACCTTCCTATAATGAAAAGAATAAAATCTCACAATCTAAAGACACTTGTGAAAAGTATGACTTATACTACTAAGCAAGATGCATCTTTGAAACCAAACACAAGACCACCTTCTCCTATTGATCAAGAAAATATCTTGTGAAGACTTCTCCAAGATAACTTGATCACTCTGCCTCCATGAACTTGAAAGAAATGCTATTACAAGACTTAATTTTGTGCATATCATAGAGTTCATGGTAACTCCACTAATGAATGTAATGCTTTGAGTCATAAAATACAACATTTTTTTAGGATTTTGGTATGCTTCCCTATATGGGGTCACCTCATTCCTCTAATTTCTCTTTATTTTCACTTTAGCATGCATTTTACCAATCCTTTTAGCTCACCTTTGTCCTGCACTAAGTGGGGGAAAGGGGTTTGATAGCCTTGTTCTCGTATGTCACTTTTCCTGGCCTTCTTTGGCTAGTCGTTAACTTTTCATGAATACATAAGAGTAGGCTTGGGATGTGGATGACATGCCTTAAGTTGGCTCACTTATGACATAATTCCCTCTTTCCATGATGTAGCTTATTGGAAACATATGACTTAGCATAGGGATTTCTAATCAAGCTCTCATGTCTCTCTTCTTCATACTTTAAATTAATTGCTCTTAGTATGGGTTCTCACAACTTATTTAAAGTGGGGGGCATACATCACCACTCAAATTTTATTGCATCATTTCTTTCTTCTTGTGATGCATTCTTTTCTTGGTGGAGTTAGTGGGCTTGATACCCTCCAAGAGCATGATACTTCTTTTGACTTATCCTCTCTTGGAGACATTAAGCATGATGTTCCCTAAGATGAGACATTGCATGAACTAAGAAAAATCCATTTGAATAGTTTTTACACTATCTCGCATTAACAGTGTCTATGATTGTCAAGCATACAAAGTTTTTCTTACCTCATAGAGCTCAAAAATAATTTTTCCTTTGTGGCACCTTATTAAAGTTATCATGCCGTATAACTTTGGTATGGTTGAGTGGGAAGCCCATGTAGTAGCATGAGTTTTCCCCATAGCAACCTTATTGTTTGTGAGTGCATACCAACTAGCGTATGTATTTCACCTTTTTGGGATTTCTCACATTGTGGATGATCAAAAGTTTTGTGGCCCCAGAGTGAGTATGTTGTGCCCTTCTCACCCCATAGACGACCTACAGTTTTGTGGCCCCAAAGTGAGTACATATTTTTCACCACATATTTCTTTCCTTTAGCTCTTTCCATTGCATCTTGATGGTTTGACTTAGGATCTTAGATCTTGGAGGTTGAGCAACCTCCTTTATCTTTGTCATTCTTTATCATCTACATCTATACATGAGGATCTCTCTTGAATGTCTACTTTAGTGTGAGTTTGAAGCATGTTCATCCTCTCACTAAAGTGGGTGCTAAATGTGTTGTAGAAAAAAATTCTCGTTGCTTGACATGGGATAATTCATGATAAATTGGCTTAATGAGGCCTTGATTCAACTATTGTGAGGCATTTTATGCACCCACACTAGATCTTGGACCCTTTCACATCGAATAACATGCTTTTAATGATGTCTGGTAAAGGTGTTGTAAAGTGTTGTAAGATGCTTTCACGCTTTTCTACACTTAATGAACCCATTTCTCCATAATACAACACTATAAAACATATTTAACTGCATCTTTACATCAATTTAGAAGGCTTTTTAACTTAAACTTAATGTTAAACTAATGTTGTAATGTGTCTCACACATTCACATTGGTTCTTGTGCCTTCCTAGGCTATGTGGACCTCATTTTAGTATTGTAAAGTGTATTAAATCACACTTTCACATTAAATTTTCTATCCCAAGCCCTATTTGAAATTTACGTAATCACTAATAGGCCCATACTAACCCATATTGTGCTTCTCAAGCCTTAAATTGATCAAAAACTCGACAAGGTTGCATTTTAGACCTTATTTCCTTATCTCTTGGCATTTGAGCTATCAAATTGGGCTCGATGGGACCCATTCAGCATGCATAGCAAATTAGTCCCACCCAGGTGGGACCCATTCACCATGTGTGGTGAATGAGTCCATTTTGGCTCAATTTTGACCTTTGGGCAGGAAAAAAGTGAAATTTTAATTTAATTTTTCTTCATGTCGGCATGTGATGAGGTATTAATAGCTAAAATATGTGAATTTCCTATAAAATCACCTCTCTAAACTCATTTTTTCATCCATTAACCTAATTCACATCCTTTCATTATTATTCATCCACCAATCTTCCATCTCAAGTCAAGCAACTTAGGGTTTTGTCATAGCAAGTCATTAAGAAAGCTTCTAAGTACATTCAAGGGTTAAATCTTACTCCATCGCTACATAAATCCAAGATCAACATCATGGAAAGGTAATCAAATCCATTATTGCATGTTTCATTCAATTTTTTCATCATTTTGGTTTAATTACCTAAAATAGGTTTGACCAAGGCAAACCCCCATGCCCTAACATTCAACATCTCTCTTGCATTGTGTGTTTGTAGATTTATGTCCCTTGAAAGCTTAGAAATCATTGAAGATCAAGTTGCAAAGTTTTTCAAGTATTCTCCTCATTCAACAAGCCAAAATATCAACAAAAACTCACTTTCAGACCCGTAAATTAGAGTTTCAAAAGCGGACCCCTGTAGGGCATCACAGTGTAGATCAAAAGCTCCAGAATCCACTCTTGAATGTTCATAAATTTAAAAGTGGACTCATTCACCATAATTGGCGAATTAGTCCCATTTCTAGGCTAGTTTCATGTTTTCTTCATTTTTTGACACCCTTTTGATAGAAATAAATTTCAGCTCAATTTACTAGTACTAGGACTGATTCTCCTAGAATGGTGAATGAGTCCGTCCAGGCTTGAAAAAATCATCAAAATAATTTCAAAATAAATTTCCAGTCTTCATCAAAGTTCCAAGTGCACATTTTTACTCTGATTCATTTCTATTGCATTTTTCCATTCATTTGTAGGTGATTTTGTAATACACAAGGTGTTTTCAAACATCACTTGTTTCTTAGATTTTGAATTCGTATTTGATCAATTTCATAGCTTGGTTTCACTTATATCATTCTATTTAGCTCATACAACATCATACATAACATAATTTGAATGAACCCTTTAGCATTTTTGGCCCTACCTCTCCTTTTAGGTGAAAAACCCTAGAAGAGCTAAAGAAGTGCATTGGTGCCAAGAATCTATTGTTCAATTATTAACATTTAAATTAGCCTAATGTGGCCTTGATTTAGTGTTGTAATGTGTTTTTCATGGTCACATTAAGTTTAGGGCCCTTTTAAACTAAATGGACCTAATTTTACCTTAATTTAGTGTAGTGAAGTGTATTTATTTACATCTTCACACTAATTGTTGGGCCCTATTGCATTTATGACCTTCAAATCAACATTAATAGGCCCTTAAGACCCTTTAGTATGCATCCCAAGGCTTATTTCAACTGAAATACTAACAAATTCAATAAATACATCCAATATTCTAACTCCCCAACATTTCCTTAGCCCGAAAAAGCTAAGGTGGGACCCATATGCTACCTTGAGCATATGAGTCCCTTTAGGTGGGACCCATACACCAAATTGGGTGTATGAGTCCCATTTGGCCCATTTTTAGGGTTTTAAATGGGAAATCAGGGTTTTCAATTCAAATTTTGTGAATGTCAGCATTTGGGATCTAATAAATGGTAAATTAGATGGTGTTCCTATATCGTTAAGGTTTTAAATAATTATTTCACCTAAGAAACCTAGGAGTCTTCAAGAAAGAGAGTCTCACCTAGATCAAGAGCCTTCAAGACATATTTTCAAGTATTCTTGAGAGCATTCAAGAGTTGATTATCAAGCATTTTGGAGCATCAATTCAAGATTCAAGAATCATGTAAAGGTTTTCATGCATCATGTGTGTTTGTGAGCTAACATGTTGATGTACCATTTATGATCCAAGTTTAAGAATTCAAAGCTATATCCTCTATTGTGATCCAGATTTACATCCATTAAAGAAAATTCATACGAATTTTAGACCTACACTCCAAGGATTCAACATAGTTTGGCAGTTCTTACATTCATTTGTTCATTCATCATTCCTTCATGTTATTTAAATTCATTTCAACCTTTAATTAATAAAACAAGGTCTCACTAATGTAGACCCCCATCCACTTGAAAAAAAATTTCTCTCTCTCTCTCTCTTGTGATGTGTGTTTTACAAATTTATGTGAATGAGACTAAATCGCCACCTTAGCCATATGAGTCCCTATATAGCCATTTTACCAGTTCTTAGAGGATCCTGATATGTCACCTAAAGATTACAATTTCTTCACAAAAACTCTAAACCGAGACTAAATCACCTAGTCTGGCATGTGAGTCCTAGTGTAGTTCAAAATAAAAAAATTTAGGGATTCAGACTTTGTTTTTAGTACATCATTCTTCCAAGTACCTTTTTGTTTCATTCTCTTTTATCAATCTAATTGATTGTTCTAAATTTTATAGGTTTCATAGCTATATTTGCATATTACTTCCTTTTCCTTCTTTCTAATCATTTCCTTAGTGGTGAACCCCTCTTTAATCACACCTAAGGAAACCCTCATCTATACCATTTTGTCAATTGAGTCACTTAGTTGAGGGATCTTGGTTTCCTTTAATGAAATAGAGTGAAATAGGTCCTTTAGTTCAATCTCCCAAAAGGTGGAACCCTATTTCCTTGCGTCCAATATAATAATATAATATATAATATGTAATATGTAATATAAAATATATATAATATATTAGTAAATTAGTATATATTAATATATATTAGGTATTATGTATTACAAATAACAAAAGTAACATATATCCATTTTTTCTGAAAAAATCCATAGGCTTGGGATTTGGCTCAAGATTTGGTTCAAGATAGCCAAACTTGGAATGTCAACTTAAAAATTGTTTTTTACAAAATTTCCTTTGTATTTTTGAAGTTTTCCCTTATGTTTGATGAATTTTTTATTTGAATTATATGAAATGAATAGGGTTTATAGAAAATAAGGCCAACTTTCAACCAATATAAGATATGCCTTATATTGAATTTAATAAATAATTATTATTGATTTTCTACATACATTAAGACTAGAGTCTTGATTGATACTTGTTGATTGAAAAATTTCTATAACTTTCAAAGTATTTCACATTTTTCAAATCTAAAAGATGTATCACATTCTATGTCTCACATAGTATATGATAAAAAAAAATTAATATCATAAATTTTTGACCAAGTTATGGTGGTCAAAGAAACACATTTTAATAATTTTGAAATGTTCTAATAAGAAAATTGTAACTAATTATTTAGATGTAAAAATAAAAAACAAAAGAAAAGAATCTGGCACATCCGGGCATGTGTCCTCTACATATATTCAATGTTTTAGAAAAAAAAAAAAATCTTGTACTTAGGGCGGTTTGACATACACCTACCTTTTATGTTTCTACAAAAAAATTAGTAACACTACATTGAAATTTCCATTTTTCACAAAAATAATTTACTTTTTCCAAATAAAGGACTAGTATCCTAGAAACTAAATTCAGTTGTCTACAAGTTTTGTTGTTACATATTTTCCAAATTATGTTAATAATCTATTCAAATTTTTATGTCAAGTTTCCTAACTCTATTTTTCAGATATTTCATTGCCACTTAGGTTCCTAGTTTGGACCCCCATGATCCTGCACTGTCCCATTTGATCTTTACATCTATTTTATTCTTAACTTTTTTCTTTGAATATTTTAATCTTATCTAAAGATTTTGATTTGTATTTTAAAAATGTCACCCAAGTCATTTTAGTATAATAATCTATACGAAACATGAAATACCTTTCACCTTGTTGACTCCTCATTCTTGTAGGTCTTCATAGTTTTGTGTGAATCAATTTTTATTTCATTAAAATAGAGCACTCCTTGATTATGAAACTTTTCCTTGTCTGCTTTCCTCTTTGACATTCTTTACATAATGTGTTTATAGGCTTGGTTATCTTAGGTATATCTCTCACTACTTGATTAGAACTGATTTTCACCATATTTTAAAAGTTGATGTGTCCCATCCTCTTGTGACACATCTAACACTCAATGAACTGAGCTAGTAAGTATATTTCTCCATTTGTCCTTGGGCCATCAACAACTAGTCTTTTGGACCTTTCTTTCCCAATCTCATAGCCATTAGCATGAAATGTAAAACCATATCATTTTCTACACATTTGACAACCACTAGCTAGATTATGCTTCATATTTTTGACATAGAGGACATCTTCAGTTATGTGCTTTCCATCAATTGTTATAGCACATTTTCTATAAATTTATGCAAACTCATCACCACCAAACTGTTACAATTATGAGAAAGTTTCATGGTGTTATCATTAATGTTGTCATTGGTGTCAACATAATACAAGATGTTGGAGATTGTGCATGTATAGTTGAGATGTTGTTGAGATTTTGTGAGAACATGGAGCTATCTTTATAGTGTTACAGAGATGCTGATATGATGGGTTACCAAGTGCTTTTGAGAAAATTAATAAAGAGTGAAGTTAGAGTTAAGTATGTGTTTAGAATGTGCTCTGGTATGTCCTCCACATTTCTTCTATGTTGATCCTATGCTTTTTTGGATCTGAAGGGTTGGTTATGTGAATATTTTGGTGATATCTCCTAGCTTTTAGCTTCTAGTTTGATGGAGAGTGAAATTTGTCTTCACCGGTGTGTGAACTAGTTTGACAAATTTGTTTATCTATGGACTGGGAGAAATGTTTCAGCTCCGCAATCCTCCCCTATTTTTTTTAGGTCTTTTCAATCTGGAATATGTCTTGTAATGGTTTTCTTTATGTTTTACCAAAGATATTCATGGTCTAGTGTTCCAAAAGATGAATTCTAGAGCTTTTTTGTGTATCTATAATATTTGGATGGACTAGTGAGAAGCGTTTAGGGTTTAAAGGTTGTTGTAGATGATGCAAATGTATCTGAAGCTATTTGATATGTGTTCTCTTGCATGATGAAGCATGTTACGTCATCTGCATATTTTCTTCTTGATGGTAAGCATGTACTTCAATGTTCATTTGTGTTTTCATTAGGTTTGGCTAACTTGGTGTTTACACTTCATACAAAGGATTAAAAATTAATTAAGGAAGCATGTGATTGATTTGAGATGATGTTTTGGGTCTTGGTTAAGTGTTGATTTGGTCCACTCTCATTCCTTTCCACCACAGGAAAGTTGAGTTGCTAACCTAATTTGAATTTATGAAAAGAACCATATGCAACCAACCTTGGAGAAAGTTTCTAAGGATGAAGAGGGTATAAATGCAAGTCAAGATATTGTGAATAAAGATATATCGAAGCAAGAAGAAAAGAAGAGTAGTGTGAAAGTGAATTGAGGTAGTAGTACTTTAATGTGTTAGATTCCTTAAAGTAGTGAGCCGACGGTGTCTACAATTCTTTTGATCAAGGCTTCGAATGTGTGTAACCTATTGTGGTGGATATTTTCTATAATACTTTGTATCTATAGGCAGTGAGCCTCCCTTTTGGATAGTGATTCCCTTTTGTAGGCAATGAGCCTTTGTATCTGGGTAGTGAGCTCTTGGCAGTGAGACTCTTCTATTCAGTTTTGCTATTACTTTATATTATGAGTTAATGCTCATAGTGGTTTTTCCCTCATTGGGTTTTCCATGTAAAATTTGGTATTCATTGTGTTGATATTGCTTTCTGTTATCTGCATTTCATGTTCATACTTAATAACAAAATTGTGTGGTTGTGAAGTCAATAAGTGTTTGAAGTTTGAATTTGAAATTGGTGACAACTGATTCACCCCCCCTCTTAGTTGTCCTGAGCCTTTTAACAATTGGTATTAGATCCTTGGTGCCTTGGTGAAGAGATTAACTGCTTGTGGTAGATATGATGGCAAACAAATTGGTGATCCCTATGTTTGATGGATCTGAATACAGTGACTAGTAAGTGAAGATGAGAGGTTACATTATCTCTCTTGGTTACAAGACCTGGAAGGATGTTGAAATGAAGTATGTTTCACTGAAAAGTGGTCCTACTATTTCAGATGAGATTTCTACTTATGAGGAGAATGAAAAAGTGAGGTATACATTCTATTGCAGATGAGATTTCTACTTATGAGGATAAGTTGGAAGATATTTATGAACAAAATGATAGAGAAAAATTGTCAAAGAAGCTAATAGCAAAGTGAAGATATGAGAATTTGAAAATGAAAGAAAGTGAATATATTGCGAGGTATTTCCAAAGAGTTGATATTGCAATGAATGATGTAAAAATCTGAGGCACTCTGACTGATGAAGATGTGATGGAGAAGACATTGATGAACCTTCCAGAGAGTTACAGTGATAAGGTTTTAGCTATTGAAGAGGTCTATGATCCTAAGAAGTTTACTAAAGAACAACTGTTTCCCACCTTGACTGCATTTGAGATGAGAAAGTTTGGAAAGAGAGAGGAGAAGAGATAATTAGCATTTAAAGCAACAAATACTGAAGATGATCTAGATAGTGATGGTTCAGATGAGTTGGAAGCAAAATTTACAAGGAAGTTGAAGAAAGGCACCAATAAGTATAAAGGTATGTTTCCCTTTAAATGTTTTAGTTATGGTAATATTGGTCATTATGCTTCAAGATGTCCAAATAGAGTTGTATATAAGAAGAACAAAGATCATAATGATAGCAAGGATAAGAAGTTCAAGAAGATGTATTATGTTAGAGTAGAAGTTTGTATCTTTGATGATGAATCTTATTATGAGGGTGATGATAGTGAAAGCTTGTCCTTAGCCTTGGAGAATAAATCTATGTTTGCTAACTCTGGAAGATGTGCAAGAGAAAGTGATCCAGAGAACAAGAAGGATGAGATGGAAGTTACCTTTTTTACTACCTTTCATGTTAGATAGGATGAAGACTATTGGATGATTGACAGTGAGGTATGTGTAGGATCATCATGGAAAAAATAGGCCCTTAAGTGGCAATGAAAATTGAGAAAAATCAGAGTTAGTAAACTTGACGTAAAAATTTGAATAAGTTATCTATATTATTTCAAAAATATGTAAGAATAGATTTTTTAGCAAATTGAATGTAGTTTCTAAACTGCTAGGTTTATTTAGAAAAACAATCTATTTGGTGAAAAGTTGAAATTTCAATGCAGTAGTACTTGAATTTTAGGGAAAAAATAAGAAGTAGGTATATGTTTGACCACCCTAACAACAATAAAATGATAATATTTTTTTATAATATTTTAGATATAATTAGAGGACTCATGTCCCAATGTCATGCATATTTTTTTATAATTTTTTTCCAAGTAAATAATTAATTATGAATTTTTTATTACAACTTTTAAAAAATATAAAAACTCATATGTTTGACTACCATAACTTGGTCAAAAATTCATGAAATTCATTTTTTTTAATGATATAGTATGTGAAGCATAGAATGTGATGAATGTTTCAAATTCAAAAAATGTGATACCGTTTGAAAGATATAAATTTTTTTCAATCAACCAATCAATTAGGACTTTAGTCATAATTCAAATAGAAAATGAATAATAATTACTTATTAAATTCAAAGTAAAGCATAATTTATATTGGTGGAAATATGAGAATCTCCTTTAAAAACCCTCTTCATTTCATCAATTTTGGGTAAAAAAATGTCATCAACCACATACCCTACACATACCCATCATATCGCCACTTTTTGGCCCATCATAATCCCACACATACCCAGTGGATGTTCTAATCACATGACTAGAGATAAAAGTAAGTTCACTAAACTTAAAAAGTATGATGGTGTTCTGGTCATGTTTGGTATTGATTCAGGAGCAAAGATTGTTGGGAAAGGTACAATTAGTTTTGATTAAAAACACAACATTGATGATGTATATTATGTAAAAGGATTAAGGCGTAACCTTTTGAGTGTTGGACAAATGTGTAGAAAAGGTTTCAAACTTGTGTTTTAGGATAATACCCGTAAGATCAAAAAAAGGTCTAGAACTATGGTTGTTACAGGAAGGAGAACTTATGGAAACATCTATTAGCTTAAGGGTGTTGATGGCTAGTGCCTTGTATCTCAAGTCAATGAAAGCTGACTATGGCACTAGAAAATGGGACATGTAAACTTTGATAATCTAGTCAAGATTAGTTCAAGAGATGTCTGAGATCTACCTAAAATCATAAAGCCCACTAATACTATTTATAGAAGTTGTCAGTTGGGGAAAAAAACAAGATGTAGTTTTAAAGGAAAAGAGAAATCGGGTACCATAATGTTGGAATTGAATCATACAAACCTATATGGTCCTAATAAAATAGGAAGCCTAAACGATGACAGGTATTTCATGCTCCTTATTGATGATTATTCTCAAATGACACATGTGGGTTGCTTTTTCTTAGAAAGAAGACTCGGGATTTAGATAGGTTTAAAGTATTCAAAGCAAGGGTAGAGAATGAAGTGAACCTAAGAATTTAATGCATTTGGATAGGTTTAAAGTTTAATGCATATTGGGAAGAACATGGCATAAAGGGACACTTTTCTGCTCCTAGAAATCCTCAACATAATGGATTTTTTGAGAGAAAGAACAATACTGTACAAGAAGTTGCACAAACAATGATGAAAGAAGCAAATGTACCTAATGTGTATTGGAGAGAGGCAATACACACTATTTTTTTATGTTCTTAATAGAGTTTAGATTAGAGGCAACAACACAAAGAATCCTCATGAGTTATGGACTAGTAAGGCTCCTATTGTGAAGTACTTTAAGGTGTTTGGAAGAAAATGTTCCACTAAAAGAGATGATGAGAATCTTGGGAAGTTTCATGCTAGATGTGATGAAGGGATTCTCCTTGGATACTCAACTACCAACAAAGCATATAGATGCTTTAATAAAATATTGAAAAAAATTGTTGAGAGTGCTAATGTGAAGGTTGATAAGGATATATAGAAACCTATTGAGATAAGTGAAGTTGAACGAGATGATCTTATCTATGCACTAGTACCTCAAGAAAATAAGGAAGAGGAAGAAGAACCGACTGAAGAAGAATAAGCAACACTAGAACTTGTTCCTAAGAATCCTAAGTATGTACAAAAGAATCATCTAGAGGAACAAATAATTAGAGATAAGAGTGAAGGTTTCAAGACAAGAAGTAAAGTAGTAGTTGAGGTAAATCTATGTTTACTTTCTAAAATACAACCTAGGTCTGTGCGTGAAGCATGTGAAGATGAGAGTTGGGTTAGAGCTATGAAAGAAGGGTTGTAGCAAATAGAGAAGAATTAGACATGAGAACTACTTCCTAGACCTATGAATAAGAATGTAATTGGCTCAAAGTGGGTGTTAAAGAATAAGTTTAATGATAATGGTGAATTTGTAAGAAAAAAAGGGGTATGTGCAAGATCATCATGGAAAAAATAGGCCCTTAAGTGGCAAAAAAATCAAAAAAATTAGAGTTAGGCAAGTTGACGTAAATTTTTTAATAAGTTATCTATATTATTTCAAAAATATTCAAGAATAGAATTTGTAGCAAATTGAATGTAGTTTCTAAACTACTAGGTTTGTTTAAAAAAAAAGAAATCTATTTGGTGAAAATTTGAAATTTCAATGCGATAGTACTTAAATTTCAGGGAAAAAATAAGAAGCATTCTGTTTGACCACCCTAACCACAATAAAATGAGAATATTTTTAATAATATTTTAGATATAAGTAGAGGAATCACGTCTCGATGTGATGCATAATTTTTGTAATTTTTTCGAAGTAAATAATTAATTATGAATTTTTATTACAACTTTTAAAAAAAATAAAAAACTCATATGTATGACCACCTTAACTTGGTCAAAACTTCATGAAAATCATTTTTCTTTTTTTAATCCTATAGTATGGGAAGCATAGAATGTGACACATATTTTGGATTGAAAAAATGTGATACTGTTTGAAAGCTATAGATTTTTTTCAATCAATCTATCAATCAGGACTTTAGTCATAATTTGATTAGAAAATGAATAATAATTACTTATTAAATTCAAAGTAAAGAGTAATTTATATTGGTGGAAAGCTAAGAATCTCCTTTAAAAACCCTTTTCGTTTCATCAATTTTGGGTCAAAAAAAGTTATTAGCCACATACCCATCATATTGCCTCTTTTTGGTCCATCATGATCTTGCACATACCTAAAGAAAGACTTGTATGCAAGGGATACTCACAATTTTAAGGCATTGAATTTAAAGTGACATTTTCCTCGGTGGAAAGAATGGAGCCCATTCATATCTTTTCAGCATATTCTTCCCACAAGGATTTCAAGGTATATCAGATGGATGTCAAGTCCTCATTTTGGAATGGAGAACTAGAATAAGAGGTGTACATGGAACAACCTAAAGGATTTTAGTTATCAGATGAACCAGATATGGTTTGTAAGTTGAAAAAGGCATTGTATGGACTAAAACAAGCTTCTAGGGCATGACATGCTTGATTGGAAAGATATTTGACACAAGAAAAGTTCAATAAGGGCTCAACAGACATCAATCTTTATTTCAAGATGGAAGGAAACAAAATGTTTATAGTGGTAGTATATGTTGATGATATCATCTTTAGAGGAAATGAAGGCATGTGTAAGAGATTTGTAGAGGAAATGCAAAAATAATTTGAAATTTCCATGATTGGTGAGTTGAATTTCTTCCTTGGACTACAAGTAAATCAAACTGATAAGGGGAGATTCATTTCACAATCAAAATATGTCAAAAAGTTGTTAAAGAATTTTGGAATGGATGACTCAAAAATGGTTAGTACTCCTATGGTGACCAGATGTAAGCTAAGAAAAGATGATGAATCTACTAAAGCTAATCAAAGCAAGTACAAATATATGATTGGTGGAATGTTGTATCTTAGTGCTACCAAACTAGAAAAAATGCATGCAATATGCTTAGTTTCTATATTTCAAGCAGAGCCTAAAGAATCACATGTTACAACTGTAAAGAGTATATGTAGATATCTTAAAGGCACTTTAGATTATGGATTATGGTATCCTAAGGATACTAATTTCTATTTAAGTGCTTATACTAATGCAAATTGGGTTGGTTGTGTGGATGACCAGAAGAGTACTAGTGGAGGTGCTTTCTTTCTTGGTGGACAATTGGTTTCATGGTTAAGTAAGCTATAGGATATGGTTTCTTTATCCACTACAAAAGTAGAGTATATTGCTGCAACATCTTGTTGCACACAAGTTTTGTGGATGAAGCAAACACTAAAGGATATTGGAGTGATATGTGATGAGCCTATTTCTATTTTCTATGATAATACA
Source organism: Sequoia sempervirens (assembly GCA_007258455.2). Taxonomy (NCBI): domain Eukaryota; kingdom Viridiplantae; phylum Streptophyta; class Pinopsida; order Cupressales; family Cupressaceae; genus Sequoia; species Sequoia sempervirens. The sequence continues at coordinate 785,489,512 of VDFB02271358.1, forward strand.
AGTGCTTTAAACATTTCAAAGAATTTGACCATGCATTCAAGAATAAAACACATATCTATCAAATATCATTTCTTGAGAGAAAAAGTATTGAGGAATGAAGTTAGGCTAGAGTATGTGTCCACAAAGGATCATATTGTAGATATATTTACTAAGGCTCTTTCGAGGGATACTTTTGAGTAGCTTAGGGAGAAGTTGGGGGTCATTGGCCCTCTTAACTAGGTGCACATAGAGGTGCATTAGTCTAGTGGATCCACATTTTGTTAATTTATCTAGCTTGATGAATGGATCTACTCCACAGGGGGAGTAGAAAGTTTCATTGTTATAGTATGAGTTGTATGGGTGCACTCCTAAGGGAGAGTGATCAAAGATATTGATAGTTTCCATTGATGTCAAAGAGGGATAAAGATTCATGTGAAAAGTAGTAGAAGAGGAAGAGGTCTTTTCCTAGAATGTTGAGAATGCAAGAGTGTGTTTTATTTCATGGGTTCTCACATAATGTGTTTCCATCAATTATAATTGGGGAGATTATTGCAAGTATGAGAAAGTTTGGTGGTGTTTTCATTGATGTCAACATAATACAGGATGTTCTAGATTGTGCATGTATAGTTGAGATGTTGAGATGTTGTGAGTACATGGAGCTATCTTTATAGTGCTGCAAAGATGCTGATATGATGGGTTACCAAGTACTTTTGAGAAAATTAGTAAAGAGTGAAGTCAAAGTTATGTATGTGTTCAGAATGTACTTCAGTATGTGCTTTGTGTTTCTTCTGTGTTGATCCTATGCTTGTGTAGATTTCAAGGGTTGTTTATGCGCATCTATTGGTGATATCTCCTAGCTTGTAGCTTCGGGTTTGATGGAGAGTGAAAGTTGTGTTCACCAGTGTGTGAACTGGTTTGAGAAAGTTGTTTATGTATGGATTGGGAGAAATTGTTTTCTCTCAACAGTCATCCACTATTTTGTTTTAGGTCTTGTGGATCTAGAATATGTCTTATAATGGTGTTCTCTATGTTTTGGAAAAGATATTCATGGTCTAGTGCTCTGAAAGACAATTTTTATAGCTTTTGTGTGTATCTGTAATATCTGGATGGACTAGTGAGAAGTGTTAAGGGTTTAAAGGTTTTTTAAGATGATGTGGATGTATCTGAAGGCACCTGAGATGTGTTCTTGCGCATGATGAAGCATGTTACATTGTCTATGTATTATCTTTTTGTTGGGAAGCGTGTACTTAAATGTTCATTTGTGTTTTCATTATGTTTGGCCGACCTAGTGTTTACACTTCATATGAAGGAGTAAACATTAATTAAGGAAGTGTGTAATTGATTTGAGATGATATTTTTGGTCTTGGTTAACTATTGATTTGGTCCACTCTTATTCCTTTCCACCACGTGAATGTTGAGTTGCTAACCTAATTAGAAATTATGAAAAGAAGCATATGTAGCTGACCTTGGAGAAAGTTTCTAAGGATGAAGAGGGTATAAATACAAATCAAGATGTTGCGAATAAAGATATATTGAAGCAAGAAGAAAATCAGAGTAGTGCGAAAGTGAATTGAGGAAGCAGTACTTTAATGTGTTAGATTAGTGAAAGTAGTGAGCTGATGGTGTCAACAATTCTTTTGATCAAGGCTTTGAATGTGTGTAACCTATTGTGATGGATCTTTTCTATAATACTTTGTATCTATAGGTAGTGATCCTCCCTATTAGATAGTGAGTCATTTCTATAGGAAGTGAGCCCTTGGTAGTGAGCCTCTTGTATTCGGTTTTGCTATTACTTTATATTGTGAGTAAATCCTCATCATAGTTTTTCCCTCATTCAATTTTTATGTAAAATCTCTAGTGTTCATTGTGTTGATATTGCTTTTTGTTATCTACATTTCATGTTCATACTTAATAATAGAATTTGTGGTTGTGAAGTTGATAAGTGTTTGAAGTTTGCATTTGAAATTGGTGATAACAGATTCACCCCCCCTCTTAGTTGTCTTGCACCTTTTAACACAAAATTAACAACTCCACCATTATCCATCTTGAGACTAATGAACCTTCTCTTGTCATGAAACATGTGGTTAGTGTTGAGCATAGGTTTTCATTGATGTCAAACTATTGTTAGTAGGTTATTCCTAATCGTAGTGGTTATCAAAGGGTTTCAAGGCTATCAAATGTCAAGGTTGTCATAGTTGAAGAAATATTGTAGGAGTAAAACTATTGAAAACAATCTAAAGGTTTTGATAGTGTTGTTGTTGACAATTTATAGGTTTTCTAATCAATCATAACTTGTATTATATTTTTCTTGATGTGACCTCTCTCATATAGTTCATTTATTTATCAGACCATGCCAAGTACATAGTCAGAAATGTTTGTGGTGGTCTAGGAGGATATCTTTTGGATAGAGAGATTACTTAATATGGGTGGAATTTATTTTATAAATGCATTATAGCTTTGTGTATTCAAAGCATAATATACCTACACTAGTTTTATCATGCTCCTTATTTTCTTGTGGCATGGCTCAGTGTGTGAGGATTTTGAACTATTAAAATTCTCATCAGGCTATTCCAAGTTCGAGGAAAGTGTGGTAATGGATACAATCATGCAGTAATGGTTTGAAGCATGTGGAGTGAGGATAATATTTTTTTAAGGTTCTGTTGGTGGTATAAGATGTCAAGTGTTATTGGTAGCAAGATTGATCTTTGAATTACACATTTCATGTAATTTGAATTTAGGCCCATCCTATGTTGTCTAGGTTTGTGTGGATCTCTAGCTGATATATAAGAATATTAGTGTAGTGTCATGCATATATTGAAAATGTTCATATGCATCTAAGCATCAAGAAAAAGGTTTATCTTTATATCGGTGTTTATCTTTGTGTGTTCAAGTATATATTTGTGAAAGAAATAAAGTGCATCCATTAATGTTTACTATGAAAGTACATAGTGGGATGTACAGTTTTGTTGTAGCATAAACATGCATAAATCCAACATTATTTCTATTTCTATAGGTTGGTTCCTAACTCCTATTGTATTGTTCTAGAAGGGATTGGTGTCTTCTATAGGTTGGTGCCTACTAAAAAATTTGGGGATTTGTCTCTCTTGTAGGTTGGCTCCTCTTCATATTGAAAAGACTTGTCATTATAGCTTTTCTTGGGAGAGCTTATCATCATGGTTTTTCCCTTTTTGAGTTTCCACATAAAAATTTGGTGTTATGTGTTATATTTTGTGATGTTATAATTTCATTACTTACTAGCTTGTATGGTTTAGTGCTTTTCATGTTGAAAACTATAAAGTAATTGTGAAGGTTTCTAGAATTATTGTAATTAGTTGGATCTAATGATTCACCTCCCTCTTAGTAGATTGTGTTCCCTTTAATTGGTATCAAAGCCCAATTTTGATGGATCTAGTTTTTCTTTTATGAAAGTTACGATGGAGTCATATTTGATGGCTTTAGGTAGTGAATTATGGATTTTTTTATAGTTGGGTATGAAACTCTTGATAACCCTCCTAGGGATTAGACTGGAATGAGAGCTTAAGAAATCAATGCTAAGGCTAGAAATTCTCTTTTATGTGGTATGACTAACAATGAGTTTTTAAAGGTTATAGATTGTATAATAGCAAAGGATATATGGGAAAGATTGAAAACTATCTATAAAGGTGATGGCAAAGCCAAAGAAAAAAAAAGAGACTTTTAGAGCTTAGTTTGAAGGGTTAAGGATATAAGAAGATGGGAACATTGCTACATTTATGCTTTGGGTTCAAGAAAATATAAATCATATTTGAGGTCTTGGTGAAACTTTGCAGGAGAATAATGTTGTAATGAAGTTACTTAGATCCTTACCTAGAAGGTTTGATCCTAAAAATTTTACTATTGAAAAAGCTAAATATGTGAATACTTTAAAATCAATTGAGTTGCATATAACATTAACTGCATTTGAGATGATATTTGATAATGAAGATTCTATAAGAAAATAAGTTTCTTTTAGAGTATCTCTAGAGCAGGGTGGTCAAGATTCTGAATATGGATTAGATTTGGAAGAATTTTTTTTTTTTAGAAATCTACAATGAGGTTTTCATAAGTACATAGGTAAATTACCTTTCAATTTTTTTAATTTTGGAGATGTTGGACATTTTATGTATAAGTTTCCTCATAAGAATACAAATATTTTTTTTATCAAAATAATGGAATTACGTCTTTTCAAAGATGATTCAAAGGACAGAGAAAGCACAAAATTTTCTATACAATTGAAGAAGAAGAAGAATACTCCATATAATATGAAGATAATGATATATCTATAGATGAGAATGGAAAATTTATATTCGTGGCATGGCTTTTTAAACTACTAATGGTGATGTTGAAATGAAATCTATAGAAAAGGGTGAAGAAGATACATATCTTATGGAGAGTCTTTTATGGAAATCAAGAAGTTGAATATCATAATTGCTGAAGAATTAAGAGTCAAAGAAAAATTAGCAAAAGATCTGAAGGTTTCTAAAAAGATGATTGTTGATTTGAAGATTTGAGTAGAAGAGGAAAAAAGAGTAAAAAAAAAATTGAATAAGAAGTTATCACCAAAAGGAAAATACTATGAAAAGCTTCAGGAAGATATTGTTGCAGCCAGGAAAGAACATGAGAAGGAAAACTAGTAGTTGTAGTTGAAGTTAAGTAAAATTATTAAAACCTTATATCAGGTACTAGAATGTTAGAAATTTTCACATGAAAAAACCACCATTGGTTTTGATGACCAAAAGAAAAAAGTGATAGAATACTTAGAAAAATATACTAAAGAAATTCTAGAAGTGACTGGTTCTGAAAGATAAAAATTGGAGAGGACAACAACAAGTAATGGAAGCATGACTCAGAATGATGGATTTTTCAAGTGTAGAACAAACGAAGGAGAGTCAAAGGACAAGGATGTAGTACCAGGTCTTTTTTTTCTAGTTGTTCTTTTGATTGTAATGAGTATGCACATAAGGTCATGTATTGTATAAGAGTTATGGTAAGGGAATACTTTTGTCAATAATAATGCATTTACACCTTTTATTAATTTTCATATCAAATATATCAAGTGCAACAATTTTGGACATACTGCAAAAAATTATAGAAGAAATATAGTGAATTTCTTGTTACCAAAGAAATGAAAGAATGATGTTTTAGAGAAGGTCTAGAAGAAGGTTCTGGGAGAAAATAAGTCTAGGAAGTGGGTAATCCTACAATATTGGTTTACAATTTTTGGCGAAACTCGACATTGAACTAATTTTTTTACCTAAATCTTCACTTTAGATGCCTATAGCTGCTAAACCATGAGGAAATTGAAGATGATGCAAACTAGTGATTTGTGAAACTTTTTCTGTAGATTCTAAATATATATATATATATATATATGAATCAGATTGCATTTCTTTTTCCATCTCCTTCAAAAACTAGTTTTTATTAGTAAACACCACTTTTAAGGAGTGATGCTCACCGTAAACAACATAACTTTTTTTCTATGAAGGATAAAATTATATTTTTTTGAATTTAGCTTTATAACTATGATATCTAATAAGTCCATTTGGTTTCATAGTATTTTATTGAATTTTTTTTCTTAATCAATTTTTGAAGTCGAACCAATTACAATTCAAACATAGGTGGACCGCAAACAACATAACTTTTTTTCTATCTATTAAAATTCAATTATTATTTTTTACTAGATCAAAGACATCAATACCTAGCCCGAACATTTTTTTAAGAATTTTTTTTGATAATCTACTATTTTCCCATATGTGCAAAAAAAACTTGATTTTTGATTAAAAACCGATATTAAATTAAACTTTAAAAAAAAAGAACAAAATATATTAAAATTATATTCGATGGATAGCTTGTTCTAAGGACTATCATCATCAAATTGGTTCTATGAAGTTTCCTCCATTTTCATCCTCAACATGAGCTTCAAAAGGTAATTTTTTGTAGAAATTAGGTACAAGAAGGGGAGAAGGGAAAAAAAGGGGTGTTCGCTCGAACCCCCCTTGCCCTTTTGAGCAAAGGGGGGTTCGGTTGAAGGGGGGTTCGAGCAAACCATAATTTTTAAAAAAATTCTCTTTGTCTCCATTTTGAAAAATGCACAAAATGAGGGCCCCATCATTAAATAAGGTTCGCTCCAAGGGTGGTTTGAGTGAACCCATTTTGGGATAGAGTGAACCCCCCATTCGTGTGAACCCCACAAAACCCAAAATTTCATTTATGGGGAAATTTTTGCAATTTTTCTTCCTCAACAGAACTGTAAACTAGTTTTGTTGGATCACCCAAGTCTTTGATTGCACAAAAAGAGTTACAAGCTAAAAGGATAGGAACAACTTGTAGATTATTGACAATGGTTTCTATAGTCACATGACTAGGGATATAAGCAATTTCATGAATTTTAAAGAATTTGAAGATGGTTTAGTTACCCTTGGAAATAATTCTATTGCTAGAATTTTTGGTAAGGGTACATTATGTCTTGATGTTGGTAAAAAAAAGACACATGATTTTTTATATGTTGATGGGTTGAAACATAAATTTTTGAGCTTCAGTTAGATATGTGATAAGGGATATCATTTATACTTTAGTGTTCATGGTTGTGAAATAAAAAAAATCAAGTATCAGTGAGCAGATTGTGGAAGGAAGGACATATAGTGATATTTATCATATCGGTGAGGTGAGTGGAAAGAGGTTTCTCACTACATAGAAGGTTAGGGAATATGAGTTTTGATCATATTTTTAGAGTTAGTTCGAAAGGTTTGGTCAGGGATATGCAAAGAATCAACAAACCTCAATCAATTTGTTACAAGCTATGCCATGAAGGAAAGGAGACAAGAAGAAAATATCTAGATAAGGAGTATTTTGCATCAAATCTATTGGATTTTATACATAAATATTTGTATTGGCTAATGAGGACTAAAATTTCACAAGGAGATATGTATTTCATGATGATGATTGATGATTATTCTATAATTACTTGGATTATATATCCAAAAGAAAAATCAAAAGCATTTGAGAAATTCAAAGCATTCAATACTATGGTGGAGAATAAAACTGGAAGAATAATCAAAGTCCTAAGATCAGATAGAGGTGGAAAATTTTACATGAGAGAAGTATGAGAGATTCTATGAAGAGTATGGAATCTAGAGGTAGTTTTCTACTCCTAAAACACCACAACAAAATAGATTTGCTAAAACAAGGAACCAAACTATACAAAAGATAGCTAGGAATATGTTATGTCAAGAAAAGTTATCAGATATGCACTATATAGAGGCTACACAATTTTTTGTGTACATGTTGAATAGAGTTTGAAGATTAGGTACAAGATAGGGAAGAATCGATATGAGCTATGGAAAGGAAGCCCAACATTAGTAAGGCATCTAAATATTTTTGAAAGGAAGTGCTACATGAAGAGAGATGAGGATAATCTTTGATTCAATATTAGATGAAAGTATTTTTATTAGTTATTCATTAAGGAGAAAAGCTTGCAGATGTTATACCAAAGGCTAAAGAGGATAGTTGAAATTGAGAATGTTTTAAAGGTTAATGAAACTATTCAAAGTACTATTATTATAGAAGTTGAAGAGAAAGAGGAATTAGTTCATATTGAAGAACTTGAAAAGGAAGTTGTTTTAAAAACTCTAGCTAAGTATGTTAAGGAGAATCAATCTAAAAATAAAATTATTGTTGACAAAGATAGGGGGGTTCTAACCTAGATGAGGCTATAAAAATCAAAATATTAGGTACATTTTTCTTTACTATCAAAGATAGAATATAAGACATATAAGGAAGCAAGCAATAAATAATGATGCATAGATGTTATAGAAGAAGAATTGAAAAAAATTATGAATAATGAAACTTGGGAGCTTGTCCCAAAGCCTAAGGATAAAAATGTGATTGGAACCAAGTGGGTGTCTAGAAATAAGTTGAATAGAGAAGGTGAAGTAATTAGAAATACAACAAGACTTGTTTGTAAAGCTTATTCTTAAGTTGAAGGTATATATTTCAAAGGGACATTTGTTCCAATAGAAATACTAGAGTAAATTAAGATGGTTTTAGCTCTGTCAACTTATAATAAATTCAGTGTGTATTAGATGGATGTGAAGTCAACATTTTTGGATGGACAACTTGAAGAAGTCAACATTAAGAAACTTAAAGGATTTAAATGTACTAACAATTTGGATTACATTTGTAGATTAAAGAAGACTGTGTATGGTCTCAAGAAAGCTCCTAGAGATTGTTATGAAAGGTTTGATGGGTAGGTGTAGTGTAAAGAATTTTGGAGAGGCTTTTTCAACAAAAAATTGTACATCAAAATAGGAGAACAAATATTGATTGTTTTAGTCTATGTTGATGACATCATTTTTAGAGGAGGCAATGATGAAATTTGTAAGAAAATTAGAAGGATAGGAATAATGGGTTTGATATTTCTATGTTAGGAGAATTATCTTTCTTCTTGGGGTTGCAAATTGTTCAATTAGAAAAAGGGATTTTTATCTCATAGCACAAGTATGTAAGGGAGATCTTAAGAAAGTTTTAGATAGAAGATTGCAAACCTATTGTAACACCTATGGTTACTGAGTGTAAGTTGAGCAAGGATAATGAGTTTTCTCTAGTAGATCAAACTTTGTATCATTTTATGATTGGTAGCTTGATATATGTGACAACATCCAAACTGGATATCATGCAGGAAATTGGAATGGTTGCCAAATTTTAGGCAACATCTAAAGAGACTCATTTGAAATCAGTAAAGATAATATTCAGGTATTTGAAGGCTACTAAAGATTTTGGTCTTTGGTATCCAAAGAGTGAAAATTTCAATCTCATAGCATACATAGATGTAGATTGGGAAAAAAAATTAGATGACCAAAAGAGCACAAGTGGCAGTGCATTCTTCCTTGGAGACAGTTTTCTATCATGGATGAGTAAGAAGAAGGAATCAGTTCCTTTATCTTCAAGAGAATAAAAATACATTGTTACACCATCATGTTGCACTTAGGTGCTTTGAATGAAGTAGGAATTGAAGGAGATCTGAAAGTTGAGTTTGAAGATCTTATTACTAGTCTTTGTGATAGTAAAAGTGCAATAAACATTTCAAACAATCAAGTGATGCACTCAAGAACATAGAAAAATGCAATTAAATGTCATTTCTTGACAAAGACGGTTGTAAATAAGGAGGTCTAGTTGGAATATGTGGATACATTTGAGGAACAAGTTGTAGATATATTCATGCATCTACTTCCTAAGGAGACATTTGAGTTTATTCAAAAGAAGTTGGAACTTTTTGATCCCTCCTCTTGACTTAAGAGGAAAGAATAGGGTGAGGGGATCTTGGCCTCCCTGTTGCAAGAAGAGTTGGTACTCTTGCAGATTATTGTTCAAAAGTTGTGGTTCATGGCCTTAGAGGATTCTATCTAGAAATAGGGTTCTAGATGTTGTAGTATACTAGTTAAAAGGAGAAAGTGAGCATATTTTTTCTCCTTTTCCATACATTTCAAAGATGGAGAAACTAAGGTCAAAATGTTGAATTTATTAGAAAGAATACATATTAGCCTGGGAGATAGTAAGATGTTGAATTGATCAAAATGAATATAATTATGGGTATGTGCAGGATCAACATGGAAAAAATAGGCCCTTAAGTGGCAAAAAATTCAAAAAAATTAGAGTTAGGCAACTTGAGGTAAAAATTTGAATAAGTTATCTATATTATTTCAAAAATATGTAAGAAGAGAATCTATAGAAAATTTAATGTAGTTTCTAAACTACTAGGTTTGTTTAAGAAAGAAGAAAATGTATTTGGTGAAAATATGAAATTTCAATGCAGTAGTAGTTGAATTTCAGGGAAAAAATAAGAAGTGGGTGTCTGCCTGACCACCCTAACCAAAATACAATGATAATATTTTTTTATAAGATTTTAGATATAGGTAGAGGACTCATGTCTCGATGTGATGCATGTTTTTTTGTATTTTTTTCCAAGTAAATAATTAATTATGAACCTTTTATTACAAATTTTTAAAAATATAAAAAACTCATATGTCTGACCACCTTAACTTGGTCAAAACTTTATGAAATTCTTTTTCTCTTTTTTTAATCCTATATTATATGCGAAGCATAGAATGTGACGTATTTTTTGGATTGAAAAAATTTGATACCATTTGAAAGCTATAGATGTTTTTCAATCAGTCTCTCAATCATGACTTTAGTCGTAATTCAAATAGAAAATGAATAATAATTACTTATGAAATTCAAAGTAAAGCATAATTTATATTGATGGAAAGCTGAGAATCTCCTCTAAAAACCCTTTTCATTTCATTAATTTTGGGTAAAAAACGTCATCAGTCACATACCCATCATATTGCCACTTTTTGGCCCACCATGATCTCGCACATACCCTTATCACAAGGGGAGAAAAAGAGGAGTTGAGGAGATGCTAAATCTAGAGAAGGTGAATGTTAAATTTCTCATAAAGAATAACTATCTTTTCTTTCTTTTTCTTTAATTCATTATCTTTCACAAGGGGAGTGAGTGGGATAGCACATGAATATTTCAAACTTACTATTTCTACTATTCTTGTATATATTTTTTTGGTTCTAGCTTCTTTTGTTTCCCACCAGTGACAAATGGGGAGATTGTTTAGCATAATTTGTCATTGATTTCAAACTATTGATAGTAAGTCATTGTTGATAATAGTGGTTATCAAAGGGTCTGAAGGCTGCTAGATGTGAAGGTTATTAAAGTTGAAGAAATATTGTAGGATTACAATTGTCAAGATAGAAATTTAAATTTTTTGACAATGTGTTTGTTGGAAGTATGTAGGTTGTCTAATATGGTGGAAGAGCACCTTGACATTAGATGTCCTCAAAAGGAAAAAAAATCAAAATTTGAATTTTCAATTGTAAGGAAATGTAAGGGTGTAAGATAAAAATCATATTTAATCTATTAGTGTCCTCAAATATGTCTTTAGTTGGTTAAGAAAGAAATTTTGCAAAAATGTACAAAAATGCAAAAACATGTAAAAATTGTGAAACTTGCAAAATGCCAAAAAAGTAGGAAGATCAAGAGTCATATGTGGAAAAATAAAGAATTGGTCAATGAAGTTGATGGGGTAGTTGCAAAATTGATTTGGAAACATCTATAAAAGATTGGAAATCTTGAGCAAGTGATCATTCTTTTGTAAACTTGAAGAATTTTGTCAATAAAGTACCCTGCTTTAGTAAAAAATTAGAGTTTCCATCTATTGTTTCTTGTTTGTACGGTCTGCTGACTTGTTTTTGGTATTGAATCCTATTGTTTCAAATAATACTATGATTTATATTTCATTTACATCCCTTTTGAATGGAATCTATTGAGTGTTTCAGTTGTTAGGTTTGTTTTTCTTTAGCTTAGTTGAAACCCTCAATATTGAGGGTTTGAGAGTCTAATTAGGCCTTTAATGACTACTCCACCAATTATAACTTTGTAGATAGGTGGAGAAAGTTAGTATAGGATTCTTTAGGTTTTTTTTTTGTTGATTTGTGCAAGGGAAGTACAAAATGCAAGTTGGAAGTTGTTGCCCCATAGAAAAACAAAGTTTTCCTATGAGAATTTGATGGCTCCAAGTAATGATATGAAGAATTGGTGATGGAAAAGGATGAGAGGCAATGTATTATGTTTGTGCAGACCAACCATAATCTGTTTGAAGCAATTTCAACATGGAAAAAGGTTTGGAGCATGATTTTCTAAGAAATCCTCATTCTATAGCCATGATGAACCTAAAATCAAGGGTTTTAATGTTCAGTGATTTATTGGGCCCCAGTCCATAAAAATTGGTGAATCTCAAGTTTTGTGACTTAACCTAAGACTGATTAAGGATAACTAATGATTTGAAGTTGTTTTTTTGTTGGTTTCTTCACAAAAGTGGCCTAATTATGTGCATTTCTAGTGATACAGTCTTAATCTCAAACATTCCTTTTAAAACAAGTGTTATGGATTTTAAATTATGTTAAATTTAAGTGAAATGGGTCGCTATAATAGTGAAGGGTTTGTGGAGTTTCAACAAGGGTGGTTGGATATACCTATTTTGAGTAAGTTGTGCTACTAGGAAATGGTTGCTAAATGAGTGAATGATCAAAATATTGATGTATGGTCCCTTGTATATGTTTGTGTTAATTTATTTCTATCAAAATTGTGATAATACAAGTGTGCAAAGGGTTGGTAAGGGTTGGGATTCAAGTATCATTGTTTTAGTACTTGTGGCAATGTGAAAATAAGAAGAAAATTGGTGTCTTGGTGTAAATGTTTAAAGAATTGAAAGATTCAGAGCTCTTTATTAGTATTTTGCTTTGAATTTAGATAAATTGATGATGATAAAGGTGTGTTAGGATCTGATGGATGAACGTTGCAACATGAAAGTTGGTTTTTGGTTATTTTTCCTTAGAAAAGAAAAATGAGAGGAAGAGTGATATGGTACATGTTTTAAAGTTTTGGTTTAGAGTCTATTAAGCAGATTATTTCTTGTTTATATCAATATTAATTATGGAAAAGTTCATTTGAAATCTGATCATGATATGAGGAAGTGATTTGGCTTGTTGTTTTCCTTTTAAAATAAAGTGAAATTGATGGATTGTGATGAGGTGAATGGTGTATTTTGATGAAAATATTGGTGAATCAAAGATGCTTGTTTAATTTGATCTTCTCCAATTGTGTTTGGGATAGAATTTCCCTAGATGTTTGGTGTTTTGGTAGATTCCCTTTCATCAATTGGTATCAGAGCTAGCAAGTTTCTAAGGATTTTTTTAATTGATATTTTGTTGATGTTTGTTGGTCAAGTTGTTGTTGAGTTTGGTTGCAAGTGCTTGATCCATATATGCTATAGAGAGAAAGATTTTTGAGTTGTGTGTTGGCATCAGACAAGCTGAGGTTTGTGGTCACCATCCTCCAATGGAGATTAAGTTGGGTAGAAGGTGCAAAGAAAAGAGAGTGAGGAATATTCTAGGATCCACTGTTGGGTAAGACAGATGGTTTGCTAAGTTGTTGAGTTGTGTGGTGAATTAGTAGACAAGATGGATACCTGATTGTGAAGCACTTGAGGTTACAGCCTAAAGAGTACTCCACTGATGGGAGTAGATGAAAAGATGAAGATAGGTTGGTCAAATAAGGTCAAGGATAGAAAGAGGAAAGTTTGCAAGGATAGTCCTATGTCATTGGTTGAGATTTGAGAATGGTGAAAGGATAGTCATGTGTCCTTTTGAAGGAGAAAAGTGATTGTGAGCTTGATGATCGAAAGAGAAAGCCAAGATACAAGAGAAGATAGAGATGAAGATAGCAGGCAAAGACAAAGTGAAGGAATGATGAAAAAGTTTAAGAAAAAGGTTGGAACCAAGGTAGAGAAAGATCTAGAAGTATTCCAAGGAAGACTTGAATTTTTTGTAGGTAAAAGTAAAGTTGATATGTTTCCTAGGGACTTGGAAAGATTTTGTTGGTTGATTGTATGGTGCAGGAGCACCTTGATATTAGATGTCCTCAAAAGGAAAAAAAATCAAAATTTGAATTTTCAATTGTAAATCAATGTAAGGGGGTAAGATAAAGGTCATATTTAATGTATTAGAGTCCTTAAATAGGTCTTTAGTTGGTTAAGAAAGAAATTTTGCAAAAATGTAGAAAAATGAAAAAAGATGTAAAAATTGCCAAACTTGCAAAATGCGAAAAAAGTAGGAAGATCAAAAGTCATATGTAGAAAAAGAAAGGATTGGTCAATGAATTTGATGGAGTAGTTGCAAAAATTATTTGGAAACATCTTTAAAAGCTTGTAAATCCCAAGAAAGTGATCATTCTTTTGTAATCTTGAAGAATTTTGTCAATAAAGCACCCTACTTTAGTAAAAAATTAGAGTTTCCATCTATTGTTTCTTGTTTGTATGGTCTACTCAGTTGTTTTTGGTCTTTAATCTTATTGTTTCAAATAATACTATGATTTATCTTTCATTTACATCTCTTTTGAATGGAATCTATTGAGTGTTTTAGTTGTTAGGGTTGTTTCTATTTAACTTAGTTGAAACCCTCAATATTGTTGGTTTGAGAGTCTAATTAGGACTTTGATGACTACTCCATCAATTAGGGATTTTTAGTTTATTGGAGTAGGTTACTATAGGATGCTTTAGGGTTTTTTTTTGTTTATATGTGTAGGGGAAGAAGAGAATGCAGGTTGGAAGTTGTTACCCCATAGAAAAGCAAAGTTTTCCTATGACAATTTGATTGCTCCAAGTGATGATATGAAGAATTAGTGATGGAAAGGGGTGAAATGTAATGTATTATATTTGTGCAGACCAAAAAAAATTGGTTTGAAGAAATTTATAGATGGCAAAAGGTTTGGAGCATGTTTTTCTAAGAAACCCTCATTCTATAGCCATGATGAACCTAAAATCAAGGGTTTTAATGTTTGGTGATTTAATGGGACTCTTAGTCCATAAAAATTGGTGAAAACTAAGTTTTGTGATTTAACCTAATACTATTTAAGGATAATTAATAATTTGGAGTCTTTTTGTTGTTGGTTACTTCACAAAAGTGGCCTAATTGTGTGCATTTCCAATGGTACAATCTTAATTTCAAACATTCTTTTCAAAACAAGTGATATGGATTTTAAAGTATGTTAAATTTAAGCAAAATGGGTGCTTGGAATAGTGAAGGGTTTTTGGAGTTTCAACTAGTGTGGGTGGATATACCCGTTTTTGAGTAGGTTGTTGTGCTACTAGGAAATGGTTTCTAAATGAATGAATGATTGAAATACTAATGGGAAATCCCTTGTAAATGTTTATGTTGATTTATTTCTATGAAAATGGTGATAATAGAAGTGTGCAAAGGGTTGGTAAGGGCTGGGAGTCAAGTATTGTTGTTTTAGTACTTGTGGCAATGTGAAACTAAGAAGAAAATTGGTGTCTTGGTGTAAGTGTTTAACAAATTGAAAGATTTAGAGCTCTTTATCAGGTTTTTTCTTTGAATTCAGATAAATTGATGATGATAAAGGTGTGTTAGGATCTGATGGATAAAGGTTGTAACATGAAAGATTGATTTTTGGTTATTTTTCCTTGGAAAAGTAAATTGGAAGGAAGAGTGATATGGTACATGTTTTGATGTTTTGGTTCAGAGTCTATTAAGCATATTATTGCTTGTTTCAGTCAAGATTAATGATGGAAAAGTTGATTTGAAGTCTTATCATGATATGATGATGTGCTTTGGCTTGTTGGTTACCTTTTAAAATAAAGTGAAATTTATGGATTGTGATGAGGTGAATGGTGTATTTTGATGAAAAGATTGGTGAATCAAAGATTCCTGTTTAATTTGATCTTCTCCAATTTTTTTGGGATGGAAGTTCCCTATATTTTTGGTGTTTTGGTTATTTTTCCTTGGAAAATAAAATTGGAAGGAAGAGTGATATGGTACATGTTTTGATGTTTTGATTCAGAGTCTATTAAGTAGATTATTGCTTGTTTCACTAAAGATTAATGATGGAAAAGTTGATTTGAAGTCTTATCATGATATGATGATGCGATTTGGCTTGTTGGTTACCTTTTAAAATAAAGTGAAATTTATGGATTGTGATGAGCTTAATGGTGTATTTTGATGAAAAGATTGGTGAATCAAAGATGCCTTTTTAGTTTGATCTTCTCCAATTTTGTTTCGGATGGAAGTTCCCTAGATTTTTGGTGTTTTGGTATATGCCCTTCCATTGTAATCTATTATATCTTGTATCATGTTTTTTTGGACGTGATTTCTCTTAGAAATTTCATGTATTTATCTTATTGTACTTGGTATGTAGTAAAGAATGTTTGTGGTGGTTTAGGATGATATCTTTTGGATAGATGTATTACTTAATGAGTGTCATTTCTTTTAGAAATATGTTGTAGAAATTTCTATAGTTCGAAGGAGAGTATTCATACACTATTTCTATAATATTCCTGAGTTTTTGGTGGTGCAACTAAGTGTACAAGGAGTTCAAAACATCAAAATTCTCATCATTATATTCCAAGTTTGAAGTAGATTTAGTAATAGCTACAAGTATGTGATAATGTTTTCAAGCATGTGGAGTGAGGATAAGACCTATTTAAGATTCTCGTGGTGGTGTGATATGTTAAGTGTTGTTTTTGGAAAGATTGGACCCTTGTATTATAAGTTTCGTGTAATTTAAATTTATATCCATCTTATGTTGTTTAGATTGGTGTAGATCCCTAGTCAACATAATAGAGTGTTAGTGTAGTGTTATGTATATATTTCAAATGTCCAGATGCATCTAATCATAAAAAAAATTATATCTTTGTATGAGTATGTATCTTTATGTGTTCAGGTATGAATGCTTGAAAGAAATAGAGTGCATCCATTGATGATTACTTTGAAAGTACTTAGTGGGATGTAAATTTGTGTTGTAGTAGAAGCATTAAGAAACCCACCATTATTTCTAGTTCGATAGCTTGGCACCTACTTCCTATTGTATTATTTTAGTATTGATTGATGCCTCCTAAGGTTGGTGCCTATTGCAATATTTCATATTGGTGTCTCTGATAGGTTGGTGCTTACTTCATATTATAGAGTTTCATTATTATATTTCTTCTTGTGAGAGTTTCTCATCGATGCTTTTTCCCTTTTAATATTTCCACATACAATCTAGTGTTATGTGTTATCTTGTGTGGTGTTATAATTTCTTTACTTACTAACTTATATGGTTTAGTGCTCTTCATGTGGAAAAACTATGAAGCAATTATGAAGGTTTTTGGAATTGTTGTTGTTTTTTTTTAATTTACTAATTCACCCCCCTCTTAGTAGACTTTTTGTGCTTTAGTTAGAACAACCACTATCAATCATCCAAGCATTTTTTTCTTCCTTTTCATGAGAGGTAGTTCATACAACCATTGGTCTTTCATTAGCTTTATCAAGTTGTAACATATCAGACCTTTTACATTCTCTAATATTTATCTTTTTATTTTCATCTTCGAAGGCCATGAATAGGGTTTCATCATTTGAATCATTATCCTAATATTCTGAGGAACAACTACTTTCCTTAGAATAGAGACCTCTTTTGACCTTATCTCTTTTGTTACCATCATGTGATTATTTATTAGGACATTTAGATGAAAAATGACCAATCCTTTAACAATTGAAAGAGTTGAATGGTAATTTACCTTTGTATTTGTTGGTTTCTTTCTCCAGTATTCTCATAATGTTAGGTTCAACCTCATCAAATTCATCATTTTGATTATCAACATCATCTTCTACTTTTTATTTCTTTTGAATGTTGCTTCCTTTTTTGGAACATCTTTGTCAAATTATCTCATGTAAAAGGCTATGAAAGAACCAAAAATTTCATCTATAGAATACTTATCCAAGTCTTTGGATTCTTCAATAGAAGACACCTTATGACTATAAGCTTTAGGAAGACTTCTTAGAACCTTCTTCACAATATCATCTTCTTTTACCTCTCTACAAAGACTTGTGATTCCAAAAACTACTTCATGCACCTAAATCATATAACTTGCAATGTATGCATCCTCTTTCATCCTTAGGGTCTCAAATTTTCTCTTAAATATCTACATCTTGGCTTTCTTTACTTTGGTGTCCTATTCATAGATGTTGCTAAGTTTTCCCCAAACATCCTTAGTATAGCTACAATTCATCACCTCTAAAAGTTTAAAATCAGTCGACCCACACAAAATAGCATTCTTAGCCTTGGAATTATTCTCATAAAACTTTATTAATTCAACATAACTATCCTTGACTTATTGTAAAACACCAAACCTAAGAGAGTTTAAATGGCATTCCATTCTCAATTTACAAATGGTATAATTTGTCACATCAAACATAAGACCTTTTTAAGCTCCATCATGTGTCATAATTGATCTTTCCTCAAGTGGTTAAGCTTCTTTAGAGGAGCTTGGATCTAATACCAATTGTTGAACACACCTAGAGATTTAGAGGGGCATGAAACAGTCTTTTGAAAACATCAACCCTCCAAAAAACTTAAACTTCTTTACTAGATTAGAAACCCTCAAAAGATACAACAGTTCAACCATTAACCAGACCAACAAATAATAAAATGAGATAAGTAACACACATCCACAATATAACACTGGATATTTACATCGAAAACATAAAGAGGGAAAAACCGCAGTGAGAGTTAACTCAAAATATATGATGCTCATTGCTTACAAAAATTAAAGCAAGGTTTACTACCAAAATACTTTCGAACTAAGTCACACAACCTTAGGGAAAGATACAAATTACATACAAACTAAAGAGAAAAACTCTATGGAAAGATAAAAATTTACAAGGATCTGATGAGATTCACTATCTTAGAGTAGGATACATGAAAATTTAGGAATTACAAGATATTCCAATAATACACTTTGTTGACTAAGGAAATAAAGCACATCTGATCTATATTCTACACACTTTTACACTTGTTTTGTTTGATCTTCAATACATCACTCTCATACTTTTAATTGAAAGGATCTTCTATTTATATCTATTGCAAGATTAAAAAACAATTACTTAGGTTAGCTACGAAGAAGATAAATAGTAATCTCAATAAGTTGGATATAACACATAGTGCAGTCCTATCTAAGAGATATAGAGGACCAAATTTTTTTTTAACATTTTTATATGATCCCGAATAACTCACGCATTGGTGCATAACAACCTAAGTCGACAACAAGAAAACATGTAGCAAATAACCAATCACCAAAAAAAATACTTCAACTAAATTTACTCAATATAGTCTCACAAATATAGGTTAGGACCTAAATGAAACTTAACACATTCTTCAAATGCTGGCACAAACCTTCAAGCATAAGGCGCTAGCAAGAAAACATATCTTTTATGCTAGATATCTATAAATTACCCAAAAAGCCAATAAAAAAAACAATACAACACCAAGTAAATCAATGACTAGTGTGTTGACCATAGATAGATGTTCCTTGAAATTGGAAAAACACTTCTCAAAACTTCTTTTAAACTTTCATGTCACCCATATCCATGAAAAACCAAACAGGGATAAAACACTTCATTCGGGGAACATAAAATGCAAAATCATGATATATAACATTAACAAAACATCTTCACGACCACTTTAACACATGAAAATAGAACTAATACATTGTACAAACACTAAGATAACATCTACTAGGTTGCAGGAGTAGAGAAATCAACATGGATAAATGTAAAGAATTTTTCTAGACTAGTATAGACAACCAACAAAATCAAAAACCTTTTGTAATTAACAAAAACCTCCTCAGTAACATTGGTCACCTAAAAATATAGTATTGCAACATCCATGGATAGAAAACCCAAATCCAAAACCACAAGACCACATTTCCAAAAGTGGAGGAATGCAGAGCATTCTCCCAAACAACCTTCAATACAATTTCCTGAAATAGAAGCGTCCACCAACATATGGAGGTCAAAACTTCCTTGTAGCAATAGATACCTCCTCAGGAACAATATGAGAGAGAAAAAAAAACTAGAGATGAACATTAAAATCTCTCCACCATCAACAACATTTCTAATCATCATCTTAATGCTTCTAATCATCATCTTAATAATTCTAATCCTCATCTTAATATATCATTATAAAATCAACTTATGCTGACATCAACCATGTAGTATATAAATTTACATGACTTCAACTAAGGCATGGCATCCAACCATTAACAATAGAAATATACCATCATACACTAATGAAAACCCAAATTGAATGTTGTCAATAATGACAGCCAATGCCAACAAACAAACTCACAAAAATATGTAATAATCTCTCCAAGAGTTGACATCAATGGCAACAAACAATAAATGTTGGCATCCATGACAGCCACTACCAACACATATAATATGAAGATCCCATGCAATTCATCCATTGTTGGAGTATCTAGATATTTCATTTATTTGATTACAAAGAATTTACAATAAAATGTCAATAGAAGAGACTTAATACTTTCTCCACAATCATTGTGTCCTTAGATTTTTCTCAAATACCTTTGACAGTGTTAATGATTTCATCCACATGAACTAGATAAGCTGAAATGTTTTCTCAATCCTTATTTTTCATCATTTTTAATTTTCTTATATGTGTTTCAATCGTAGCTTTCTCTACCTTGTAATTCCCTTCATATAAATTCTTTATTTTATACCAAATGCCTTTTGTCGATTCAAAGTGCATTAACTTGACAAAATATGATTCTAAAAGACAAAAAAAATGTATTAATTGCTTTTGAATTATTTTCACTTGTCTTCTTTCTTGCTAGTTCTATTGATTGAGATGATGGAGTTACATATCTTCTCATAACTAATTTTAAAATATCTAATTTAAGATCCTTATTCTTTAGAAGGAATCGTTTGTTCCATCAAACAATGAATCCTTATTTGAGGATAATCCTTCTTGATAGGCCATGTGTGCTTTTGAGATCTACCTTCTATTTATTATGATATAATTTATGGAGCTTACTCTAATACCAATTTATCAACACATACTTATATTGAGAGGTTGGGTGAATCAATTATATAAGAATATTATATTTTGAAATGAATAATCGCAATACTTTTAATCATACAACATCAACAATTAAGAACACAAGATTTACATTGTAACCCTTTTAGGAGAAAATGCTATAAAAGAGACTACTTAGACCTACTATCCAAATCCAACCACATATAAAATGCTTCTTACAAATTATTGGTAGGAACCAATCCACTTGAGACACAAATCCCCAAAACTAAGAACTAACATAGAAAGAGACACCAATATCTTCCTATTGAGAGGAAATAGCTTCTAAATACATAAACATTTCAACTTCTTCAAAGTAATTCTTCAATGGATAACCATTTAAATAGATCTCGTACATAAAAAAAAATCCTTGAACACTCTTCTAAATTTTTATCCTTCAAATTTTCATTGTTCTTTAATGATATACATTTTATTCCACACTTTCTTTCTTCACCACCAATCTAAAAGTTCATTAAAGGAGGCAACTCACTTAAAATTCATGTGTTGTTTCCCCATGGAGGTGCCAATGTGAGGTCAAATCCATTATAATTTAATTCTAAACTTATTTAGTTTCTTTATTCTTGGGAAATAGTCATGGTTCAACCCATAAATGAATATTAATTTACTTATCTTAAATTACAAGGACACTAAAATGGAGGGGATTGTCTAGTGTTAATAAATGACTTTTATCTAATTAATGCCATTTTTCCCATTAATAGGATTAAATCTACTTTTGGAATGATGTGATTAACTAGAATTTTTCCTTCATACATTCAATTCCTATCAATGGTTTTTTTAACATCATCAAATTGATTTTTTCTTTTCCATCAGTGACAAAAAATTTCAACACTTCAGTCCTATGTTTATATTTTATATTTGTTCTATCCCTA
The DNA here is from genome assembly GCA_007258455.2 of Sequoia sempervirens. Lineage (NCBI taxonomy): Eukaryota > Viridiplantae > Streptophyta > Pinopsida > Cupressales > Cupressaceae > Sequoia > Sequoia sempervirens. The sequence continues at coordinate 785,510,889 of VDFB02271358.1, forward strand.
TTTTTCATGTCTTCAATTTCATCCTTGACCCCATTGATTTTGATCTTTTAAGGAATTCATTTCGAGGATAATTTTATGATGCACATACATCTACATGATATGCAAATGTACTAGCAAGATTCTTGATCCTATGGCCAATGAGATGTTACACTTCCACCTACCCACAAAGCGTAACACTTATGGTTACAAACACACCCAAAAAATGGTCCTCCCACATGCATTTATTGATTCAAATTCATTCATTCACTATTCAATTCACTCTCTCATTCATTATGGTAACTCAATATCTCAATCTCTCATTCTCTCATTGTTGTTCTTGCATTCTTATTTTCTCAAGATCTTCTTTACCACTTTTCTCAAGATTATTGCATGTTCATGGCTCTTATGTCCTCATCTTGCCTCTCTTAAATGCCACACTCTCTTTTGGATTCTCAAGCTCATTAAATGAAATGTAAACACTATTTTATTTGCATGATCATATTTTTTTAGTACCATATTGATATCTAATGTGTCTATTTTGTTTATCATGGCAATCTTTCTTGTCTATCTTCTATTTCTTTATATGTTTGTCTTCTTAGCTATCAATGGAGGTGTAAAAACCAAAATGGGGGATTTACTAAGGCAAGCCCCAACAATTTCCATTGTCTTTGTGTGTGCAGGCTAATCCTATAGAGCTTTTCAAGAGGTTGCATAATACCAAACCACCTATGAGTTCATCTTTCTCTTTTGTCTTTCATCATTTTGTTTCATTAGTTTAGATTCTCTCATGTTTAGTATTCTTCTTGTTATATTTTTTTCATTTTTTAGTATTCAATTAGCTTAGTTAAATAGTCATATTTTAGTCCCCAAGGTGTTAGTATTCTTTGTGTTTCAATAGATGATCTATTTTTAGTCCATAGAAGACCACAGTGTGCGACAGGGACATACATGTGTCACATTGTCATCCTATAGATGAGATCTAGTCAACTCACTTGAGAGACCTTTGAGGCCTACTCTTTTGGATTCCAAAGTCCTTTTCCCAAAAGTTATCAAAAAATAAAATAAAATTAGAGAGCTCCCCTTAGCCATCTCTTGTCACTTGAGATTAGCTTTTGAGGTAGTTGAGGAAAATTATATCCTTGTAGACTCTTCATGTCCTAGAGAGTCAAGAGTAGTGAGTCTCCTCTATATTTTGGAGAACCTGATGTCAAACATTCTTTTCTTTTATATTTTATTAAAACAATTCTTCTCTTGTTAGGAAATGTACTAGATAGTGTATTTTGACACGTTTATGAGCTTTACAACCCAATCTGCTACCTTTGGGCACACAGTAAGAGGGAGTTATTGACATATTGATATGGGATCTAGAAGGTTCAATCTTCCTTGTTTAGGTCTATGTTTTGAGTACTCTATAGGAATCACTACTAGATTCTCCCATCCTCATATTAAAACATAAACTCATATCCCACCAACATATCCTTTGAGCTCTTTCTCTACCTTAGCTAAGGAAGTTTCTCTTAGAGTTCTTGCTAATCATATTCACTCTTTGAAAGTAACTCTTGAAGAGTTCCAAGAGTTCCTAATGAACAAAAACTCCTCAAGCAACTCTTCTTGTCAATGGTCTGAGGAATTTACTAATTAATTATTGAAGAGGTTTGGAGATACTTTGATGAATTGAAAACATTGTGGAGATCCACGTTGCATCATACACTTCTAGCTTGGGTAACCCCCATGATGTTCAATCAAAAAAAAATTGTCACTAGCTAAATGATTTGATGCTTGGAGTGTTTGTCCACATAGTCAATATTGTTACTTCCATAAATAGTCCTATTACTAATACAATCAAATTTATTTGAGGAAATTCATGTAATTAGAGTAAACCAAGTTCCCTTGAATTTTGAGATTTTGGCATCTTAGACTCAAAACACCTCTACCTCTGGTTCTTTAGCTAGTCATACTCCAACTACAAATCATGTCCTCAATAATATATTATAAAACATGGTGTGGATGTAATATTAATTGGAGAATTTAAATATTTATACTTCTTGGCCTATGTTCTTTCCTTATTGTCATTGTATCCCTTTGTCCCTTGCTATCCTTAATATCCCTATCTTTGAAGGGATTGAGATTCCTAAGTTTGAAATTTATAGTGGTAGAGGAGATCCACATACGCTCATATTGTCTTTCAATGCCATGTGTATTAATTTCTTCCACCAAGATTCTCTACTATAAAAAATATTTCCATGTTCTCTCAAGGATGTTGACTTGGAATGGTATTTATCTCTCCCTAATAACTCTATTTTTCTCCTTTGACTAGCTTGTGAATTAGTTCTTAAAGCAATTCCAAGCTAACATTCAACTAAAGGTTACCTTTATGGATCTCATCCGATGTAAGAAAGGTGTGCATGAGAAAGTAAATGATTTTATTTTCCATTACCAAGCCCTCTTTTCTCAAAAATCCTATGCCCTTCCCAATTCTAAAGTACAATGAGTGTTCATTGAGAACTTGTGGCCATCATTGTAAGATAAATTTCTTCTAATTAAATATCCCTCTTTCACTCATTTTTGTGTTTCATTGTGTGAATATCGGTAGATGGTTTCTCATTATGGGGATTCTTCCTTATCCTCTTATTTTGATGGTCGGTTAGTCATGTCTATTTCTAGAGATTCAAGAAAAAAGTAGTAGTGAACATGGTGTTTGTTCGTATAGATAAAAGTTTTGCATGTTAAAATAGAATTTCAATTTTCTTTATAAATAGTAGATAAATGTCTTTTATAAATTATTAAATGATGGTGTAATTTCTCTTCCAAAGATTAGACTCCTTGTTGAGACCTATCCCTAATGGTATGATGCATAAATTTTTTTCTAGTACCATCAATTATTAGGTCATTAAATTTTGAGTGATGTTGCATCCTTTTCACATTATACAAGACCACATCAATAATGGTACTAACTTGATGGTAGAAAGAAAAAATCTAATAAATCCATAGAGAAACATGTAGACATGTTAAATTGACCTGCCATCTATCACACATTTTGGAACATCTTAGAATCATCCTGAAGCATCTCGAAACATCTCAGAATCAACACACAACATCTCAAAACATCTCTGAATCAACCTGCAATGTATCAAAACATCTCAAAACATTACCAGAACATCTTGGAATAATCCTAAATCATCTTGAAACATCTTGGAAAATATCAAAGTCATCTCAAAATCATCTTGAATCATCTCGTAATGTCTCAGAACATCTTGGAATCATTATGGAATGTCCCACAATATCTCGGCATCATTATCATCAAATAGCACTGCATTTTCACATCAACATCCAAAACCCTAATTTACTCTATTAATTGAATAATATGACACTATTTGATTAATTCACTTTTTCACCATTTTTTGATAAATTAAATAAATCCCATTTATTTAATGAACTCCTATTGAAACCCTAATTCTACTACTAATTAAATAAAAAAAATTATTTGATTAATTCACGTTTCATCATTTCGACCAATTCATAGATTACATTTATTTAATAAAGTCCTCATCCCACTTTATTTCATCTTGATTAATTAAAAGACACCAAATATTTAATTACGTTGGTAAATCACTTTATTCCCCTATGTCTATTAAAATATTAAATCATAATAATTTAATTAACACACTTTCCCTCCAAAATTTGAAAAAATAAACCAAACTATTCAAAACAGTTATTAAAAATCAAATCAAACTAATGCAAATCTATTTGCAAAAGTCAGACTTGATTTGCATGTTCAACTCCAAAAAGGAATTAATTAAATAAATCAATTAATTCATATTCCTCACCCACTTTCTGATTGATAAATTTATGGGTTTCTGACTAAGTAATCTAATTTGCTAACTCAACCATCTAATTTTCCAAATAAGCCATCAATTTCCTAACTAAGCCCAAACTGATCAATCAATTCATGACTGATCAATCTAATTCATGACTATCCAATCTATTCCTCAATCAGAAAAATTATGCAATCAACTTTGCAAAATATTCTCATGTCTAAATCCTCTCAACACTTTCTAACCATTGATCTAGATATTCTCCAATGGGTTCTTGATTGTCGATTCAAAATATCTTTATCTATATAACAAACCTCTCTCCCCACAAATAAGGATCAGAGAATCAACATACCTTATGCATAGAAGTTTTTTCACAATCACCATTGATAGAGCTTCATCATTCCTTCATTCAATCAAGCATCATTCATCAAAGTCTTGCACATGAACTTTGGAGGTTTCACGGTGATACGAACAATCCAACATCAGGTGAATACACTCCACTATAGGATGGTGTAGACATCGAAAATATACAGATTGATATCACTCTCTGATCTACTAACATTGTTTCTTCCTAAATCATCCCTTGGTCTAACTGTTTAATCAAATTCCCTTATCTAATTAAATTCATCAATATTCATCTCTTAATTAAATAAATTATTTTTTCTAATTAAGTCACTTTCCCTTGTTAATTAAATCAATTCATCTAATCTAATTATCCCTATTCAATTAAATAATCAATTTATTTGATTAAATCTCTAAAGTCTATCTGTTAAATTAAATAAATTAAAACCTTATTTGATTTAATCTAACACCAATTAAATAAATCAAAAATTTTAATTAGCCTCTTATCATATTCCTCTCTTTTTGATTTAAATTAATCCAAAAATAAATCAAATTGTCAAATCAACTAAATATCCTTAAATTAATCAAATCTGATTCATTTAATCCTAATCACTCAAATCCTCTAGATTTTGCAACTTGCACAATTAAATCATTTATTTGATTTAATAATTCCCTATTTTCATTCAAAAAAGGCATCTAAGTGGGAATATTCCTCAAATTTGAAATCTCCCCCAAAAGGACTTGTCCATCCAACAAAGCATTTAAAGCTCTTACATTTTCTCTTACATGTCTCCCACTTGGCATTTAACTCATTTTTCATCCCCCCTAAACATGTCATCTCATCAAATTCAAATTTCAAACTTGCACATTCCTCAAAACTTGCTCAACCTTCATCCTCTCACATGTTGACAAGTGGCATCATATCATTGGTTGAATATTTGTCCCACATTGATCAAATTTGGACATCTCTTCAACTTATCAATCTATAAATAATGAGCTTATATCCTTATTTCATCATCCACATTCCAAGCAAAGTTACCATGCTAAAATACTTAGCAATTCTCATCCATCATTTGAGTTCTTAGTTAGGCTTTTTTGCAGATTTGGCTTGGAGCTCTCACATTCATCATCAAAGTGGATCAACATTTCTCAACAATCATCAACTTGCATCATATAAATTGGGAAAGGGCCAAATTTCCACACCAAATTGGCACCAATTCCCCCATGGGATTAAGAGTTTTCTTGCTTAATTAGGATTCAATCTTGTTTTTGTGATTTCATTGTATTTTTCATCATTTCCTTCCTAATTTGAGCTATGTTAATGAATCTCATGGGGAATCCATGTTTAGGCTTGCATTTCCTTGTTTAACTTGTTTAATCATGTTGTTTTGCAGGTACCTAGATTGAGGGTTCACATTTTGGCGCTAGAAGGAGGGCTGATCGACAGATTCTAACATGTTTTTTTAATTTTTTTGCTATTTTTTATAGTTTTGTTCATAAATCCCTGTTTTAGTGCTTGTGATCACTATTATAGCACCCGTGATCACTGTTATAGCACCCATAATCACTATTATAGTGCCCGTAATCACTTTTATAGTGCCCATAATCACTGTTATAGCACCCATAATCATTGTTATAGTGCCCATAATCACTGTTATAGCACCCATAATCACTGTTATAGCGCCCATAATCACTGTTATAGTGCCGATGATCATTCTTGTAGTGTCCATGATCACTGTTATAGCACCCATGATCATTGTTTTAGCGCCCATGAATCAGTTTTAAAATGACCATATCTTGGTCATATGAAGGTATTTTTTGATGGTTTTTTTTGAAATAGAGTAGAATTTCGTAATCTATCCCATGGTGTAGAAGTTTCTTAACTATTAATGAGTTAAAATTTTCAAATTTGCATCTAAAGTAAAAACACATGATAACTTGGCTAAGTTTTAAGGTGTTTTAGTAAATGATTCATCTAACCCCTATATCCTTTTGTTTTTGATCTCATCTAACATTTTGATCACTTTTGTAGGTTGGGAATCGAAATCAAAAGAAAGAGGAGCATGGGGATGATATTTTGTCTAATCAAAGTGTTTTTTAACACTTAAAGTGTTTGTTTAACACTTCTTCAAAGAATTTGTCATCCTTTTCTTTCTTTAGGACACTAGCTTTCATTTGGGTTTAAAAAGGATTATTTTTGTTTATTTTTTGCAAAAGGATTAAAAAGAACCTTAGGATCAACAACTTACTATATTTTGTTTATGGATTAAACAATTGAACAAATGTCTTTTCACTTGTGATTTGGTGCTCTAAAATGAACTCACACGTTGCTTTGAGGGTTTAAAAAGAACAAGTGTAGCTTTGTTTGTTTGTGAGGGCTTACTTAGACTAAAGTCATTGGAAAAGGACATATGCGCTTCTCTCGCACTTTATAGCGATCTTGAGAATCAAAAGGTCTTTTCCATGACTTTGGGTTAAGACAAAGCAATCACCTCCACACTTCAATTTGGGCTTAAAATTGAACAAACTATTGTGAGAATGTGAGTGGGGGCATTTTGACATACATTCTCTTTCTTTGTTGCTATCAAAGATTGATCGAGTTACAGATTTTTTTCTTCATTCACTTTTGTTTATCTTAGAGGGCCCTCCTTGTGGGAAAAAGTAATCACCCAAGGGAACGGCCCAACTGGTAACACTCTAAAGCCAAGAGTATTTCCAGCCGGGATATAAATGTGGATATTGGAAGAAATGCCAATATCACATGGTTGACTCTGACAAGATGGATCTGAAAGGGGACTCTTTCCACATTGGGTCAACTCCTACGAACAGAAAGTCCTTACTAAAACCCATGTGCTAGATTTTTCCAAAATCCTTTTATCTATTTGTTGGTGCAAGAACAGTCGTTCTGAAGCCACCCCACAATTTTACGGTCTTCTAGTAGAGATGGAAAGCATGCCATGGGAGTTTCATGGGTGTTGATGCTTGGATGCCCCGATTGACATTAATGAGCCATGGAAGGGAGCCAGTGGGGTCAAGCATCTAACCATCCACTAGAGATAAGTGTAGCTGGACTTGTCCAAGTGGGAATCCAACAAATATTGTCTTACACATCCATAGGATTGTACTTATTCTTGGGTCACAAAATGCATTGCTTGATCGAAAACATCATGGAAACAAACACTTCACACTATCATTCAAATTTCAAACCCTTTTGAAGACAAATGCCATTGACTCAATCCATATGTTATTGCTTTCCCTTGGGATTCACATCCTTAGAGGTTTCTAAGCATTGGATTAAATCTCAATTTGTCTTCTTAAGTAAACAATAAGAAAACCCCTTGCCTTAAGTTCATTAAATTTTCACATAACATATCTTGTAGGGTTTGAAGAAGTTAGGACATTGGAAATTTAGTTTGAAAATCTAATCAAGAAACTGTTTGTGGTAAAAGAAATTCACTAATCAAGATGAAATCAATTGAACCCAACACATGTGCTTGTGTATCTTTTTTATTATGGTCTTTTGAGGAAACATTGATCTTTTGGTTTGAAGGGAAAAGTATGTTCTTCAATACCTTGGCCTAGTAAACAAAGTCTCTCTAAGTCTCTTAGGATCAAAATCAAACACTTTATCCATCTCAAACATTTATCAAAATTCATCCCAAAAACAACTTTGGAGCTTTGGAAACATCATTCTATATTTGGGTAAATCATCAAAATCAAAATCATGTTGTTTAGTTAGGTGTATGGGAATGCATCCTTTCTCATACATTTAATTAAATCAACCATCTTTTGAACAAGTTCATCCTAAGATCACATCCAACATCTTAGGGTTTAGAAGTTCATCATCCAAATCAAACAATCAAAATCAAACCCTAAGTCTAGCTTTGATCCAAAGTTCCTAAACACTCATATCATTCACCTCTTTTCATCCTTCATCTCGTCATTGGTCCTAAGAACCCTAGAGGTCACTTTTTCAACAAGGTCAAAACACAAGAGGAACATGGAATATAAACTTGATCCATACATCATGAGTAATCCAAATCAATTGAATCTTCAAAGCCTTAAAATGCCAATTGATTATCAAAATTCACACTTATACAATCCATACATGGGACCATTACCTTCTACAAATGTCAATGGAACAACAAGTGTGAGTATGCCCAAATCAAAGATTGGAACACATTTCCCGATGGTAAATCCAAGTCCAAATCTACAAGTTTGTCAACCGAACAATCAAAACATGAGCCTTCAAATGAACAACGTCATCCCACCAAATCCCTACAAGCCAAAGGAGAATGTACCAAGTACAAGTTTTTGAAACATGAATCCAAAAAACTTTGGGATAGATACATTTGCAAATCATACGAATATTCCAAACATGAGCAATGGTCAATTTCAACCCATCATGCCAAATCTGAGTGTCATCACAAATTAGAATATTGTCCAAAATCAAACACAACTATACACTCCAAATCAGCTTAAACAAGAACCAAATCAACTATATCAAGGGAGTCAAGATCAAAATCAAGAACAAAATTGGCTAGATCAAATTGCTGCACTTTCAAAAATAGTTGAGGCGTTGCGCCAAGGGAAATCTCCACCACTATTACCAACATCATTCCTTGGTTTAGGGCTTCCCCCTTTACCTAGCACCAATCAATCCACCCAAATCAATCCACCTAACATCAATCAAACCATCACGTCAAATCCTTCGAATATACCATCAACATCACACCAATGGATGGTATATAATCAAACAACAACATTGATCCCAAATCAAAATACAGTCTCCCAAGGACCTATCACTTTGGTCATTCCAACCATCACTATCCCTCCAATAAATCCAACCACCACTATCATGCCCATCACATCTGAAACACTCACTATCACTCCAAGTGTATCTCAATCACTTGTCACTGCATCCAACACGATTCCAAATACACCACCACTACCGCCAAAACCAAGTGCAATAAGTCAATATCGTAGCATCGCACTAAAAGCACATCAAGCCTACCAATAAGGGTTTCAACAATCTCAAACCACCCAAGCCTCTCAAGCTACCCAACCAACACGAGCACAAACACAAAAGATGACAACTATTGAAAACAAGGATCAAGATCAATCCATCATTGAGCACCTTGAAGCTATGTCTACTTCATCCAATGATCAAATCAACATATATCAAGAGTCACTTTTGAATCATGATCAAAATTCATCAACAATACTCAATAATGAGCCAATTAAAGAAATATCAACATCACTTGACTCTATGGTCAAAGACATTCACAAGCTCTCCACCGCAATTGTCGAAAAAAATGATCAAAAACTCTCCATCGAGGAGCACATTGAGGATGTATCTACACAATCCAATGATCAACTCACCATACATCAAGAGCCACTTTTTAGTGATCTCTTTCAAGGAGTGTTAGGATTATTTGATCGAGTTGACATAATGCATAATCCGTTGACCAATGATCATATTAAAAATGTGTGTACATTGACTTATGAGTTAGAGGATATATCTCAAGCATTTATGCCAAAGCATGATCAAAATCCTTCACCAAGGTCTAGCAATGGTCCCTTCCAAGACATGTTGACACCTTTTGACCTCATGGTTATGGATACTAAAGGAACTTTGTGCTTGACACTTGATCTAAGTCCACTCAAAGATCAAGAGGACATTAAGCCACTTCACATGCCTAATAAAGATATCCAAGAACCATTTGTAAGCAATCCATCCTTTGAAACTAACCCATGTCAAGAAATTGATCCAAAGTATGTCGAAAGCAACTCTAAAATCATTCAAGATCAAGAATTTGTATCTTCAAGATACTACAATAATCTAATGGATACTCTCTTATCTATGCAAGATGATAATATCCATGTAGCACATACTCCTCCATCTACCTATGAGATGCTTTCTATGGATGGGCACATAGATGATCTTCATCTAGAACAAGATTTTGTTACACAAAAAGCGCAGATTCTTAACTCCTACAATCAAATGGAGTTGTCAACATCAGGATCGAATATGTCCCAAACTTAGATTGAGGACATCATGAATAAATATATCCATTATTATCCACCAAAGGAAACAAGTCAGATAGAACATCCAGAGTTAGCGGAGTAGAAAATTGAAACAACATCACCTACGGTGGTCATTTATTAGAGAATGCATTCTAAACGAGGGCTCTCAAAATAGGCATAATGAAAGCATGAAGGTACTACCACCACCATATTGGGGGAGACTTCGTCTCAAGCAAACGTCAACATAGGGAGCACAAAGAATCCTTATGGTGAAACTGATGTCAATACTACAACTAGTCACGCCATGAATCTTCATCCACCCATTATCCCATCCAAAAATTGGGACCAATGTCAAAAGAAATATTTGAATCAAAGTATGAAGAATGTTATCAAATCAAAAGAAACTGAGAAGCATAATGGACAAATACAATACAAATGGATACCAAAGAATACAAAGAAAGATCATCCCTATCAAACTCCATCAGTCAAAGAAACTATGAGGAAAAATATAAGAGGGAAAAGTATCCATGAAAGATGTCCACAAAAGAAACAACAAGCTTTTCAAGCAATGTACAAAGTGTATCAAGCAGTTGGTCCTAATTCCATGCACACTTCTGTATCCACCCATCATTGCTCATCTTCCCATGTTTGGAGAGTCAAAGGTTCCAAACTGTCATCCATGCCTCCACGCATGATATCTAGTTCTCACATTGACCATGTATTCGCAATGACCCTTCATCATAAGTATTCAAAAGGAACTTTATCGCAATGTATGCACAAAGACAAAGTTAACTCTGGTATCGACAAAGCAGATCAAGAATCCCAAAAGTTGCATTCAAGTGCACGTATCTTAGCAAAGTAGCTCCTTCAAGCAGGATATCGATGGCACATTATGACAGGGGCATCTACATTAGAAACACCTCATGATTCAGCATGAGCTTGAAATATTTAGAAAAAATAAAAATAAAAAAGAAAAAAGAAAAAAAATTAAAAAAATCAGAAAAAGAATTGAAAATAGTAAAGAGAAAAATTTTCCTCCAGTGAAAACTGCATGTGTGGTGCTTTGGGAAAGACCATGACGAAAAACCTGGCAAACAGGCGTCATGTGTAGAATCGAGCATCTATGTGTGTCAGCTCAATTGAAAACATCTCATCCCATTTGTAATAAGTCTAGCATTCCATCCATAGTATCCATAATAAATGTATTCATCCATAAACCATTTATCCAATCCATTTTCATCCGTTTGCATCCATCATACAAGTTATCTTGATCTTGATGAAATTTTGGGGCACACTTTACGCTTGCTTATGGTAAACATCTTGACATGAGTCATTTTCATTGATCCTATCCTACCCAACATTATCTGAGCCATGAAGCATTATCCAAATCAGTATTGTTTATCTGAAAACCTTATCTTATCGCAAGATAATTCTTGGCATCCTTTGCATACTATCCATATCCATCCATCCATGGAACTCCATACATTGCTAGACATTGGGGGCAGATATTTACATCTTGCTTCAAGAATAAATCTTCATCTATATCCTCCAACTTACATGGTGATCCGAACATTGGCAAACATGAAATCAAATTGGTCAAAGCATTTGTGATCTAGAATCCGAATCACTAGCCCATGGCACATTTTGACATGTTCCTTATCAGTCTTTCATCTTTCACTGAACATCAATCCAAACAATCACTATCAGTTGCATCCAATTTACAGTTCAAACATCACATCAAATCATTCAAACATCTTTTTTTCCAAATCAAGCTTCATCAATCTTGATCAATCGAATCCAATCAATCCATAATCTCAGGATATCCTTCCCGATCATTGTGTTGCTTAACACTATCCTTGCATTGTTGTGCATACTCAACAATGTTATCATCATCATCAATCATAATCCAATCCTTGCATTGTTGTGTATCCTCAACAATGTTATCATCATCAATCCATCGACCTGATCGATCAACCTTAGCTTGGTTTTTAGCAAAAATCCTAAATAGAGCACTAATATCATCATACATATCCATATGCAAATCGTCAAAATCATGCAAAAATCCAAAAACATCTAAAACATCAAAAATCCAAAAAACACTCAAAAAGTAAAAAAAAACATCAAAAACATTGGAATCTGAACTACATCATCTCTGAGCTTAAACATAGGCAAGGCTAATCTCTGATCAGCCCCCGAGACACAAAATTCCAAAAACATCCAAAATCACATCAAAATCCAAAAATATTCGAAAGACACAAAATCCAAAAAATATTGAAAAGCATCAAAATCCAAAAACATTCAAAAAACACAAAATCCAAAAACATTCAAAAAATCAAAAATCAAAACATTGCTAAAATCTCAAAAACACCAAAAATAGCCTCAAAACATTTCAAAATGTCAAAAACACCCAAATATTTGAAAAAATCCATCTGTCTCATCTCGCTTGCACCCGCAATAATCAATCATCCATAATAAATTGATCATCACATTCATCCTTTGGCAACACAAACTGAAACAATCATAGCAGTCAGCAAAAGTAAGCTTCAATTGTAAAATAAAAATCAAAACAACAAATCTTTGAAACAAAATCAAAGTCTTCATCATTTTCAAACATGTCAATCAACTTTATATCAAAATCCTATCAATCAACTTATCAACCCATCATCATCCTATACAATGCATGTCCTAGGATATATCGTTCCGACAATGGGCATCATTTTGGATATCACCTTGGATTCTTATCCTATCAAAACACATCCCTCCTTTCTCTTTGATTTATCTTATTGTGCTCATTCCAAGGACCTCTCAATGATATCCGAATGAAGGATTTAGAGAGATAGGAATGAGGCAATGATCATTATCTTTTTTTCTATTGTGCTTGTTGGATGTTCTTGTAAAATAACTTGGTGAATACTTGCTTTGTTAGGCACATCCTAGCAAGGTTTTCGAATGTCAGGTGTGAACAAGAATGCTCCTATCTGTTTGTTGAGTCAAAGTCCATCACACTAGGTGCAACGCCATCTTGGTTCTTTATACCCTAATGCATCATGCCTACGTGTGTTATCAAACATAAGGTAATTGGCCCTTTGAAAATCCCAACTCCTCGGCAAGTAATCATCATCATCATCATCTCATGTCTTGTTGGAAACACTTATTTTCTTCTATCTCTTGCTTTTCACGCTAACATGGTACCATGACAGTTAATCATAAATCATCACCATCACATCAATCTTGCATCCACAAACTGTCATCATACTGCATATTGCATATCACATCATATAGAAAGCATTAATCATACCACATGCATTCATCCCCATCATTGCATAATATATATTAGTTATTCTAAACATCTCATAAACCATACATTTATCATCTATTTGCATAATCATAAAATCATCCATGCATCATCATATCACCCAAACATCATAATCGTCTCATTTATATCATAAATAATGTAACTGTCATGCTACAAATCAAGATCAAGTGTGTGTAATATATCAAAATAGGCACGAGACTACCCATGGTTGATGACTATCTACATCATCAAATCTATCTACATCAAACACATGAGTTGATGATCTTGAACCTCTTTGTCAAGAGATCGACCCTCAAATCAAACCTCTTCGCCCGATCTCTTGAGGGGGTAGTATACCAGCATAATTCTTCTTGTTGGGGCAATAGTGGGGCATCATAAAATCAAAGAATTTTGAACTTTGATATCAACAATATTATTCTTTGAACCAACGCAACAAGTGCATCACTTCAAAGAGGGGCAAAATGTAGACATCAAAAATATACAGATTGATATCACACTCTGATCTACTAACATTGTTTCTTCCTAAATCATCCCTTGGTCTAACTGTTTAATCAAATTCCCTTATCTAATTAAATTCATAAATATTCATCTCTTAATTAAATAAATTATTTTGTCTAATTAAGTCACTTTCCCTTGTTAATTAAATCAATTCATCTGATCTAATTATCCCTATTTGATTAAATAATCAATTTATTTGATTAAATCTCTAAAGTCTATCTATTAAATTAAATAAATTAAAACCTTATTTGATTTAATCTAACACCATCCCTTTTAATTAAATAAATCAAAATCTTTATTTAATTAGCCTCTTATCATATTCCTCTCTTTGATTTAAATTAATCCAAAAATCTAAATCAAATTGTCAAATCAAAATATCCCCTTAAATTAATCAAATCCTGATTAATTTAATCCTAATCACTCAAATCCTCTAGATTTTGCAACTTGCACAATTAAATCATTTATTTGATTTAATAATTCCCTATTTTCATTCAAAAAAGGCATCTAAGTGGGAATATTCCTCAAATTTGAAATCTCCCCCCAAAAGTACTTGTTGATCCAACAAAGCATTTAAAGCTCTTACATTGTCTCTTATATGTCTCCCACTTGGCATTTAACTCATTTTTTCATCCCCCCTAAACATGTCATCTCATCAATTTCAAATTTCAAACTTGCACATTCCTCAAAACTTGCTCAACCTTCATCCTCTCACATGTTGACAAGTGGCATCATATCATTGGTTGAATATTTGTCCCACATTGATCAAATTTGGACATCTCTTCAACTTATCAATCTATAAATAAAGAGCTTATATCCTTATTTAATCATCCACATTCCAAGAAAAGTTACCATGCTAAAATACTTAGCAATTCTCATCCATCATTTGAGTTCTTAGTTAGGCTTTTTTGCATATTTGGCTTGGAGCTCTCACATTCATCATCAAAGTGGATCAACATTTCTCAACAATCATCAACTTGCATCATAGGAATTGGGAAAGGGCCAGATTTCCACACCAAATTGGCACCAATTCCCCCACGGGATTAAGAGTTTGCTTGCTTAATTAGGATTCAATCTTGTTTTTGTGATTTCATTGTATTTTTCATCATTTCCTTCCTAATTTGAGCTATGTTAATGAATCTCATGGGGAATCCATGTTTAGGCTTGCATTTCCTTGTTTAACTTGTTTAATCATGTTGTTTTGTAGGTACCTAGATTGGGGGTTCATATATGGTAACAATTTGCTTGTTTTTTGAATTCCTTTTGGTAATAAGCTATTTCCTAATTATGTTTTCAATAGCTTAGTTTCATTTTGTATGTGTAGGTTTAGATCTTAGATTAATGTGTTTGATCATAGCTTAGATTCTCATTTCAAGCATGTTTGATCTTGTTTGCAATCTAATGATTTACCCCCTCACACATTTTGGCATGCCTGATGGGACCTAACTCCTCATTTAGTAATGTTTTTATGAGATAAATTGAAGTTGTAGGGTTTAGGGAGCTTTCGAAAGATATTTCACACACTTCCCAGAAAAAAGCTCGCATTTGACTATCAAGAAATTTGATCATCTACAACAAGAACCTCACATTTTCCATGGGAACCTTGCATTTGCAAAAAGAACCTCACATTTGTACCAAAAACCTTACACTTGCTTCTTCCTAGGTTAGCATCTAGATGGAGATTTGAGCATCTAATTCTAGAACTGAGCATTTGCAATTTTTTCTAAGCATTTGCATTTTTTTCTAAGCATTTGCTCTATTAGACAAATGAATAGATCCTACACTATTGTAATGATTTTCCTTGCTAAAATTTTCTTGTTTTGAATGTGTAACATGTACTAATGGGTTTTTTATGCAGGATTTGAAACACTTTAACTCATTTTGTGTAGGGAAGATGATTGGTCCATGATTTATAGATCCACAAACATTTTTGGTTAACTTAGGAAAATTTTATTTTTGGTGCTCTAAAAAGAACAACTCAAACACACATTTGGTTTTGGTGTTGTTAAAATTGAACCAATTTTTGAGCTTTCTTAATTTAGGAACATTTAAATTTTGGTGATCTAAAAAGAACAACTCAAACACATGTTTTTCTTCCAATAATGGAAACCCTAAAAGTTGATTGGGGAGATAACTTGTTGAATTATCTTCATTTGGTAGATCCTATATCAGGGAAGGTAACTTGAAAGACAATATCACATCCTTCTTTGTCTACTCATCAATGTAGTATTCTATAGAACATACTGGAAACTAGGATGGCATATCTTTCACCTAAACTGGACAAACTAATATGGACTCCTTTAAAGAATGGAAATTATTCGGTAAGTCAAGGTTGTAAGGAATTACATTAGGATTCAGGTCAACTTCTTATTTTGTTGGAATAATAAAATCCTCCCAGAGGCAGGAAGTTTTGCATGGCTAGCATTGAGGAAGTGTATCTTAACCAATGATTGGCTAGCTAAGTTAAGACTAGTGGATCCTTTCATGTGCCCCTTGTGTGATGAGGAAGATGAGAATGTTGATCATTTATTTATTAATTGCAAATTTTCTCAACAAAGCTAGGAGTTTATTCTTAATAATCTCAACTTGTATATGCCCCTGCCTTACTCATGAGATTTTTTCCAAAGTTGGAAAATTCTTTATAAATCATCATTTTTTTCTTGCATATGGAGAGTTGTACCAGCTCTTGTAATACGGAATCTCTGGTGGGAAAGAAACTTGCATATCTTCAGGAAAGTATCCTCTTCCAATAATGTTGTGAATGTAAAAATTGAAAATGCAATCTCTAAAGTAGTCAATGTGAATGTTCAAGAAATGAAAGACATCAGTTCCTCTTTTACTAGCTGGGACAATAATATTTTGTAGAATTGGATGCACGTAAAGCTCCCTTTTCTAGGTAGCTTAATGCAATAAAAAACTCAGAAGTGCAATAGAAAGCATGTAAAATGGAAGGCCCCCTAGAATGGCTCTATAAAGTTGAATTTTGATGGTGCATCGAAAGGAAATTTGGGGGAATCAGGAGTAGGGATTTGTATGCATGACCCTCAGGGTAAGTTCCTAGCTTTATGCTCCAAGTATCTTCAAAAAGGGTCTCACAACTTAGCAGAAGCTAAAGCTTTGTTATTAGGGTTAGAAATGGCCTTGGAAATGGGGATGGAAAACCTCCACATTGAAGGTGAATCCTTACTGATAATTAATGCAAGTAAAGAAAATAAAATTCAAAATTGAAGCCTTCAATATATCCTTCAAAGAGCATGGGATCTCTTTGATAAGTTTAAAAATTATATGATAACTTATACTTACAGAGAAGGAGATAATTTAGTAGATATCCTAGCTATATATGGGCAGTTCAAAGTAAGAAATGTGTATCTTATCTGATCTCTCTCCACTTGATGAGTTTCCCCATTTAGTAGAAATGATCTATCAAGATATTCACCACCTTAAGTAAGGGACAAATTTTCATCTAAAGGGAATAAAGATATATTGTCATATAAGGATGGATAATGGAGTTCTACCAAATTTGATAGGGTTAGCTAAACTTTTTGATATGCTACTAAAACTAGCATTACTAGTAATTATTGTGCCTTGGGTTTCAACATTATATTCCTATGCAAGGTAATGAATATTCCTGTCACCTAGAGGTGTGTATGCTACCCTCATTGGTGCCTTCATGATATTTCCATGTGCTTTAATGTGCATTGTGAAAGTACTCATTAAGGGGTGATGGGACAGGCCATATATGTCTTTGTAAATTTTGGCCACACTTAAATTTTCCACCTCTCTAGCGAATGTTGGAGCTCTTCAAGATGGTATTTTTTAAGGTACTTTTATTGTGTGGCAGTATTGCACATTTATTTCTTGCAACCCATTGAAACTTTTTTGCATGATTCGATATATTACAATGGATCTTTCCCTTTTTATCTACCCTCACATGATTCAATTTCCATTATGATTTCAAAAAAATGTGTAACATTTGAGGGGTTTTCTAGGCTTTAAAAAGTGTTTTTTGTCATTCATTTTCACTCATTCGGTTTAAGCAATTTTTGGAAGTGCCATTGGGTAGCGAAATCTAAATTGAGTATTTAGTGAAGAAAAAATGGCGACATGGCTCTACTCCTCTGGAATCTAAGAATTAAGTGTCTAGTTCAACCATGGAAAAGGTTGTTTGAGAATAGCCTTTCTCAAGAGGATTTAAGCCTTATTTTTAAGATAGATTGCTTGTGAACAAAGGATGTTGTATGGGTGGTGCTAGGAGTGGAAATCACTAGTCCTAGAGCTCAACAATTAATATTTCCTTCCCAATTTTTATCATTATTCTTATCAAATTCTATGGATTTACTCCAATCATTGAAGGAATAAGATATAATTGTAGAAAAATTTGTGAACCCTTGGTTCATTGATAAGAATTATTTGTTGTCTATTGTTAGGAATGATTATGTCCTCTTATCAACTCTAAAGAAACATGCCAAAAGAATTTGTGCATCTACGGAATTTGAAATCAAAGAAAATTTTTATTCCATTTCCTTTCTTCATGACCATGCGTAGCATCTGTCCCTAAATCATTTTGCTAGAAAAAAAGAGAAACTATATATTGAGTCAGATTCTCATGTGGTCAGCAAAATTAATGAGTACCCTTTAGTGGAGAGCTCTAAATATCTTCATCGGGGTTTAATGGCAAGGGCCCGAATTGATGTTGTGGATCAATTAGAAGAGGAAACAATTCTTGTTGCTGGCTATGACTTCTTTTCTCACGACACTCTTCTTCCTAGTCAAACTGAATTACAAAACAATTGAGTTGTGGTGCAAAATCAAAATTCAACCTGTGCAGAGCATATGGAAGAGTAGTCTATGATAAAGTTTTTTGTCAGAAAATAGTTTTTTGGTACAACTATTATATCTCTATTAAGGCTTCAAATGCACATGTTTGTAAAATCATTCCTCACTTTTGTATCAATTGTGTAATGGGTTTTCAGTTGGGAAAATCTAGTGTGGTGGTACTATAGGTAGTCTTTTTTGAAAATATGTTATGGATCCCTATATATGGGACAATTTTGTAATCTTCTGTAGTTTTTTGAATCATATTTTTGA
This sequence comes from Sequoia sempervirens, assembly GCA_007258455.2. NCBI lineage: Eukaryota > Viridiplantae > Streptophyta > Pinopsida > Cupressales > Cupressaceae > Sequoia > Sequoia sempervirens. The sequence goes on from VDFB02271358.1 coordinate 785,529,951, forward strand.
AAAAAAATTGGGCTATAACCAAAGGCTTTCTTCCTAGTTCTTTCCTATTGGTATGTCGTATGAACAAGGATTATGTATATCTATTAATATATTACAATGGCTTGCCACTATTGTCAAAATTGAACAAATTTTAAAATTGGTTTTGGTGTTGTTAAAATTGAACAAATTTTAAGCTTTCTTAACTTAGGAAAAATTGATTTCAGTGCTCTAAAAAGAACAATTCAAAGTCACTTTGGTTTTGGTGTTGTTAAAATTGAACTAATTTTAAGCTTTCTTACATTGGGAACTCTTATTTTGGTGTTCATAAAAAGAACAGAACAAAACAAAAAAACACTTCAATTTTGGGGTTGTAAAAATGAACACATTTTATGTTTTCATAATTAGGAACTTTAATTTTGGTGCATAAAAAGAACACAAAATGATTTCTATTTTGCTAACGCACAATCGGTTTACTTTCATTGACCAAGTTAAAACCAAGCTTGATTTCTTAGAAACACTCATGTTTGGGCTTTAAAAATGAACAAATGTTTCTTTTTTTTTCTTACACCATTTCTATATTAACTAATTGATGTCCTGAATACTTCATATTGGTGCAAATAAAAAGAACAATTTGTTTATGTTATTCACATATTTTTGGGGATAACACCGCTCAAGGTGTTTAAAAAGAATCAATTTGCAATGAAGTGTCTTCTATGAATTTAGTGATTGGCAAGCTAAAGTGTTTTTTCTTCTCCCCTCACACCTTTTGGTGATCTTGGGTGAGTGAAAAAACATTTTTGAGCTTCACATTTTAGTTTCAAGTTTTACTTTAGAGAGGAGGCTTGCTTTGAGAAAAATACCGCATTGGAGAACTTGTTGCAAGGTCTTGAAGCACGTTTATTGGTGGGATATATCAAAGGTTGTGAAATCATAAGAAAGTAGCTCCAAGCCATACTGACAATAGACTACACCTAATCCCATGCCTTAAGTGGCCAGCAGTTGAGTGTCAAATTTTCACGTTCATAGTTATGACTAAGAGCCAATTTTTTTAGAAGCTACCCCTATCATCCAAAAGAATTATTTGAAGTGGTGCATCAAAATTTACTTTTGAGAAGTTACTTTCCAAGTTCAACTACAAGCCCACTCCATAAGTTGCATGGTAAATCATATTTTCAGAGCATGAGGCAGGCCTACCTAAGAGAATGGTTCCTATCCACTAGGTTTGTAAATTTTTATATTTGTTAAAACTTTCCAATTACATTCTAAAAAAAATCTGATATCAAATTTTTTGTTTGATTTAAAGAAAAAGAAAACATCAAAACAAACACTAAATGAGATGGTTGAATCACAAACCCTTTGATTTAGTGTATAATTGTCAAAGAAGCCCTATATTTGCACTCCTTGAAAGGATTTATCCTTAAAGGTTTCTGAATATTCAAGATTTTTGTTTCAAGCTAGATTAGATCAAAGTAAACATTTGGGAACTATGGATTGGGTTTTGTGAGTTCACAACTTATGCTATAGATATTCAGGTCACACAAAGTCCATGCTTTTGGAGTCAGTCTAGTGTTATTCTATAATTTTCCATAATGCAAAACACAGAAAGAACAAAACACATAGAAGCTACAATTTCCATTCCAATGCACAGTCTTGAACATTTTGATGAACACTTGGGGAAAATAAACCAATTTTTTTTATAGGGTCATTTGTTTGAACAAAATAATTTAAAAACCAAATATATCATATATTCTTTCATCCATAATTTTCATCCTACTTGTTAGAGATAAAAATTAAACAAACCATTAGGATCATTCCTTCACTCAGACATCTATGATATCAATAGTTACATGGGACTCACAGATATCACAAGTAATCTTTCCTACAACATATCTGCTAGATAAGGAAGTTAAATATTGACCCTAGTTCTTCAACATTTTGATTTTTGAAAGGTAGCACCATTCCAAAACAACACTCAAACCTTAGGGTCTTTAGATTAATAACAACCATGTCAAAACACCATTACACCTTATGACCATCTGGCGAGCAACTGCTCCTATTCAACAAGGCCTTATAGCACCAATCCTTCAACCTAGTCTCATGCACATTGAAGGTGAACAAACTAATATTATAAGCAATTTGAGAACCTTCATATTTGACAAAAATGAAACACCCTACCAGTTTCTCACCACATCAATCATCTTAGATGAAGAGGAAGAGAAAACAAACATAGAAGTTGAAAGACCTATATTACCACCTCTCACATGGAAATAGGTATGATCTTCTTAGAAATATGAACTGAGTGACCTTACGATAGGGTATTGGGTATCAAAACACTCCTAAAACATGTCGATCTATTACCTAGATCACTCTTATCAAGGGTCACAACATCAAGTAGGGAAACAACATTAGGGGTTTCAAAATTACCATCAAGGAATAAGTCTAGAACATCAAATTTACCTAGATAAAATTAAGGGAGATCTTGAGGAAATTAAACAAAATCAAAATTTGGCGTATCGCTAATGCCATATGCAATTTCTAAACATTACATATCCACATACAATGAAAATCATTCCAAAAACACCTGAATATCCACACCAACAACACTTCCAATATTTACAGTATCAAGAAGTTCCACAACACCAAGGTGTACCTCAAGTGCAATATAAAAATATACCTCAAACACAGTATCAAGGAGTTCCACAAAATCAAGAGAAAAAGAATAAAGAAAAGCCAAAGAGGTAAAAATACCAAATAGGAAGGAAATTCACCCCTTTAGGAGAAAATTTAGAGGTAAGCATTCACAAACTAGTACAATAGGAACTTATCAAAGTCCACGACAGTCTAGTTTATGGTGAACTAGAATTTAAACTCCTCTGTTATAACAAGTATAAATAATTTTAGTTCCACAAAATCAAGTATCACCCAACGAAAAAATGTGCTACACTCAAAAATATCATCTGAGACCTTATTGATCAAGGAGAAATAACTATTAACGTTCAAGGTCCATCTACCAATAACAACGTGGACAATGTCTCAACCTCAAAAGTTGAAAGCAATGATCAAGAGCTATCTATCATCAATCACATTAACAATGTCTCTACATCATCTAGTGAGCAAGAGGACATACATCAAGAATTTAGTCCCAAGCATGATCAAAATCAATCACCCAATTTTAGCAATGAATCAGTCCAAGATAAATTGACATCATCCAACCTTATGGCAATACATATGGATGATCAAGAGACTCTTAATCCAACACTTATACCCAATGTAGAAAATGTAGACAAAGAGCTATCACACATATGTCCACATTTTGAGGAGATCCAAGGACACTTTACAAACCAACCTTTCTTTGAAATTGATCCATGTCAAGAAATTGATCTAAAGCATATCAAATATAATACCACACAAAGTCAATATCAAGAAACCCCACCATAAATATATTATAATGACTTGTAAAATATCTTCTGAGAAATCCAAGGCTTTCCAAAAGAAGAACACATCCATATGCCAAGCACAAATACATCTACCCATGAGATTCTCACTCCTAATGGAAATGTAGATGATCATCATCCAAAACAAGAGTCTCATACTCTTGATATCATAAACAAGGAACAAGAGTGACCACCTAATCTTAACATATTTACACATGATCAAAGCACAACGGAATTTATAGAAATATCTGAAATTGATCAAGAAGAAGCATTAAGATAAGAAACATCCTCTAGGAAAGTTGAAGACATTGAGCATGAAAATATGGAGCACAATATCTTGAAATCTACAAAGATAATGGATAATATTGAGTAGTAGAGCAGTGGGTATACACCAATCAAGGGAGCACTGACATATTTTGAAGGGCCATCAAAATCTGATATTTCATAGGATCAAGTTGACAATATCAATTATGAAGTTATCCCACCTATGAAGGATCCTATTAGTGAAGAAGCTACCATATTTCAAGGTCCACAATGGAGTAGAGAAGGATTAGCACCTTGTTTCCAAGGTAAGACATATCCTATTGTAAATAAATTTTTTCAATAGATTCATTATCAAGATAGAGGATTAGGCCTACAAGAACAAAGTATCCTAGAACCAATACGAATTATTGAAAATCCCAAGAATCAAGGTCTTGGTTATTCAAAAAGTAAGGGATCTAAACATATAAGTGAAACCTCTATAATACTAGGGGCAACTTTGTCTAATGAGAGCATCAACATAGAGAGCACAAAGAGTCCTTATGATGAAACTGCTACCAACACTAAAATTAGCCATGTCATGAATCAACATCCACGCATATTTCAACCTTCTAATTGGGACCAACAACAAGAGAAAAAGCTATACCCAAGAACAAAACAAGTCATTGAAGCAAAATAATCAGCAAAATAAAATGGACAAGAAAGATTCAAATGGATACAAAAGAAAAAGAAAGAAAATCATCCCTATCAAACTCCA
>VDFB02271358.1:785534481-785567952 GCA_007258455.2 Sequoia sempervirens
TAAATTACAAGTAAAAAAAATGTATGAAACTCTTCATTTTCTTATGAGAAATTAACACTTTGTTTTTTTTATTAAAATTATTTTTCTTACATTTAGACTGATAATGGTCATAACTATGACAATAATGACACTAAATGTTTGATTTTTAAAAACTTTATTCACCTCCTTCATACTAGTTGTTGCTCCTTCCTTTGAGACTTATTGCATAGTGGTTTCTACTCCTTCCTTTGTCTCAACCTCTTGTAAAGCTTCTTCCTCTACCTATATCCATGCATGATGAGGATGCTTTCTAGAATTATATTTTTTTCCTTCATCTTTTGATTTGGTGATAACACTCGTGATTAGAATTCTTATTTGAGGGAATTATTTGTTGGCATATTTAATCATTTATCATTATTTGACGTGATCCCATGTGTTATTCAATTGATGGTCTTGTCAAATCCTTAATTCCTCAAATGTAGCTACAATACTAAATCATATTTATAGGTAAAGTTCTCATAATATTTTCAATAACCTTATGATCATGCAATGTCTCCCTATGAGACTTCATTTGGTGTATAGTTCCCATTGCATGAGTGAAAAATCCATGCATCTATTCTAAATCTTTCATTTATAAATTCTCAAATTCCTTAACATTTGAAGTCTAAATAATTTTACCTTATTTGTACCTTGATATGAACTTTGCATATTGTCCCATGCTTGATTGATTTATTTGTTGGTGTAACTCTTGGAAAGATGGAATGATCCATAAATTTCTAGAGGAAGAATAATGCAGAGACTCCCCTTCTGAATCTCAAACTCGCAACAACAAAAAAGAAACACTTAACAAGAATGTGAGAGAGAAGCAAAGCCTTCTTTTATTATTGCAAACAAAATGACATTATGCAATTACATATGCCTTTGTATGGGCCTTCTTGAATTCAATAGTGATTTTTTTTCCAATCAGAGCTAACTCTCTCTCAACCTACATGCCTTCACAGTAAGAAATTAGCTCGATCACCCTGGTTTGATGTATTCCTCCATTTTGGGCATCCACAACCTAGGGTTTTCTCTCTCATTCCATGTGGTTTTCCCTTTTTCTTCCTATTGACCAAATCTACCTCAAAGTTAGTCATCTTCACTTGTCATTGTGTTTCCATCCACTTCCCTGCAACATTAATGTCACTAGGATGGTTACACCATTTTTGCACCATCATCTCATGCAACCGTTGGCTCAAAATATTTGTGCCATGACCGAGCATTAAACTTAGTCACCACACCAATGCCATGTCTTCATTGTTTTGAGGGGACACCAAAGTAACTCTCCCCAAAATCAGGGAGTCTCACCAACTATGTTCCAATCAAGTCATCGAAGTGACTTAGAAACAACTTGCTCTAATACAAGGTCTCCTCGATGAAGAACCTCCATGTCATCCTTGCTCAATCATTCATCGCCACCTATCAATCATGACATAACCATTCTTTGTCATCATCACTTACCCTAGTCCCACTCACCAGCATGTCAAATAGGAGTGAAATCACAATACTATGTCTCACTTTTTTCCCAAGATGGACATTTACATCAATATTTTTAATTGAATCGTGATCTTCTAAGACCTATAGCAGTTAAACCATTAATAATTTGAAGATGATGCAAACTAGGGATTTGTGACAATTTATGTGTAGATTTTAAATATATTTAAAACAAAAAAATTCAAAATAATTCATGAATATTTCAACATATCCTTTAATAACTAGTTTTAAATAGGAAACAACATTTCCAGAAAGTAATGTTTGTGTCATACAACATAACATTTTTTCTATAAAGGATAAAATTTTAAATTTTGAAATATAGATTCTCAATGTCACTATCTAGGAAATGGATATTTTTTCATAATTTTTTGTCACATATATCCTTTTTAATTAATTTTTGAAGTCACCGTAACTATAATTTGGACATGCATGTGTCTCATACAACCTAACTTATGTATATATCGAAATACATTTTTTCCTTTTTTAGTGAAACAAGGAAATAAATACCTAGGGAAAGGGTGTTTTTTGATTTTTTTTAACAATGGTCTACTATTTTTCCACCTATGTAGAACAAAGAGCTTGATGTTCAGAGAAAAACCTATGTTCAATAAAAATTAAAAATTAAATACAAGATAAAATTAAAACATATCAAAACTATACTTGTTGGAAAGCTATTTTCAAGGGCTACAATCTTGCAAAAGATAATTTCTAAATGAAATTATTTAATCCATCAAAAGGTAAATAAAATGTGTTTTTTAACCAACATTTTGATAGGTGCGAAGGAGACTCCATTGTGGGTATGATTTAATACTAGAGGGGTTCTATCCAAGGGGATTTGATCTAAGGGGGTCTTATCTATCCCTCTTCAATTAAAACCCTTTAAATGGAACTTCTCAAGGCTAAAATCATTAGTTTTTTCCTAAAAAAAGTGATTTTAAGAAAAAATCAACATGTTCCAAAAGTGAGACACACTATTGTGGCTGCACACTCAGACTCCTCATGATCTCCTACTGAAACATGTTTGTCTCCACAATATCAGAATATCAAAGGGACTTGCAACCTTGTCACCCTGAAATCCTATTGTCACCTCGATGGGTTTCATCACTCCATCGAAGGGACCCCCAAATGACTCCTTTCAATAACCCAAAGTCTCCCCGATGCAGCTTGTTAGAATGTCTGTAGTTCATTGGGATCTCAAAGGGACTTCAAATTTCATTTTTTCAATATGAAAACCTCCCTCCAATGTGAATTCTACGTGACCATTTACTGTTGTTTCTATCATCTTCGGTATTTCGAAGAGATAGGAAGTAAGGTCTCTTCGAGATCTTCAAGTCACGTCGATAAGCTAGTTTACTGAACACAAAGCATCAAATGGTGCAAACCTTAATGTTGTAGGTCAATGTTTGACTATTACATCCAAAATCCCAAACTCTTAAAACCCACCATACTTAGCTAGTTGAAGCCAATTCAACCCTTATTGAAAAGAAACAACACAAATTTATGCAAGATTTCTCATACACCCTGGATGCTCCTACATCAAAGAAGAATGCTTTGAAATCCTTTTTCTTTTTTTTTCTTTAAATTGATCCTTCTAACCCTATGTCAACTATTCTATGCAGTTGTTTTGTTGGTTGTTGGTACCGATTTTCAACCAAATCCTATTAATATTGAGAATATTAAGGAGATTCATCTTAATACTCCTCTAAAAATTAAAATTTTCTACCTTGAACTAGAAGGAATTTTAGGATTCAAGAAAAAATATAATTTTCATTAGCCATTGCATATATCTAGTTTCTTAAGGAGAATAGAATGATAGTAATTTATACACTAGAACATATAATTTGTTCATTCTTTAACATATAAAAAATACACAATCATTCCACTTCTATTATGATTATTTATCAAACATAGAAAAATACATAACCATTTGATAGATACCATACTCTCATAACATAATACCCATTCATTACATTCACTCATACTAGAAAAAAATGCTTAGAACACGAGAGTAACTTAAATGAATATATTAGAAATTATAATAAAAGAGTAATTAAAATGATTATAATTGATATGTAACTACTATTTTAGGTTGAATGAAAGGAACAAAATCAAAGCATAATTTTTTTTGTAAGATATTCAAGATTATGAATCTCGTGTAAGCTATGAAGGAATCATGGCATACATAGAAAGGAGCCTAATAAAGGCTTAAAAATCTTTCAAATTATTTTTGTGAAAAATTTGTACCATGTTCAATTTACTTGTTCAATAGATGTCCTACAAAGACTTTTGAGGATATGATACTAGAAGAAGCATGCAATGGAAGAAATATAATTTTGGCTCATTTTAAATTTCTTGAGTGAATTGGTAAGAAAAGACAAAAATCATGATGATAAAAGTCAAAAATACATCTCTATTTGTTCTAGTGAGGCATCAAATAAGTACAAATAATGTAATCCCATAATAAAGGAGTAATTAGTCACAATTTTTTCTTTGATGAGTAAGAAATATGGTCATGGAAAGAAAGTGTAGAACAACAAAAACCAATAAATGTAGGAATAAAGAAATCACATAATGATGTGACCATTCATCCAACAATGTCTAACAATAGCTCAAGTGTCATTGGTAGCCCAATTTTACCTTCAATGTCTTCTCCAAATGCTCAAGACCAAGTCCAAGAACACCAAGAAAGATGAAAAATCTTAAGAAATTTATCAAAAAACTCACAATTTTGAAGACATTAATGAAATTATTAATTTCCTTTGTTATCTAAAGTAGAACTAGTTTATTATGAAGATGCAAGAAGGTATATTAATCAAGTAAAGTAATGGATGAACAAGTAGTTGCAATACAAAGTAACAAAATGTGAGGATAGGTTAATATCTCTAAAGGAAGAGAGGTTACATGAGTCAAATGGATTTATAAACAAAGCCTAACTATAGAAAATAAATAAATTGAAAGAGATAAAGTGAGGATTAGTCACAAAGATCTACTCACAACAACCATGTATGGGTTAAAATGAAACATGTTCTCTTATTGTTTGATTAGACACAATAAGAATAATTTTGTTGTTATCTTCTTAATTTAAATGGAATGCTTATGAAAGGGATGTAAAATCAAATTTCTCAAATGGTGTATTAGATGAGGAAGTCTTTGTTGAGTAGCCACTAGATTATGAGCTTATAGGAAAACAACACAAAGTTTATATATTAAAGAAGGCTCTTTTAGGCCTCAAGAAAGCACCATAAAAGTACAAGTGAGACCACTTTCGATATCAAATACAACTAGAAGGGTGATTTGTTAATTATATTTTTGTATGTTGATGATTTAATCTAATAGAAAAATATTAATTTATAATCTTAGAGAAGAAATGAAAAGAGAATTTGAATGGAATATTTGGGCTCAACATATTATCATCTTGGGATAGAAGTTACATAGTTGGATGATGGATTCTTTTTTTCAAAAGTAAATATGTGAAAAACTTTATTAACATGTTTAAAATGTAAATTGTAAATATTTTTTTGATCAAGTTAAGTAAGAAACCAAGGTCTTGATCCCCAAACAAAAGAAGACCCATGGGCCCAACAAAACCAAACCGTAAGAGGTTGAGAATAGAACATGATCAACACATTAACATTGTATAGAAATATCAAAGTTCAACTTTAACATATTAAAAAATAATATATAAAACACAAAACAACTTAGGGAGCAAGGGGTCCCCAATTTTAAGAAACTTAAACACTTCCTCATAATTTTTAGAATTATTAATATTTTCCCCTATTTTTCAAAGCCATCTACTATAGGATTGAAAGGGTTGTGACCATCATGTGCATGACCATAGTACTAAAATTTTTCATGGCTTCTATTATTTTCTTTATCTCCTCAAGGTTGGACTTTAGCTTCTCCACTTCCAACATCATTTGCAAGCAGTAATCACAATTATGTTGGTCAATGGCAAGGGTGTTGAGATCTTCCTCACTCACAATGTAGATGGGAGGGATTTAGGAAGATCCTCCATTTCCATGTGAGAAATCTCAAGCACATTGTCAATCTTAGGTTTAGAGTCGAAAGCATTCATCTCATCGAATAGACTGTTTCCTTCAAAACTCAAAGGAGAAGGCTCTGAAGAACTATCAAAAAAATTACCCTCATCCATAGAAGTATTTTCTTCTTGCACAAAGTCACTTGAAATATTAATGTCCTTCATATTTGATCGCTAGACTGCAACCAATTTTGTTGACCTCCTCATAGTCATGTCATTGGTGTCATCTTTCTTAGCCTTCCATGTGTTCTAGTCCAAAGTTTGGGAATACTTCTTAGGAGTATAGAGGTTAGTGAAAACAAATTGACAAGGCCCGTCCTAAACATTAAATTCTCTATAGAAACCTTTGGGACCTCAATACTTTTATATCTCATTAATAGACTATCCATCAAGCCTTCTCTTCATAGACCCCGTGTTGGGGTTTTTCTTATCTAGGGAACAAAGTTTAAGGGAACAGAGCCCAACTACTACATCTTCTTGAGACTTAGATTTCAAATTAGGGTTAGCAAAAGAGGGAAGACTATCCTAAACAAGAACATTGATTTTTTTTTTTGTGGGTACCTTGTTGCTCACTAAAGGGAGTTGGAGTGAGAGCCCAATGAAAACGAGGCTTTTTATTTTTCTTAACAAGAAAGCCAACATGAGGAATATCCATAAGACTAACCATAATAGGCTTAATAGGGAAAAGAGAAAGGTGGAACTAATAAAGGCACATGATGAGGCCTTGGTCTAATGGAATCATCATCTTATTGGGATTTTTGACATTTAAGGCCCTAGCTTCTATGATAGATTTTTCCATCGAAGAAAGGAGAAAGAAAAAGAAAAATTTGATAAAGATTTTGTGCCTAAGATGATTTAAGTGAGAAAAATGATAATGATAGTAGCATTTAAATCTCTCTTCAAGGGTGAAGTATTTAATTAAGGCATGGCATACCTAATCCCATGGCTCTAGTAGCTTCTAGAAAACAAACTCATTTGACATTTGATCAGCTCTTTCCCCTCTTGAAAAGAAAATTTCATGCTTTCTATGTCAGGGGTTTTCCACTTCCTTTGTACTTTTTCGCTATGCAACTCATTCTGATAACATTTCATTCACCTCAAAGCTAATCCCTCCCACTTGGAGCAATTCCCCCTTCACCACAAATATACAAAAGGGTGGCATTCTTTTGCACATCCTGACTTCGTGTAGACTCTATCACCACCCATTTTAGTACAACAATAAACGAGACTAGGAAAAGGTACAACAAACCAATAATGTATGAAAAATCCACAGTTCCTCCACCATATAATATGCTAGTAAACCCAACACAAACAAGTAGATTTTGGAAATTTGGGAGAATCAACATCATACCACCACATAAGAATTTAAATATGATAGTTTGAATACACCCAAGCGATCTACTATACTGGGGTGGTAATCATTGTAGCAATATGTCACCATAAGATCATAAATCGGGTTCCATCTTATCCAATCATTGTTCCAAATCAGCATAACACCTAAACAACCTTTCACAATGTCAATTGTTGGGGCATTCCATGGCAAATAGAGAACTGAAATAAATAAGTTAACACCTAATTGATATTATATGTTGGCTATTCCTAGCCAACACCTAATTCAAATAGTCAGATAAATTTTGACGAGTAAAATAAGATGATTACTTACCACCTTATATAAGAAAAAAATATAAAATTATGATGATTTAACTGATCAAGAATATGATACTTAAATAGAAAAGCATATGCTATGAGAATCTCTGGTTTGACTTTACTCCCAAAATCTTTTATTTAAGGAATTATGTTTCCTTTCACATAGTTTCATCTTTTAATAGAACCAAAATCTTAATGAAACAAAATATTATTGTTCCATGACTAAAGAAAGATTGAACACCATTGTCAAACATTTAAGCGAAAGAGTCAAAACCTTGGTTGAACATGATGCTTGATCCCCACAAAATCCCAGTTTTTATGGTCTGCGAGTGGGTAGTGGGGATACCTTTGGCCCACATATTCATAAAGCAATTAGCGTACCTAAACAACTTGTACAGTATAGCAAATATAGTAGGGGAAGAACTGGTATAGTTGACGTATCTCTCCATGGGACTCATTTGATAGAACTCTTAAAGCTAACTACCACTCTTAAATAGGATGGATTCTGAAATGCTTTTAAAATTCTATGGTTAAAGTGCTAACCCAATCATTCCTTTCTTTGCCACTCGATAGAAAAAGCTTCATAGAAAAAATAATCCTTCCAATTAACAATTCCAATGCATTCATTCAATGAAAGGATGGGGCTTAAAATATACAAAATTATATTTAATGCAAATAATTGTTTTATTATTTTATTAAAAATTGGTTAGTTGTATAAGTACAAAAGTATTATTAAGGTGTGATTTATATATTAATTTTTTAATGTTTTAAAATAATTTTATTTGGTTTTTAATTTGTATTGTTCTTAAATAAAGATTTTAAAATGTATTCATTTCAGTATGTTAATTTTAGTTTATATTTTAATTAGTTATAGAGTTTTTTAAATGGGAAGAATGTAAAGAATAAGTTAGAAATAATTTTTATTTCATAGGAAGTAAGATTGAATACAAAATTAAGTGGATGCATTATAAATAATATGATGATGAACCTATGTAGGATTATATCATAGAATTGTATCAATAAATTATAGAAAACAATATCAGTTTAAATTGAAAGGACGTGATGAAAAATCATAGAAAGTTTCATTCATGTATCTATGCGAGGGTAGTCACTAACAACCAAAGATATTTATAAAAGCTTGCATTCAATCCTATTATGTACAAGATTAGAAGAGGTATGAAGGGATTTATATATTTCTTAAAGGAGGGTTAGAGCACAACAATGTGTCTCGCTTTATGGTCAAAGTGGGACATTGAAATCAACATTTTCACCAAATTTTTATTTATATATATATATATAACATTAATTTATTTGTAGAAAGGATGGAATTATATAATTTTAAACATAGATTCATAACACCAATATCTAGTGCACATATTTTTTCATCATTTTTTGTTGTATAATATTTCATCTAAATTAAATTCTTCTTTTTCTTTTGAAATAAAGATATCAATATCTAGTGCAAAAATATCTTGTAGAATTTTTTTTTGTATTTATTTTATTTTTCTACATGTGTTAAACAAAGACATTGATGTTCATTGAAAAACCTACATTCACTAGGAATTGAAAATAAATATAATAATAAAATTAAAATTATTTAGAATTATCCCTTTTAGAAATATTATAACATGTGCTACATACTTACCAAATATATCTCTTAAATCAATTCATTTGACACACCAAAAGGTGAAGTAAAAATGATTTTGTTAGCATTTTTGATAGGTGTAGATGAGTTTCCATTGATAATTTAATTTAAGACTAGGGTGGTTTTACCCAAGGGGTTTTGATTTAATGACCTCAAATCTAACCCTCTTCAATAAAAACTATTTAGATAGAGGATCTAAAGACTTACATAATTAAATTTTCTAAAAAAATATGTGATTTTAATAAAATAAAAAATTGTCCCAAAAGTGGGACACACTAATGTGGCAGCATCTCTGAATAAACAAAATCTAATACTAAATAAAAAATAGTGCAAATGTAAATGTACTCCAATTAACAAATAATTATAGTGCCTTTACTAGATCCTTTGATATTTTCCTTAAAATAATTGTGGTTTTGTTATTAGAGTAGAACAATCTACCTAGAAATTAGATTTAGGTTTTTCCTAACATAGAAATATGGATTTATGCTAAATGTATGTAATTAACCTGGTTTAAAGGTTCAAATATGTGAATGAATTTGGGGATTATTGATAAGAGTTGTAATAGGTAGATAAAGTGATTTTTTTAGAAACGTAGAATTAGACACTATCATGATCATGTCATGGTCCATGTTGTTCTACATACATCCCCCATACATAGAATTTATTTTGATGTCGTATATCAACAAATAAATATAAAAAATATACTCAACATCAAAAGGTTACTATAGAATGCATCTAATTAGATGAAAAAGAGAATGAACAAGGAAATGGTATGAATATGAAATTAAAAGTGATTTATTTAATCTAAAAAGGTGAAGCCATGAAATAACTTATGTTTAGGACATTAAAATTGGTTAGGATTACATAGGATCATTCCAATTTGGTTAAACACTTATTTAATTATTTTGGTTTAAAAAAGAACTAAATAAATGATTTATGCTCAATATTCAGAATTATTTTAAGTGAAAAGTTTAAGTAAGCTATGGGAAATGTGAATTTCAATAATGAAGTTACAATAATATTTTGTTATTCTTATATGTACAAGGAAAATAATAAAATATAAGATTTGTATGTTCCCATAGGATAATAGAATATAATAATAAAATATGGGATGGAAATGGTCTTAATATACTTCTAAGAAAATATAAGAACATAATAGTCTCAATATCCAAAATACCTACAAGAAAACCACAAGTATTAGCAATAATAATGCATAACAATGAAGTAGTAAATAAATGAATTGAAATTAACATCCAACGATAATTCAAAATTTGAAACTCATAAAATAGTCTTTAGAATAATATAATAAGTGATAAAAACACAATAATAATAAATGGATAAAAAAAATATAGTTATGCTAATCAAATAATAATAAATGCACATAAATTAAGCCACTATAAAGGGACCCAAATTGAATGCAAGAAGATAAAAAATATAGAACTATTTAAATATTTAAATAGAGTAATAACATGAATGGTATGAATATTATAGGAGAAACAAGGAATATAAAAGCCTATACAATTTATACATTGAGAGTGGTGGCACTATTTTTAGCTTGTGCCAACCCCTACAATAAATGCCTTAGTGATTTCCAAAATTGGCAAAGTGTAGGTTTTTCGGTGTGTCAGAATTTTGCTTGCATTATTCCTCTCATCCTTCCACTATCACTCTTGATCCTCTTCTTCTTCTCTCCTTCCCTCCACCTTTTGCCTTGACATTTCGGTTTCACCCATCGAGCTTAACCCTTATCCTTTTCCCCGGTCCCTTTTTTTAAAAACTCAAGTGAGTGTTGATTCTTCGTGGGTCGGCCTTTGGCCATCCATCCCTTATGTTCCTTACCTTCATTAAGGTATGGCATAAGGTGTACACCAGCCACTTGATGCTTGGTGCTTTCTTCTTCCCTATGCCTTTCTTCTTTCATTTCCTCTTTCCTTCTCAAAATCATAAGTTCTTCCCCTTGTCATTTTTTATTCAAAATCATAAGTACTTCCCGGACATTCAGATTTCAGGATCCTTTCTTACCTCTTATCGCAAAACGGTAAGAGGTAAGTCGTCATCACCTTCGATGCCCTTTCAGACATTGAAGATTGACCTTCCCCTTTACCTCTTACTGCTAAGCGGTAAGAGGTAAGCCAAACCTTCGACTCCCAAAGCCTCAATGCGTTTGGTAGATGTGCAGTCTGATCTCCGAAGTCTGATGCCAATTCTTAATTCCAATGTCGATAGTATGAGGTATGATGAAACAAAAAGGCCTGATGTTGAACGACAGTGTTGTTTTTGGCCTTGTGGCCAATTTAATTCATGGGAGGGCTCTCCTTTTGGGCTCGACGGCCCCATCATACTCGTGATTCCTCTTTTTTACATGTGAACACCGTTATTGCTGCAGCGACTCTCTCTTGGTGACCAGTTTCAACTTTTTTTTTGTGCGGGGGGGGAGGATAGTCTTTAATGCTATTTTGACCGAACCCCATTAGTGATGGAGTGAAGCCCATGCCCTTTGTGTGTTTTTGTCCTTTCTTCTGTTAATGATCCGATCGCGGGTTCTTCAATACAAGATCGTGTCTAAAATAGAGAAAACTGTGCCTCTTCACAGGTTTTTTGTCGCCTGTGGTCTTAGGTGTGAGGCGCGGCTATGTTCGTGCATAATGTTGCGGGCCTGTGAATCGACACAATACACCCCCAAAATTGAGTCATACGATGAAAGTTGTGGCCTGTCCTTCAGAAACGTCCACCCTATAATAAAAAATGTGACCTCTCTTTTAAAATTCGTGACTTCAACGTGCACAGGAACCAACGCCAATAACATGGAAGTCACGAAAAATCATGGAGCAGAGGGTTTTGACGAAGCCAACAAGAGATTTTGAGGCCTCCAAACAATAAATCACACCTCCAATGAATAATATCGCCCTTCTAATCTCACTTAGAACAAATTAAATCACGCATCTGCCCTCGGATTAATGAGAGTCGGCTTCCTAAACAACAATTTTGAACGCCAAACTGAGATTTTCAACTGCCAAATTAGAGCAAATATTCACATCATCACCCAATCTCTATTTAACACATTTGCCTTCAACCTAATACTATCTTCAATGGCTCTGCTACCATGTAAAAAACAGTGAACATGAAGATTGGTTAATCAAGCACAGTGAACAAATTTGGATAAAATTGATTGATTTATTTGTTGAATAAGATGTAAATAAATAGTTAGGAGAAAAGGCAATCGATCTCCATAATATGAGGACATGACTCTTCATTCATGGAGTGGTAGTGGGTTTTCCTATCACTACTATAGCATCAGGTGTCAAAAGTGATTTGACACTAGAATGGAACTCCTAAATAAATTGACACCTTGTGTGTGCAAGTGTTGTGAATATCCAAGTAGGCTTAAAAGCCTATGTGTATACAAATAAATAAACAAACACTTTCAACACCTTGTCCTTCATTTTTGGTAGGCATTTCACCACCACTCCATGTGTGCAAAGTCCTATCCTCATTTGTGGAAGCTAGTTACCTTCCTTCTTTCCTATTTATATAATGCCTATTTTCCCAATATACTTGTTCACCATTATGCAATATTGTTTCATTGTGTTTTTTTCTAATCTCTGAGACTTGCATGATTTCACACAATATATGTACTACAATTTATAATAGAAACACCTAACATGAGAAATAATTTATCACGTAAGAATATATTGATCATTCTATAATAGAAATATAATGATGAAAGGTATGGATGAGAATCAAGGGATAAATAAACTATAGAAGAAGTCAAAGGATACCATAAAATACAAAAAATAAGTTACAAACATGTCTTTATGTTCAAAGTAGAAAAAATCCTTAAGAACAAAAGTACATGAGAATTTATTACACAATATATAATAATATTAGAATGTTCAAAACTAGAGATTTGTGAAAATTTTCAGAAATTTGACAATGATCAAAAGTCAATTTGATAAATTTTGCACCTAGACAAAAATTTCATCATTACCAAGAAATATATTAATTGCAATATGGGACAAAGGAGGAATATCAAAAAAAAAATGGACAACAAATCCATCACCATACTCATATGTTTGAACATTGATGAGTAGTTAATCACCGTTACAAAATTGAAGAATGCAAAATACGGTTCACCACTAAATACATAGTTTTTATTAATTTTATAACAAAATGTAGGGTTCAACCCCAATTAATTATATTTATGTGGTCTATGAAATAGTTAAAAATGATAAATAATATGATCTTTGTGAAATCTCAATTGATAAATTAATGGACAACCTAAAGAAAAAACAGAGGAGCGAACATGAGTCTAGGTATGGTCTATTGATTTTCTAAGCTCTATACTTACTAATATAATTGTAATAATTGCTCATGTAGAGAGAAAACACACAATTAGAAAAACAGTTAAGGAAAAATTTGGAGGATTTTTCCAACAATATCATTTGTTGGTATTAGAAGAATCATTGTTTAACAAGTTTTAGAAGAAATTTCAAGACCAAGAGAGAGTTAGCACTCACATTTTCATAAAATATTGAAAAATGATATGATATTTATGGTCAATAAGAACTACACCCCCCTACAAATAATGGAACAAAAAAATAAGGATAAAATTTATGGCTATCAATTCAAATATTTAGATACAAAATCATCCTAGATCAATGACTTTGGTCTAAATAAAAAAAAGCTAACCTTGAACAAAATCTGAGATAAAAACAAATATAGAAAGGATTAATTTCTAATCCTAGAACATTTTTTTTAACATCAAAATTATCTATTTTGTAATTTAAAATTAAACACGGTTTATTTATTACATCTAATTTTCTAATCTAACGTTAAATTTTCAATTATGAGTCCCACAACTTTAAATTATTATTCTTCACTGATTGATGCTAAATTGCACGCAGCTTATTAGATTACCTCATTTTGGTCCATCCTTTATTTGGCACCATAATCAATATCTTTATAATAAAAATATTTGAGATGGTTTATGAGTTTAGCTGTTAATTTTAGAATCCTTATCTGCTATCTAAAAGCTTGGAACACTTATAGTAGATGGATGCTCAAATATGTAGGTAAGATGTTTGAATGAAAGTAGATTTTCATTGGTTTTATTTGGATATATTTAACAACAGTACAGAAAGTTGGCAAATCGCAACCCGTGTTGTTGAGATATTCAACAACATTACACAAGTTAACAAATTGCAACCCATGTTATTTTTGAACAATGTCTTCTACAGTAACATATTGCAGGGTTGCCAAATACTAAAACGTGAAAGGTGCGAGAGATGCCCAATGGATTGGAGGTTATTCGATTCCTTATTTGGAGAAAGCATATATGAGATAACTAGGGGAGACTAGGAGAAATGAACCCAGCGAGCATTGCTGGGAACACCGCCGTTAACAACGAAGAGCATGTAATATCCGGGAGGCGCAGCCAAAGCTGATGGGGGAGCTTTTACAGTCGAAGAATAAACGTTGGTCGACTTCGAAACGAGGACCGGTTTGGAAGCGGAAAGCGAGAGCATCCTCTGGCTCATGGATGTGGTGTGAGTGGTGAAGGGTGGAGCATACACATTAAACGCTAAATTGCTGTTACTTGTCAGACCGGATGGAACTGAGAAAACCACTCTGAAGGTGGCGCCGTAGGCAATATTGGAGGTGGAAGACATGGCAATTATCTTAGGGCGAAAGGCGGCGTACGTTTTCTCCAAGAAATAAGGACGGTATGGTTCCAAACGGAGCTCTGTCGGGAATTGCGTTCCCGTCAAAACGAAGTTGAAGTGTGGGTTGGAGCCGCCGACCATAACTCTCCCGTCGGGTAGCACGTTGGCAGTGGAGTGGTACATTCTCGCGATACCGGTGGCCGCAAGAACGTAGAAACGCTGCTGCCCGGCGGGTAGACTGTGTCTGTAGAGGTACGGCGTGAAGACGGGTGTTGAGGCCATGTCCCACCCGGCCACACCTTTGGCTGCTCCGTTGATGATTAGAATTTTGCCGTTCGGGAGAATGAGCATGTCTGACATAGTTCTTGACCCGGGCATGTCTTCCATTTGCCACGAAGGATTCGCATCCGTGATGACCATTCTTCCGCAGCTACGAAGGGCGTCATTGAAATTACCGACTTTGGCGGCGGCGAATCCATTGTCGGGGCACCCACCGCAAATGAGGATTTCCACCTTGCTAAACCCATTGGAGGCAGAGAGGGGCAGCATAACGGAAGAACCCGTTGAAGGGTAGTTCCGTGGGCCGTCGCCCGGCATTCGGGGGAATGTTTTCAGCACCACGTTCTTTTTGTAATCGAGAAGAATGGAGTCCCTGTTGGTGAAGATGAAGAGATTGCCATCGGACGAGAGATGGAGGAACGGATACAGGTTGTTCTCGACTGTCGAGCTGGTTCGGGTTTGGGTGAGGAAGGGCAGGTTATACGTTCCTTCGCCCGGCCGCCTGGGAACGAACTCGTAGTTAAACACACCACTGCCTCCCACCACGATGATGCGGTTGTCTGGAAGGATCTGGTTGGCGGCGTACCACCGGTTCTCGAGAAGCTTAACAGACTGAGAATTATCCCAGTCGCAGGAGGCGTTGGAGCATGGAACAAAGTAGCGCATATCTCTGCCTCCGTCGCGCCACCCGCCTGTTTGAACGAGGGTCCCGTTAGCGGCGAACGCTCCGGACGAGCACCAAGTGTCGGTGAATATCATGAGCGGCCTGATGGTGTTGGCGGCGATGTTATATTCGATAGAGTGAGCCCAGCAGTCGTGAGTCAGAGCCTGGTCCTGTGGATTGTCTCGGCATCGCCCTTTGTCCAGCATGAGCTGTGACGGGCCAAAGTTGGTCCGGTCGAACATAACAACCGTGTTTTTTTACGTAGTGGTCATGTGCATGGCCGAGACGCCACCCTTCTCCACCGAAAGTTGCCATCTTCCCGGCTTCACCGCCAGTTGCCCTAACGCGTTCCACGACAATATGTTTAACATTACCACCATCATAGAACACAAATACTCAATTCCAGATGACATTTTCATTGTGGCTCTGGCTTGCACTAACACTATTTTGTTCGAGTGTGAGATTGATGATGAAAGATTCGTGATTTGATGGAAATTTATAGCCTTCTGCAATTTGGAAGTCTAATGAAATAGGATAGGATGAACGGATTGCCTCGCTAATCCCGTGCTAAGAACAATAACAGGCATGCGATGCCTTTCGTGAATTCCTTTCTAATTCTAATTTCGTAATGATATTCGCACGCCGCCACTGGTTGCGTTCCAAAAATACATTCGAGTTGCTAATCGTTTTGAATTTAGGCCACGCAATATCGACTCATGGTTTGAGTTGCTCGATAGAGTTTAGTCCGCAGAGTATTCGAGATAAGCATTTACTGGCCTGGCTGCTGCTATTTTTACGCGGTCAACTTCAACCCTCTTCGTCCGTGGTTTACATTTGTTTTGTTTTTCGTCTACGATTAAATAACGCCATAAGTTTTGGAGGATATCCAAAAGAAAGAAAAATTAGAGAGATTAAGCCGGATCGTAAAGAAAGGATATCACAAAAAAATATGAGTTCACACAAACAGTATAAAAGAAACGGGAACGGAAGCGAATAGAAGAAATAGCAATTAATTTATATATGTTAAGCACGTTACGAATAGTATGTGTATATAGGATAGGAACGTACATCTATATGCTTAATTCTTTGCACACGAAACATTGTAATGTTCAACAAACAATCTTAAATTTTGTTCAATAATATTCTACATAATTATAACTATAAATATTACATTTAGTTTTTATTAAATATAATTAATACTCAAATATTATAAATTAATAAATTTTAATTTATTAATATATATATTTATGTTTGTTTCAAAAAGAATTATAAAGTTTTAGGCTTTCATTTTGAATGATTTTTTTTTTTTTTAATAAATAAAGTATTTTGAAATCATGTTCTATTGTTACTAGTTGGTCAAATTGTATGTTGCCATTGATATCTTTTTTAGAACATATGTTTAAGGTTGTATTGTTCAATTTCATTATTTGTCTCACATCAACACTTTCTTCTAATTAGGAAATTTGTGCTATTGATCTCATTCAAATCCAATGGTTTATACACTGTCAAATATGTTAGATCACCTTTTCAATGTTGTGAAGCACCATTTATTTAATAATCTTTTGGTCTTGTGGCATGTGCATTCCAAAAGGATTGTTAGTAATGCTTTTGAATCTTATTGCACCATTTCTTACAAGTATCCATGTCACATTGTGGTAGGTCCATTCTCCTATTTGTTTAAGCATTATTCATACCATAGAATAATTTCAATAACTACACGCATTAAGCTCTTACATCTCTAAAAGGTTGTGGGATTTTGAAGGATCTTGTGATGTAGGATCATCCAATGTTATTCTTATCTAATGGTTATTGCATCTTCAAAAGATGGCACAGGCTTGTTATTTTTTTCTAATTGTAACATTGAATAGTAGAATGCATGTTGCTATAATATATTTAGAGCACCATTCATTTCACCCTAAATAGAAATACTAACTCTCGCTCTTCACATGCTAACAATAAAAAAGTATATTTTTTACTTAATAGCTTTCAAAAAAAACAAAGAGAATGGATGAAGACACCAATTTTCATAACAAAGATGATAATTATGTGAAAATTCATGAGGAATCAAAAGGAGATATATATTCAAACCAGTCATAATTTTCCTTCCAATCTAAATGTAATGTTTTAGTTCTCTCCTTCAAAAATTAAACATGAAGAATAAACAAAAGAGAAACTTTAGATTAGTCATAAGAATGACATAAAATTCAACGAAGATTATCAAGACATAACATTCTATATAAATCTTCTCATTTCTTCACAAATGGGCTTAAAGTCTTAGGTTATTCCCTATATATTCTATTGTGTTTATTTGGAACATAGTAACATCGTACAAATGTTCTCGTATTACAATCATTACAAATGTTTCTTTTCAACTTGACGTAACTTTTCAACTCCCTCACATTAGAGTTTACGAAAAATTAAAATTAAATATTAAATCTCCAAAATGATCATATTTTTATAGCTCATTGGAATAAGTATGTTACAAAATATATTAATTTTGATTTTTAAATTAAATATCAAGCCTTTTTATAATTTTTATGAGAATTTTATTACAACAATATATCAAGTAAATCATGTGTATGAGCTATAGGCATTAATTCACTATGTGCATTTTACATGTATTTGATGTAGGTGTACATAAGGTCAAGAATTTGAACATATGGCTCATGAATCTATCTCTACTAGCTTCTTGACATAATAACCTCCACATCTTAGTTTGTATTCCTCATCAAGGTATGTGCTGTTATAAAAGAATCTAATAAGAAAATCAATATTAAAAGTCATATTGTTGAGTGTAAAGAACTAAATATCCATGCTTGGCCATAATAATTTTGATCATTTAGAGAAGGCCAATGAACATAATTTTTGATGAGCTTCTCTTTTAATAGTTTAGAAGCATTATTACTAATTTTCTTATCCTAGTGACTTTTAATACTTTTCCTATGAAATCTTATTCTCCTCACTATTTTCTTTGAATTTTTTTATTTTTTTTATAAATTTATTTTTATCTCTATCATATTTTAATTAAATATTATATATAGGACATGAGAAATTAAATGACTACTACTACATGATATTAATTAATCACTATAAAACATTATCCTCTGCATAATGGATGAGATACACCATGTGGGTCCCATTGTTTTTATAGTGTCTTGAATACTTTTAGTTTGAGCATAATTTAATATATTTCCCCTCCCTTTTGGAAGAGTCACAGATGGACTCAAACACCCAAGATTACCTACCAAACCAAATATCACCTTCCACAAGACAACAATAGGAGAAATAATTACTTCATTATGGTGCAAAATAAATTATGATCATTTGAATACATACATACATATGTACATATATACATATACATACATAGATACTTACATATGTACATACATACATACATGTACATACATACATTCATACATACATATATACATACATACATACATACATGCACACATACATACATACATACATACATACATACATACATACATACATACATACATACATACATACATACATACATACATATATTGGAATTAGGAGATCATGGAGATAAGAGACAAGTAAAATGAACAATTAATCAATAAATTGTATTAAGATGACCCAAATTACAATGAGTAAAAAAACTTGTATATATATGCAAGGAAGAGGCAATCTACCTTTGAGGTGAATTGAAAAGTGCCCCATGAAGTGGCATAAATGAGTAGACAAGTTTCCTATAGGTGTCAACCTTAGAATCACTTGGAGCATGAAAACCAACAACCTATATGACCAATTCATCAACCATGATGCCAAGTGTTGAGTGACTTTTGAGATGAGATGGAAAGTCTTCCAACCTCAAAAAGGCATGCGTATGAGGTTAACCAAATAAATCGGTAGCCTCTAGAGGCTTAAAATTTTGCACATTCGGTTAGAAAAATGTTGCATTACTTCATCAACCTAAGTAAACTTAAGTACACTAAATAGATTAAATTATTCACACTAACACCCCCCTTAAGTGATACTTGGGGAGATCAAAAAAGATAAAATAGTTATAAATGAAATGGGTCCCAAATAGAGGCCATGTTAGGTACCCATGTACAATGTATTATCTCATAAAGTGGAGTAAAGGAGAAAACCCAATGGGAACAAAAATCTTCTCTAAAAAATAGAATTAGAAGGATTTAAGACCTAAAAATATGTCCCTTGATGTTAGGAACATGATGATGAAGAACTCTTTAAGAATTTAGAAGAATAAATTCTATTGATGATGAATTGGTCTCTACTAGAATCAATGAATCTCCAAGTAATGTAGATCAATACGTGAGATACAAAACACTACATGAGTGAACTGGCGAGCGCTACTCAACTAGTGTACACAATGTTTATAAAACTCTGTGAAGTCAATAATAGATATAGTACTATGAAAAAGAGCACTAGAATCTCAAAACATGATCTACTAAATTAATCCCTCATATGAGAGATCAAGATAGAAGGTCCATGAGGCCTCCCAAAAAGAAGATTCTTCCATTACTTCATTGAAAGAAGTAGAACACCTTATAGTCCCCCCTTAATGCTAAGAGAATATAAGTTGAACCAACTAAAATTGAGAGTGTACAAGGAATGTAGATATGTACAATAAATTTAGAAAGGGTGTCCTCCTAGGTACACTCACATGAGAAGAGAATCAAAAGGATTTATGTTGTGATGGCATAACCCCCCATTACACTTTATAATTTATTGTATGTACAAATTTTCCAAATTCTCTCAATCCATTCAATTTGTGGCACTTTATTTGAGTGCAATTACAACCTTATTACTATCACAAGTTCTTCAATGTTTATTGTCATGAGGCAGGCATAGAATAGTTATGACTTGCAAACCTTAAAAAGGAAAAAAAAATAATAATTACAACCCCCATTATGATGACCCCCCCTTTTCCAAATTCATTTTGAAAGAGAAAATTGACTCCTCTCTTACAAATTTTGAACTAAGTAAAAAAATTTCACCTCCCCCATACACTTTCCCTTTACCAAATTCATTGCAAAACAAGAAATTGACTCATCTTTTACAAATTTCTAACTATGGAAAAAAATTGTACCTCCCCTTAAACAGTTCTACCTTTGCCACATTCATTTCAAAAGAAAAAAAATTAATCTTCTTCTACAAATTTTTAACTATGGTAAGCAAAATTACCTTCCACTTTTGCTAATTATGAGAAAAAGGAAAAAAGACTACCTCTCCTTTGCAAAATTTAATATTTTCATGTAGTTTAAATAAATGTGAAAATGTTAATAAGGGTTATAAACCAAATATTTAAGCAAGACAATTTATTAAATAGTTCTTAGTGCAAGGAAATGGTAAATGCAATTACATAATAGTAAATGATCATGCCAAAAAACTTATCTCTTTATGTTGCAAGAGAGGAGATGGATATTAAAATGAACTTAATACTTGCCTATGAAGTGATCTCTAGTAGGGAACATTTAACATAGTATTTGATCATGTAACAAACTACGAGGGATTTCTTGGTGATGAGGTTGCATGGAGGATATGAGAGGGGTTTTGTAGCAAAATGTGTTGATCGAGCACCAATTTAGTTTGTTGATTTGACTAAATTTTTGTGCCTTCCCTTTCTAGTTGAATTGTAACCTCTACATTGCAAATTTCTTTTAACTATACCCACTTCCAACTAGTCGATTATGTTGCATATTTCATAAGTAGAAAGGGGTAATTGAATGTGTGTAGATATGGCCAGATTTGGTTGACCAAACAACCCAATGGAGTTGGGATGAATTAGGAGCAATTGATTTTAGTGAAATATACACCAAAAACCAATGTCTACATATGGTAGGCTATAGGTCTATAGAGAATAATGATGCTTCACTTAGCCCACTATGTGCAGCCACAACTCCTTCAATGCCCTAAAGGGAGTAAAAAACACACTAGAAAGGACAAGGGTTCAAGTTGTAGCTAAGGAATGGACTGCAAGTTATAAACTGTGGCTTGTTAATGCATTTTTTCCCCTCTTCTCATGATTGAGAAAGGAGTATGGATAGAGGCGTAGCCTATTTTGGTTGTATGAGAAATTTGGGAGCCCCTTGAGTTATCATAGAGGATACATGGGAGGTTAGTTCATGAGTATAATTCTTCAAATGCCATAACATACAAGATTGCATAGAAATTTTTTCAAACCCAACTGGTTTTCAACACTAGAGAGTGCAAATTCAAATTCCCTAAATGCTCACTACAAAGCCTCACCAAATTGCACACAAACACTTACAAAAAGGCCAAACCTAAGATTACACCATAATTGAAATAAGGGTAAGGTCAAAACAACCTAAAAACAATAAAATTATTCAACTATGGCTTTCAAATATCTCCACCTAAAGCTCTAATACTACATTATAGCTAGTAGATCATGTCCAGATAAGAGACAAGAACAATGAACAATGCAATAATATTATATTTAGATAACCAAAATTACAATGAGTACAAAACCTTCCATATATAGGAAAGGAAGAGGCAATCCACCTATGAGGTGAGTTGACAAGTGCTCCATGAATTAGATCAAATGAGTAGACAAGTTTCCTATAGTTTCAACCTTAGGATCACTTGGAGTATGCAAACCAACAAACTCTATGATTTGTTGGTGTGAATAATTGTCTTGTACCTAGCTTATTCATTCACTAGGTAATTAGGGGACATATTCACATGGTTAAGTTTACTTAGGTAAAAGATTCTTTCTAGAAGGCTTAGTTGGCTTATCTAGAACTTATCTTATCTAGCTAGGATGCATCATTTCCTAGCTGATTAGGTTGTTGGTTGTCTCATGTGATAGGATCATGACATTTGTCAACATCATATTCATTCCTATCTCTCAACCTTGCCCATATAAGCAAGGTATCTCTTGTACATTTGTATTCAAGCTGATCAATCAAGAAATCAATCAATCTTGCATTGTAAAGCAAGCATTCTTGCCATTCTCTCTCTTGTGGAAGTGGTTTTGGTCGCAACTGATCTTGGGGGTGTTGAGGAGTCACCATTAACTCTTACATGGTATCAGAGCTCTCTAGGTGTTGCAGATTCCTTCCCAGATTCAAGGGTGATATTTTAGCTTGAAGAATTTTGTTGGGTGCAGATTGGGGTTTCAATAGCCTCACGGTTGAGTTCAAAAGCTTTTGCAAATGAATTTTGATTGTAAATTTGCCTATATTGGGTAAAGTTGTTCTTGAAGCAATTTTTTTTTGCTGGGACAACCTCCCAAGCAGTACGATTTTCATAATTTTTCAAAAAAAATTATTGAAAAAAATAATATTCTATAGTTTTAAATAATTTCAGGCATTTTTATATATTTTGGGGCAAATTATAGTTTATGGGCAAATTTATTGTAAAGGGTTTTATTAGATTTTTTTGATCAGAATTTTTTGCGGAATATTCCACAGTGTACAGTTCGACGTACCTATCATTAGTCTCTGTCACAGGGTACGGGTTACATCAGCAGCGTTTTTCGTCAGCCGGTCAAATCACTTCTGCATGGTATTTATTTTCCCGTTGGCTATCCCTTCAAATTCTGCAAGCTTTACATCTGGTTGGCGTATGTCACATCAATTGAATCGACATCCATTAAGCATATTCCAACATTTATTAACTGCATTGCTTGGTCACAAGTTTATCGTTGGCATGGTTTAGTCAGCATTTGTTATTTCATGTCATATAAACTTTGTTCTATAAAGTTCTTTATAACCCGACCACTTTTGTTTGCATGATTTCAAGTTTTAATTCTTATGCAAACTTTGTATTAACCTTTATGGAAATGTCCGCCAACCTTTTGCTCAAAATTAGCCTTTAGGAGCCGATTTTTTTTGCTCCTCATTAGCCTTCAGGCGTCGATGCTTGCCCCTAGTGCCCTAAAATAGCCATTTTTTTCATTTTATCATAACTTTCGCATACGAAGGCCGTTTTTCAGAAACAAAATATCGTCGGAAAGGTCGAGATCTGAATTTTTCAGTGGTGCAGACATTTTGTAGAGATTTTGTAGTTTTGTGCCTCTTTTTCCAGGTTGAAGCCTGATCATCATTTTTTGCTTCCGAGCTCATATCTTTGTGCTCCGATCTCCAATTTTCTCCAAATTTGCGGCATCGAAAAGGTATTCAGGAGTACTTCAGATCTACTCATGCATTTTTGCAGATTGGTTTCCAGATTTTCATATTTTCAGTTTGTAGCTGATTTGATAGTTTGGGATTCCTTGTAAATTTGCCAAAAAAGTGCAAATCTTGTTGGGACAAAGGGGTTGATATCTTGTATTGTGAGGGAAATTTTTTTGTTCTTCTCTTGTAATATCTCATTGTATCATGGATTTGAAAAAAGTTGTACTTCTCACTCCATATAACTATCATGAGTGGAAATCTCAAATGGAGTTGCTATTGTTAAAATCAAAGTTGCAACAAATCACATTTGGTCAAGATCTAGAACCTACAGGAGTAAAAGAGAAAATAAAATGGCTTGATAGAAGGGATGAAGCTCTTGGTACTTTGAAGTTGTCCATTTCTCTAGATCTTAGATATCATGTTGCATCTTGCACTCATCTTAATGAAGCTTGGAATACTCTAGAGAGTCTCTTTGGTAAGCCAGATAAGATGAGGAAATTTAAGTTGGAGAATGAACTTATGGGTCTTAATCCTTTAGATTTTGACAATGTCCAAGACTTTTTCTCTAAGTTCAATTCTCTTAGATTGTCGTTATCTAATTGTGGGGTCACTAAAGAGGATGAACAGTTGATACTTTCTATTCTTTCTAAGCTTGGTCCTGATTATTTAGTGTTTGTTTCTACTCTCTATGCTACAATGGATGCTCTTGGGAATGCATACAAAATGCCTTCTCTTGATGAATTTGTAGCTCAACTCATAAGGGAACAAGCAAAGTTGGTACACATGGGCACATTGAAGTCTTCTAGATCTCATGCTCTTGTTGTAAAGGAGACAAAAGATTCAAGTGGAAAAGGTAAGAAGCAGAACAAGGCACCCAAGTCTAATGAGCAAGGTAGAGATCCTCCTTCACATAGCACTCCTGAGTCTACATCCTCTTCTAAAGAGGAATCATCTAAAAAGAAGAAGTCACAATGTGCATATGGTAAAAGATTAGGACATGATGAGCATAGATGTTATAATAAGAAGATTGATGAACTAACACACCTTCTTCAAAAGAATAACATTAAGTTTCCCTCATCAGTGTCTGGTACTTCTTCTTCAACATCTCAATCGACAGCTCCATCATCATCATCTCAGTCACATGACATAGGATCTACTTATGGGCTACACAAGATGAAAGGACAAGCACTCTTGGCCTCTACAAGTCTTGCATCTCATAGATGGCTTCTTGATTCAGGGGCATCTCATCATATGGCATCTTCTATGGACATGTTCTCTTCTTTTGAGCCTTGTAATTCACCTCATATATTGATGGGTAACAATACATATATGAAGGTAAGTGGGAAGGGTTCTATTGATATGGGGGAAGGGAGCTTTAATGATGTACTTTGTGTTCCTTCCTTGTCCACTAATCTCTTTTCTATTTACCAAATTACTCATGGGGGTCAAGGTAAAATAGTTAAGTTCACTCCAAATAGGGTGTACATAAGGGACTTGGAGACTAGGGATATTGTTGCTATTGGGATGTTTTATCATGCATCTCATGTATATTCCTTTTCTCATTTTGCTTTAGAAGATGATAATGTTCCTTTGACTGCATCACACACTCCATTGAGTGTGAACCATGATAGTGAGGAGAAGTTTGGTCAACTACACCTTGGTATTCTTGAGACCAGTGTTGAGCTTCCTGCTCCTCCACCTCCTGCTCCTTCAGCCATTGAAGCTTCTATTCAGTAGGATGATCATAGTTTTTCAGATCTTGCTTTGTGGGATGAGTATTTGACAGGGATTTCTAACTTGTTCATGGAGTCTCATACTGCAGATTTGGAGGACACACTTGAGGGGATTTCTCTCCTCTTTGATGACAATTTCAGTACAACTATTATCCCATCTACTTTTTCTTTGGAGATTGACATTCATGAGTCTCCTCCTTCCCTTGATTTGTTATGTTTCTTGGTTCATTTTGACCATGATTATGTTGGGGCTCATTCAAGCTTGGAGGATCTTCATCAGTTTTTCAGAGGAATACATGAGCATTTTGCTTCCTCCTTTCAGTTGGACATGGAGTGGCTTCTTCATCAGCTTATGGATTTGTTTCTTCCTAAGGGAAGATGTGTTGCTTGTAGACATTGGGTCATCTTTTGTTTTCAGGCATTCTTCATCAGCATTGGAGCTTCTTCATCATGGGGGGGATATCTTATCTCTCTACTTCCTTCTTATGGGGGGTATTTGATTGTATATACATGATGCATGTTGTCCTTGGGGGGTATCATTGAGTCCTCCATACATCATGTTTCTATTGTTTTGTTTTCTCTTTTTTGGAGAGGAGTTTTGTCCCATTGGGTTTTCTCCTTTTCTCCGCTTGTGAGAGTTTGCATCATTTCCATTGTAAATGGGTACCTAACATGGCCTAGTAGTCGGGACCCATAGTCATATTCTTTGCATAGTTTGCATAATAATCTTCTCCCTAAGTTGCACTTAAGGGGGGGTGTTGGTGTGAATAATTGTCTTGTACCTAGCTTATTCATTCACTAGGTAATTAGGGGACATATTCACATGGTTAAGTTTACTTAGGTAAAAGATTATTTCTAGAAGGCTCAGTTAGCTTATCTAGAACTTATCTTATCTAGCTAGGATGCATCATTTCCTAGGTGATTAGGTTGTTGGTTGTCTCATGTGATAGGATCATGACATTTGTCAACATCATATTCATTCCTATCTCTCAACCTTGCCCATATAAGCAAGGTATCTCTTGTACATTTGTATTCAAGCTGATCAATCAAGAAATCAATCAATCTTGCATTGTGAAGCAAGCATTCTTTCCATTCTCTCTCTTGTGGAAGTGGTTTTGGTCACAACTGATCTTGGGGGTGTTGAGGAGTCACCATTAACTCCTACATGATCAAGTCTTCAAGCTTGATGCCAAGTGTTGAGTGACTTTTGAGGTGATATGGAAAGTATTCCAACCTCAGAAAGGTATGTGCATGAGGTTAAAGAAATAACTTGATAGCCTCTAGAGGCTTAAAAGGTCACATATTTGGCTAGACAAAATTTTATCTAACCACATCAACCTAAGTAAACTTAAGTAGAGTGAATGGATTAAATTATTCACACTAGCAACATACATATATAAGTACATACATATTGAAATTTAGGGAAAGAGGGACACTAAATAGGACTAAATAAAGATTTAGAATAAGTGTCTTTCCTTGGGGGAATTTCATTAGGAAAGAGATCACGAGTAGAGATTGACTTTCAACCTCAAAGGTGAGTCAATCAAACCTAGATCTTAGTTTCTTTAGGATAGTACAATATGGGAATATATTTCAAACCAAATTTAATTGATATGCAATACTTAAACTAAATGAAATATAAGACATAGAACATAAAATTCCAATTCCTAAAAGTACAAAAATTGAAACTACGGTTTGCAAGCAGATTTGAGAAGGGTTAGGACACATGTACTAGTCACCAAAAGTAGGATCTAAGCTCTGTTGAAGGAAATGTTTTCTCTAGGGAAAATGGGTCCTAGTTAGGGGTCCTAAAATTCCTTTTATAGTCCTCTAAGGTAGGATCTTAGCTTCTATTTTGCACAGGTTCCACTATCAAACAACTAGAAATAAATTTTGAATTTGAATTTTTATGAATTGACAAAAATCAATGCAACATTTGAATTAAATAATGTGAAATTTATATTCAAGATCTTCAATCCTTCTTCAACCTATAATCTACACATACGATGAGGGAAAAATTATTGTGTTTTAATGGGGGTTTTCCTTAGTCTAACCCCATGTTTGGTAATTAAACCTTGATAGAAGAATAATGACAATGGAGAATGAAATGATGAATGGAAAATTTCTTGTTACAACTCACTAAACCTTCAATGGCTTCCCTTAGAGGACTATAGTTAAACACATCACTCTAAGGAACTTGATCTTTCTTTTCTTTATTTGTTGGATATTTATATGTTTGGATGATTTGATGATTAACAATGCATATTATTATCCTTCACAAGATGGTATGAACACACATAAGCTTGAACATGATCATAAGATCTTGAATGCTATAACAAATGACTGTTAAATTTTCTATTGAATGCTCTTGATAATGCTCTTGGAAATAATTGATCATGTGTGTTTTATGTTTTCTTAGATTTGAAAAGCTGACAATTGCATATAAAATTTTCAAATAATTGAAATATTGCCATTTTTTTTTAAAAAATGGGTCCTACGACATGAAGGGGACCCATTCTCCCTTAGGAAAATGGTTCCTAGCCTAAAAATCTAGGACACTCATTCTCTAATGTGATTATTAAAATATTAATTTCATTAACTAAATGTTGTCTTCCTTTTCAGAAAATGGGATAAATAACCTGATTTCAAATACATAATTTGGAAAATTTGGAGATTATCTATTAAATTAAGGGACCCAAACAAAGTGTGAAAATGTAGTAGATAATTTCCTACACTACATTTAGCCCCCCCTTTAGTGAGATTATTAACTTACACTCAAACATAGAATAAAGTAGAAAAATATACGTCAAGAGAGGTCCAAGTGTAAAAATGATAGAAATATAGGATGAAAAAGATAAATGAGGTTATCAAGCCCCCAACATATGAGATTCCATGGAAAACTAGGATAAGGAGAAAGGGAGATAAAATATGTGTAAGATATGTATAGCAAGACAAGATACACAAGCATACAATGTTAAAGCTACTGCAAAAGGGATGGACTAGCCATAGTTTCCCTATTTTCCATTAAACATGCTCATGGCTCCACTAGCAAGAAAGTTACATTATGTTAGGTGGCCATGAAATATGATCACAAGTGCTAGTTTAATTCTATTATACACTAGGTGAGCCCCAAATATAGGATGGGAAACATACAATAGGTCTACAGGATGTGCACCCATACCAAAGGGTGGCACATGGGAAAAGTCATCACAAAATTTTTATATCCATAATTCAGTGCCAAAATGATCAATTCTATGAAAATGCTACACTAAGTCCAACCTGTGTGAATAAAAGTGAAGCAAATATGTCAATATTTTTATGTCAAAACAAGAATTCCAATTCCCATGTGATAATAATGCCAATGTATGTCCCCAGTTTAAATGAATTTCTCAACACCATACTATGAGAAATTACTTTAAAGTAGAAATGATATAAAACAATTGATAAAAGGGTCATGAGAGCTTATTTGGAAAGCCCTATGTCATTCATATTTTTCCAAATAAAGCTACATCATGGAAAAGGAGGGTGTTTTTCCCTGCACATGCAATCTTAGAAGATAGTGCATAAAGGATGCAAAAATTTGAGGTCAATGCATGTCTTTATTATAGTGATATAATAGAGCTTGGAACCTTCAAATACCTTGTAGAACAATGAGCATAAAGGATGAATGACACATAGATAGATAAAAGAAAAATAATCCTTTTGGGTCAACATGGAGGAGACCTAAATGTCTCAATGCTTTACATTCTCCCCAAAAGGAAAACACAAGACAATGTTTATGAAAAATGGAAGAATGTAGATACAAATAGAAGAATGTCATGATAGATTTCATTTCCTTTGTATCCTTGCACCAATGGAGTAACAAGGGTCATCCAAAGAAAAATTAAAAAAATAAAGGCATACAAAGCAACACAATATGGGGGATCATATTACATACTGTAAGCAATCACAAATAACATAAAGAGGAAAAAAAACTAGTATGTCACATAAGATCCAACCCATAACAGGTTGTCTGCATCCCAATCTTGTTCATCATTTACAAAAGGAAAATAACTAGCCAAAAGGGAAACAACAAGTGTCATACTAGAAGACAAGGCTATAAAACCTTTTGGCCCTCAAGGATGTAGGATAACGATGTGCTAAAATAAGTGATGATATGGTGCTACTTGTAATATAAAAAGAATAGTTTACATAAAGTGCAATACATGTAATAGTGAGTATGCTACGATTCTACAACTATCACATGGCAAGGAGCAAAGTGTGTGCATGCTATCCAATTATATAGGTAATATCATTTTAATCTATCAACCTCTTTAAGGAGCAAAACTCATCAATAAGATACCCAAGAGTTATACAAAATACATAGTAAGATGTGTTTGTTCTTTTTCCTTTTTTGTTTTTTTGAATAGGTGGTAATTTAATCAAACCTAGATAGAGAATTTTATCCAATTTTTGTTCAGTCTTGATTATAGTATGTAAAAATAATAGCTTCTTAATTTTATAGGGCTTGTCTTTCTTACTTGATTGGGTAATTGATTGATATGGAGGGCGAGGATCTTGATATCCTAATCCCTTGTGATCTTCTAATGGTTTTTGTTCTAACAATTTATGGATCTCATGCTCATTTTTTATTTCACATCCTTGTTTACTTAAGCTTCTAAATCCTAAATCTTAACTCTCTTCTAAGTTGATGGGTGTATCGATAATTTTATGAGCATAAGATAGAACTGCATTAATATTTTCATTGTGAATGAGTTCATCCATGTTTTATGCTTAAGGTTTGCTTTGTGATTCAATTTCAGGATGTAAAAGGATAAACATGTCAAGTGGTGGGATGATAGGAGGTGTTGGTTGTTGCATGGAGGGATAGAACGATGCATTTTTCCTAGGGTTACAAAAGGAATAAATTGTATGAATTCTTGCATGCTATCTTCATCTTGGCCTAAGATGTCTACCTCACAAGAACATTCAGTAGGAGGTGTGGACACGGAAGAAGTAACCCTTTTACCTTTTTTTTTCTTTTTCCCTCCTTTTGCTTATTCAGCTTGATTTCACCTTGATTTAATGTTGCAATGTGGCCCACACATTCACATTAGGTCTTGAATCTTTATGAATCA
This sequence comes from Sequoia sempervirens, assembly GCA_007258455.2. Classification (NCBI taxonomy): domain Eukaryota; kingdom Viridiplantae; phylum Streptophyta; class Pinopsida; order Cupressales; family Cupressaceae; genus Sequoia; species Sequoia sempervirens. Next base: position 785,564,913 of record VDFB02271358.1, read on the forward strand.
TTAAGACTTTATGATGTCTTGTAAAGGTGTTGTGAAGTATTGTGACACATTTTCACACTTTTCTAGACTCTTCTTATTATAATTCACCTACATACCCCCTTTTTATCACTTACCGAGTCTTATTTCAAAGTCTTGTAACAAACTTTCACACTTTTCTAGACTTTTCATCAACAAATACACATTTCTTATGCTTTATTTCACCCCTTTATGCACTTATAGGTCTTAATTAAGTGTATTTTTTAATATAAACCTAGAAAACATCATTTAAGACAAATTAATTCCTGACACCCATTCACATGCCTTGAGTAGGACCCATTCACCACTAGGGGCGAATGAGTCCCTCTTGGCACAAAAAAACAAAATAAACCTAAATTACTGGTGGTTTTTTATTCCTTAATACCTAAGGTTGGCTTGTGATGTATTTTTAAGAAACTGGGGCATAATTGTGTATAAATACATGATTTTCTATTCATTTTAACCCCCATTCATCCATTCACTCATCCATTCAAGCATTCTAGCATTTTCATCATTCAGTCAAGCATTCAAGCATCTTGGAGTAGCATATCTTCATACTTCAACAACGAGGGTTTGGTGAGTTTATGACATTGCGTGCTATTTTTTCATCATTCCTTCTTTATTTCATTTCATTATCAAGGGTTTGATTACCAAATTGGGGTTTGACCAAGGAAAACCCATATACTCTAACCCTTAACCATTTTCCCCCTCTTTGCATGTGTGTTTGTAGGTCTTGTAGATAGATTCGTCAAGGAGAAAGGTGTCAAAAGGGTGTTGCAAAGTCATCAAATTCAACATAACCATATTTGGAGTTTGGAGACCACTTTTGCGTCAGATTTTCTAGATTTAGATCTAATAAGCTGTCAGGTAGAAAAGTACAGACCAGGACCCATAGAGTTGACCTTTGACTTTTCAGAAATCTACAAGTGGACTAATTCACCATGTATGGTGAATGAGTCCCACTTTTAGGTTAGAAAAAGTGTTTCATCAAGTTTTGTGTTCCTTGCATCCCAAACATGTTTTGGCATATTTTACCAAAAGAAGGACTAATTCGCCATCTATGGTGAATGAGTCCTAGTGGGATTCAACATTAATCTATGTAGCATTCCAAAACCTTACAACATCAGCTTTTGAGCTCTAGGTGTATGCCATTCAATTTCATTAAATTATTTTCTTGTTTGTTCATGTTTCTAGTTCATGTTTGCTTACAACACTATGTTTTCAAACGGTTTGCATTTCTTAGTTTGCATTCAATTAGTGAACTATTTTATCAGTTATTTGTATTTAGTTCATTTCATCTAGGCACATTACAACCATGTAACATTAATTTTTGAATGTGTACATTGTATTTTAGCCCATCTTTCCCCTTTGAGGTGAAAAACCCTAGAAGGCCTAGAAAGACAATCGGGTGCCAAAATCTTTATTCACATTTTGGTGAACTTATCTTTAGAACATTTTCCCTTATTATTTCAAGTTCATTCACATCTGATGGTTAGTTTTCATTGTTTTGCATCCTAGGGTTTTGAAAATTGCATTAGTGAAAAGATCATATAGCTTTCAATTTTGCAATTCCAACCATTTAAAAACACTTAAATTATGCATCTACATCATAGTTCTGCATAATACAATCTGAAAAGCATCTAAATCATCTTAAATTTTTTTAAAAAGTTTTAAAAAATTCATCTCTAATCCCATTCGCCACTCTGGGCAAATTAGTCCAGTTGCATATTTTGCATTGTAATCTCTGTCATTTTCAACACATTTTCTGCATTTCAATTTTCTTTTATTACATTCTGTCATAATTTCTAGATTTGTTGTTTTCTTCTATTTCTTGCATATAGTTTTCTTGCATCATGGCCTTTTTCTTTAATAAGTTTTGGATGTCATTAAAATATTTAGTGGACATGTCAAATTGTGCCTTTGGAATTGATCCTAATGACCTTGAGCTTCCTCATGCTCCTTCAACTCCACATGAATGTCCTCCTCTTGATGTTGACATCATTGGAGAAGATGATGATTGCATGAATAAGTTCTTAAATGAATTCCTTAACAACCTCGAAGCCAATGCATCCTTTTATCCCTCCATGAAACAACAAGACTTTCCTACAGTCTCACCTCCTGATATGTTTGGTTACCCATATCTTGAAACTAATGAAGGACCTAAGTTCCCTTGAACAGGTGGACCTAGTTCCTCTAAACAAGCAACTCCTCAACCATTCTATGATAACAAAGTTACTAGCACACCAATCAACCTTGAAGAAACTTATGGAAAAGGTTTTACTATCTTAAGAAAACAAGGATGTCACACAACAACCGAACATGACATTCATTCTCTAAAGATTTTAGAAAAAATACCAATAGATGAAAACACAACCAGGTTAGGCTATTAATATTCTACTCAGGACAGCAAGCCTCCTTTAGAATATTGGAGACTTTGTGATGATGGCGGTGATCTTCGATTCCCCCCCAATCTGAACATCCTTCTTCCTTGTGAGCAACCCTTGACTAATGATAATAAACAAGATGGAGGAATCACCCTTGGTCCTACTTCACCACATTAAATCCCACCTATGGTTAAATCTTTTCAATTTCCTTGTCCTCCACTTGATAATGAAGAAGCTTTGCAAATGCTCCTTTGTCATGGTCTCATCACTCTCCCACCTCGTATTAGAATCAAAATTTTCAAAGAAAACAAAAAGTATTGGGCCTATCACCACATCCTTGGACATCATATTAATAATTGTAAGGCTTTAAAATGTATAGTGGATCACTCTAAGGTTCCTGAACTTGTTGAATTTATCATATAACAAGTAAACCTCTACCAAACACCTCATCAAGCAATAGTTGTAGAATCTTCCATTCTCACTATTGCATGCCCTTCCCCATCACTTATCTTGGCTCATTTTTTCCTTGCACTCAGTGGGGGAAAGAAGTTGTTAGCCTTGTCCTAGTAATGCATTTTTCCTTGTCTCCTAGCTATGTTTTTCACCTTCTGCTTATCCTGACTAAGATTTTGAGATGGACT
>VDFB02271358.1:785568052-785611277 GCA_007258455.2 Sequoia sempervirens
AAAAGGAAAACACAAGACAATGTTTATGAAAAATGGAAGAATGTAGATACAAATAGAAGAATGTCATGATAGATTTCATTTCCTTTGTATCCTTGCACCAATGGAGTAACAAGGGTCATCCAAAGAAAAATAAAAAAAATAAAGGCATACAAAGCAACACAACATGGGGGATCATATTGCATACAAGCAATCATAAATAACATAAAGAGGGAAAAAAACTAGTATGTCACATAAGATCCAACCTATAACAAGTTGTCTGCATCCCAATCTTGTTCATCATTTACAAAGTGCAAATAACTAGCCAAAAGGGAAACAACAAGTGTCATACTAGAAGACAAGGCTATAAAACCTTTTGGTCCCCAAGGATGTAGGATAAGGATGAGCTAAAATAAGTGATGATATGGTGCTCCTTGTAATATAAAAAGAATAGTTTACATAAAGTGCAATACATGTAATAGTGAGTAGGCTACGATTCTACAACTATCACATGACAAGGAGCAAAGTGTGTGCATGCTATCCAATTATATAGGTAACATCATTTTAATCTGTCAACCTCTTTAAGGAACAAAACTCATCAGTAAGATACCCAAGAGTTATACGAAATACATAGTAAGATGTGTTTGTTCTTTTTCCTTTTTTGTTTTTTTGAATATATGGTAATTTAATCAAACCTAGATAGAGAATTTTATCCAATTTTTGTTCAGTCTTGATTATAGTATGTAAAAATGATAGATTCTTAATTTTATAGGGCTTGTCTTTCTTACTTGATTGGATAATTGATTGATATGGAGGGTGAGGATCTTGATATCCTAATCCCTTGTGATCTTCTGATGGTTTTTGTTCTAACAATTTATGGATCTCATGCTCATTTTTTATTTCACATCCTTGTTTACTTAAGATTCTAAATCCTCAATCTTAACTCTCTTCTAAGTTGATGGGTGTATCGATAATTTTATGAGAATAAGATAGAACAGTATTAATATTTTCATTGTGAATGAGTTCATCCATGTTTTATTCTTAAGGCTTGCTTTGTGATTCAATTTCGGGATGTAAAAGGATAAACATGTCAAGTGGTGGGATGATAGGAGGTGTTGGTTGTTGCATGGAGGGATAGAACGATGCATTTTTCCTAGGGTTACAAAAGGAATAAATTGTATGAATTCTTGCATGGTATCTTCATCTTGGCCTAAGATGTCTACCTTAGAAGAACATTCATTAGGAGGTGTGGACATGGAAGAAGTAACCCTTTTACTTTTTTTTTTCTTTTTCCCTCCTTTTGCTTATTCGACTTGATTTCACCTTGATTTAATGTTGCAATGTGGCCCACACATTCACATTAAGTCTTGAATCTTTATGAATCATTAAGAATTTATGATGTCTTGTAAAGGTGTTGTGAAGTATTGTGACACATTTTTAAACTTTTCTAGACTCTTCTTATTATAATTCACCTACATACCCTCTTTTTATCACTTACCAAGTCTTATTTCAAAGTCTTGTAACAAACTTTCACACTTTTATAGACTTTTCATCAACAAATACACATTTCTTATGCTTTATTTCGCCCCTTTATGCACTTATAGGTCTTAATTAAGTGTATTTTTTAATATAAACCTAGAAAACATCATTTAAGACAAATTAATTCCTGACACCCATTCACATGCCTTGAGTAGGACCCATTCACCACTAGGGGCGAATGAGTCCCTCTTGGCACAAAAAAACAAAATAAACTTAAATCACTGGTGGTTTTTTATTCCTTAATACCTAAGGTTGGCCTGTGATGTTGTATTTTCAAGAAATCAGGGCATAATTGTGTATAAATACATGATTTTCTATTCATTTTAACCCCCATTTATCCATTCAAGCATTCTAGCATTTTCATCATTCAATCAAGCATTCAAACATCTTGGAGTAGCATATCTTCATACTTTAACAACAAGGTTTTGGTGAGTTTATGACATTGCATGCTATTTTTTCATCATTCCTTCTTTATTTCATTTCATTATCAAGGGTTTGATTACCAAATTGGGGTTTGACCAAGGCAAACCCATATACTCTAACCCTTAACCATTTCCCCCCTCTTTGCATGTGTGTTTGTAGGTCTTGTATACAGATTCATCAAGGAGAAAGGTGTCAAAAGGGTGTTGCAAAGTCATCAAAGTCAACATTGCGTCAGATTTTCTAGATTCAGATCCAACAAGTTGTCAAGTAGAAAAGTGCAAACTAGGACCCATAGAGTTGACCTTTGACTTTTTAGAAATCTAAAAGTGGACTAATTCACCATGTATGGTGAATGAGTCCCCCTACCAGGTTAGAAAAAGTGTTTCATCAAGTTTTGTGTTCCTTGCATCCCAAACATGTTCTAGCATATTTTACCCAAAGTAGGACTAATTCACCATCTATGGTGAATGAGTCCTAGTGGGATTCAACATTAATCTCTATAGCATTCAAAAACCTTGCAACATAAGCTTTTGAGCTCCAGGTGTACACCATTCAATTTCATTAAATTATTTTCTTGTTTGTTCATGTTTCTAGGTCATGTTTGCTTACAACACTGTGTTTTTAAATGCTTTGCATTTCTTAGTTTGCATTCAATTAGTGATCTATTTTATTAGTTATTTGTATTTAGTTCATTTCATCTAGGCATATTACACCCATGTCACATTAATTTTTGAATGTGTACATTGTATTTTAGCCCATCTTTCCCCTTTTAGGTGAAAAACCCTAAAAGGGCTAGAAAGACAATCGGGTGCCAAAATCTTTATTCACATTTTGGTGAACTTATATTTAGAACATTTTCACTTATTATTTCAAGTGCATTCACATATTATAGTTATTTGCATTGTTTTGCATCCTATGGTTTTGAAAATTGCATTAGTGAAAAGATCATATAGCTTTCAATTTTGCAATTCCAACCATTTAAAAACACTTAAACTATGCATCTACATCATAGTTCTGCATAAGACAATCTGAAAAGCATCTAAATCATCTTAAATTTTCTAATTTTTTTAAAAAAAATTCATCCCTAAACTCATTCGCCACTCTACACGAATTAGTCCAGTTGCATATTTTGCATTGTAATCTCTGTCATTTTCAACACATTTTCTACATTTCAATTTCTTTTATTACATCCTATCATAATTTCTAGATTTGTTGTTTTCTTCTATTTCTTTCATATAGTTTTCTTGCATTATGGCCTTTTTCTTTAATAATTTTTGGATGTCATTAAAATCTTTAGTGGACATGTCAAATTGTGCCTTTGGAATTGATCCTAATGACCTTGAGCTTCCTCATGCTCCTTCAACTCCAAATGAATGTCCTCCTCTTGATGTTGACATCATTGGAGAAGATGATGATTGCATGAATAAGTTATTAAATTAATTCCTTAACAACCTTGAAGCTAATGCATCCTTTTATCCCTCCATGAAACAACAAGACTTTCCTACAGTCCCACCTCCTGATATGTTTGGTTACCCACATCTTGAAACTAATGAAGGACCTAAGTTCCCTCCAACAGGTGGACCTAGTTCATCTAAACAAGCAACTCCTCAACCATTCTATGATAACAAAGTTACTAGCACACCAATCAACCTTTAAGAAACTTATGGAAAAGGTTTTACTATCTTAAGAAAAAAAGGATGTCACACAAGAACCGAACATGACATTCATTCTCTAAAGCTTTTAGAAAAAATACCAATAGATGAAAACACAACCAGGTTAGGCTATTAATATTCTCCTCAAGACAACAATCCTCCTTTAGAATATTGGAGACTTTGTGATGATGGCGGTGATCTTTGATTCCCCCCCAATCTGAACATCCTTCTTCCTTGTGAGCAACCCTTGACTAATGATAATAAAGAAGATGAAGGAATCGCCCTTGGTCCTACTTCACCACATTCAATGCCACCTATGGTTAAACCTTTTCAATTTCCTTCTCCTCCATTTGATAATGAAGAAGATTTGCAAATGCTTCTTTGTCATGGTCTCATCACTCTCCCACGTATTAGAATCAAAATTTTCAAAGAAAACACAAAGTATTGTGCCTATCACCACATCCTTGGAAATCATACTAATAATTGTAAGGATTTAAAATGTATAGTGGATTACTCTAAGGTTCCACAACTTGTTGAATTTATCATATAACAAGTAAACCTCTACCAAACACCTCATCAAGCAATAGTTGTAGAATCTTCCATTCTCACTATTGCATGCCCTTCCCCATCACCTATCTTGGCTCATTTTTCCCTTGCACTCAGTGGGGGAAAGAAGTTGTTAGCCTTGTCCTAGTAATGCATTTTTCCTTGTCTCCTAGCTATTTTTTTCACCTTTTGCTTATCCTGACTAAGATTGTGAGTTGGAGGACTTGTTTGATGGTCGACTTGCCTTTGCATTACTTATATTTTCCTTTTTGTTTGTATGTGCGTATCGTGCTCCCCCATTACATGAAGTTTGATGTTCTCCTCTCTTTTGTAACATTCCTCTATTTGTACATTCCTTCTTCTATATTTCGTACATTACTTTCTATTTTCCTTTTTCACTTTTGTTTTTTGTTTTCCTTTTGGGGATGATGCAAGGCATTAAGACATCCATGTCTCTTTCATGTTGACCCAAAAGGCCCTTTTCTTTTTCTTTTCTTTTCTCTTCTCGTGTTTTCCTTTTGGGGATGATGCAAGGCATTAAGACATCCATGTCTCTTTCATGTTGCCCAAAAGGCCCTTTTCTTTTTCTTTTCCTGTCTTTTCTTGTGTTTTCCTTTTGGGGATGACACAAGGAATTGAGACTGAAATGTCTCTCTTATGTTGACCCAAAATATTTTTCATTTCCTTTCACCTTTTCTTTTTCATTTTCTTGTATTTTCCTTTTGGGGATGACACAAAGTGTTGAGACATCCTGTGTCTCTTCCATGTTGACCCAAATAGATCATTTTTTTTCTTTGTTTTTGCTCTCTTTGTGTCATTCTTCTAGTTCTATGTATTTGGGGAATGATGATAGTTCCAAGCTCTCTTTACAAAATATTGTAGCAAAGAACATACTGACCCCAAATCCATAGGCCCCTTATGTGTTTGGTGTGTTCCTTTTTTGGGGCAACCCCACTTTCTTTTTTTCCTTTTTTCATTTGCATGACACAACCTTACTTGAAAATGTATGACTTGGCATAGGGGCTTTCTATGTTGGCTCTCATGTCTTCTTTCTTATTTGCATTTTTTATTTACTACTTTAAAGTAATTTATCACATAAAATTGTGTAGAAATTCCTTTAAAGTGGGGGAATACATTGGAATCATTCATTTGCACTTTTCTTCTTTTTGGTTCTTAGTGCAGCCTTCTTGTTCCATATGATGCATTTTTCACTTTGTGGATGACATTGGGTATAGTGTCCTTCACAAGCATGATCTATCTTAGCATATTACATTTCTCTTCGTGGCGTGATGCAACACACTACATCCCCTATGTTGTGAATATTCTATTCTTTGATTGGTCCTCTCTTAGAGACATTAGACATACTTATCCCTAAGTTATAGACCTCACATGAACTAAGCAAGACTCCTTTGAACATATTTTGCATGTTGCATTTTGTATTTTCATGGCCACCTTGCATAACACAACTTGCATGCTTGTGGTGCCATTGCATTTGTTCATGAGTTCTAAGCATATGAAGCTTTGCTTGTCTCATGAAGCACGAAATGACATTGTCCTTTATGGAACCTTATTAAAGTTACTAGGAGGTATAACTTTAGTATGGTTGAGTGGGAATCCCATTTTGAGACATAACTTTCCCCATAGCCACCTGTGTGTTTTTGAGTGCATACTGGCCATGAGTGTATGTTTCTCACCTTTTGGGCCTTCTCACCCCGAAAATAGCCATGAGTTATGTTGCCCCAGAGTGATTATGTATATTCTTTCCAAACAAATTGCCTAGATCTAATCCACAATGAGTTGGAAAAATGGTCAAATATTTCTCTTCCCCTTATCTCTTTCATTCTTTTTCATCATTCTCATACTTGTTCCTTTGTGCTTATGATTGGTTTTCCATGGGATCTTGATTCTAGGGGCTTGATCATCCTTCTTGATTGATGTCGTCTCATCTCATCAACTATTAGTGCATTCAAACCCCTCTTGATTGTATGCAGGACTAATTTAGTGTGAGTTTGAAGAAAGTTCATCCTCTCACTAAAGTGGGGGCTAACTATGGACACAGAAAAAGTAACCCTTCTACTTTTTCTTGTTTTGTCCTGCCTTGTGCTTATTTGGTTTGATTTCACCTTTATTTAATGTTGCAATGTGGCACACATATTCACATTAGGTATTGAATCTTTATGAATCATTAAGACTTTATGATGTCTTGTAAAGGTGTTGTGAAATGTTGTGACACATTTCCTCACTTTTCTAGACTCTTATTATAATTCAGCTACATATCCCCTTTTTATCACTTACAAAATCTTATTTCAAAGTCTTGTAAAGTGTTGTAACAAACTTTCACAATTTTATTGACTAGTCATCAGTAAACACACCTTTTTTATGCTTTATTTGGCCCCTTTATGAACTTACAGGTCTTAATTAAGTGTATTTTTGAATATAAACCCAACAAACATCATTTAAGACAACTTAATTCCTAACACCTATTCACATACCTTGAGTGCAACCAATTCACCACTAGGGGTGAATGAGTCCCTCTTGGCACAAAATCAAAATGAACTTGAACTACTGGTGTGTTTTTATTCCTTAAGACCTAAAGTTGGCCCGTGATGTTGTATTTTCAGGAAATGAGGGCATAATTGTGTATAAATACAAGATTTTCTATTCATTTTAACCCCCATTCATCCATTCACTGATGCATTCAAACATTCTAGCATTTTCATCATTTAATCAAGCATTCAAGCATCTTGGAGCAACATATCTTCAAACTTCAACAACAAGGGTTTGTTGAGTTTATGACATTGCATGTTATTTTTTCATCATTTCTTCTTTATTTCATTTCATTATTAAGGGTTTGATTACCAATTAGGGCTTGACCAAGGCAAATCCATATACTCTAACCCTTAACCCTTTTCCCCCTCTTTGCATGTGTGTTTGCAGGTCTTCTAGGAAGATTTTTCAAGGAGAAAGGTGTCAAAAAGGTGTTGCAAAGTCATCAAAGTCAACATAAACCTATTTGGAGTTTGGAGACCAGTTTCCTATTAGATTTTCCAAATTCAAATCCGACAAAGCTATCAGGCAGAAAAGTACAGACCAGGACCCACATAGTTGACCTTTGACTTTTTAGAAATCTTCAAATGGACTAATTCACCATCTATGGTGAATGAGTCCCACTTCTAGGCTGGAAAAAATGTTTTCTACAGTTGTGTTCTCGACATCTCAAAACTTGTTCTAATAGATTTTACTAGAAACATGACTAATTCGCCATTTGTGGCGAATGAGTCCCAGTGGGTTTCAACATTGATGTCTTCAACATTCTAGAAACTTCCAACATTATCTTTCAATCTCCATGTGCAGATCATTTAGTTTCATTAATTTTTTTCTTGTTTGTTCATGTTTCTAGTTCATGTTTGCATACAACACCGTGTTTTCAAACACTTTGCATTTCTTAGTTTTAATTCAATTAGTGATCTATTTTATTAGTTATTTTCATTTAGTTCATTTCATCTAGGCACATTACACACACATCACATTAATATTTGAATGTTTATTCATTTCATTTTGGCCTATCTTTCCCCCTTTAGGTGAAAAACCCTAGAAGGGCTAGAAATACAATCGGGTGCCAACATCTTTGTTCATAGGATGTGAACCTATTCATGAATTTTTTCAATTGCATTAAGATCATCACCGAACAAACAATTTGAAATATCAACCAAAGATATTAAATACATCCATATTTTACCAAAACACATGCCTATGATGAAAATTTTTTCTGAATATGAAATGAATGGACATTTAATCCAACTTTCAGGTTTGAAATTTGATGACTGATTGATTTTAAATGAAAAAAATAAAAAAATGATTACTTTAGAATGCTAATTTTAGTTTCAAACAATGCATTATTTTTCACCAGTTGAACTAGATGCAATCCACTACTAAATTATGTGATTTCTATATCTAAAATAGAGATCTACAAGCTTAAATAGACTAATAAAACAAAGACACAACAATGTGAAAAAATTTGGAAAAGCACTTGTACCAGAACAAGTTCATCATAGGGTGAATGAGTGCTAGGATAGGGGTCTAAAAAATTAAATTCGGAATCTTTAACTTGATGTTTAAGCTCACTATTCCTAACAACACATAGATTCTTCAGTGACAATTTTCCCAGAAATATGATGAAAATGCAAATGCCATTTTCTGACAATGTATGAGCAAATGACAATTGTTTTTTTAATGCAGTTTTGAATAAAATTTTGATCTAAATGAGTAAACACACTTTAATGCAAGCTACTATGCATAAAGTATGCAATTTTTTAAATTTTTTTATGAATTTAAATGATGCAATCATGCAATGTGTAACCCTAAATACAATGCAAGACAAGATGATGCAAAACCTAGGTCTAAGCTTTCAAAGATCTCAAAATTGGAAAAGGTGTGATGTACAATAAGACATGAAATGAAATATTAAACAAGAAACCTTAACAATGTTTGGTTTACCAATATAATACGTAGTGATAGAGGGACAATAAATAGGACTTTAAAGATCCACAATAGGTGTCTTTCCCTAGGGGAATTTCCTTAGGAAAGAGACCATAAGGAGTGGAGATTGACTTTCAACATTAAAGGTGATTCAATCAAACTTAGTTCTCAGCTCCTTTGGGACAATAGGCTAAGGGGATAGATCTTAAACCAAATTGAATTGATATGCAATACTTTAAATTAAATGAACTATAAGACCTAGAACATGAAATCCAAATTTCTAAAAGTATAGGAATTGAAACCATAGTTTACAAGCAGATCTAAAAGGGGTTAGGACACATGTACAAGTCACCAGAAGTATGATCTGAGATCAATTGAAGACATGGTTTTCTCTTAGGCGAGTGGGTCTTGGTTAGTGGTCCTAAAAATTCCTTTTGTGGTCCTCTAAGGCAGAATCTTAGCTTCTATTTTACACAAGTTCCATTGTTAGATAGCTGAAAATAAATTCTGAATCTGAGTTTCCATGAATTAAAAACATTGAATACATTAAATGCAATAATGTGAAATTTCTCTTCAAGATCTTCAATCTTTCTTCAACCTGTAATCTGCACATACAAAGAGGGAGAATTTTTTGTGTTTGAATGGGGGTTTTCCTTAGTCAAACCCCACATTTGGTAATTAAAACTTGATAGAAGAATAATAACAATGGAAAAGGAAATTATGAATGAACACTTTCTTTCTACAACTCACCAAACATTCAATGGCTTTCCTTAGAGGACTAAATTTAAACACATCACTCCAAGGAACTTTCTCTTCCTTTTCTTGATTTGTTCTATATTTGAATGCTTGGATGCTTTGTTAATCAACAATGCATATTAGCCTTCACAAGATTCAATATGAAAACATATAAGCTTGAACATGATGATATGATCTTTAATGCTACTATAAATGATAGATAAATCTATTATTGAATGCTCTTGACAATAATATTATATTTTGGCTATATTTGATTATGTTTGTTTTAAGTGTTATTGGATGATCCTACAATAATGGTTTACAATTTCTAAGGGATCCTGATTTTTGCTGACATCACATATTTTTAGAAAATATAATGATTTAAGCCTTGAAAAGTTCCATTTAAAGGATTCCAATTGAAGAGGGTCTGATCGAACCACCTTAGATCAAACCCCCTTGGATAGAACCCCGCTAGTTTTAAACCATACCTATAACAGAGTCTCCTTTATACCTATCAAAATGTTGATAAAAAAAACCTTTTGATTTACCTTTTGGGGGATCAAATGAATTCATTTAAATTTTATTTTTTAAGTATGTAGTCCTTATTATAAGCTTTCCCAAAATTATAATTTTAAATAAATTTAATTTTATTATTATTATATTTATTTTTTATTTCTTGTAGATGTAGGTTTTTCACCGAAAATCAAGCTCTCTATTCTACACGTGGAAAAATAGAAGATTATCATAACAAAATTTGAAAAATATTAGTGCTCTAGATATTGAAGTCCTTGATCCAACAAAAAAAAATCAATTTCGATATATACAAAAAGAGTTATGTTGTATACAATTCACTTATGTCTGAATTGTAATTGGTTTGACTTTGAAACTTGAATAAGGACAAAAATATTCAATAAAACACTATGAAACCAAATGAAAGCATTAGATATCATAGTTACAAATCTAAATTCAAAAACAAAAACAATTTTATCCATCATTAAAAATAAGTTATGCTGTATACGGTGAGCATCACTCCTTAAAAATGGTGTTTACTGAAAAAAACTAGTTTTTGAAGGAGATGGAAAAATAAGTGCAATATGATTCCAAACAAATTGAAAAAAATATATTTAGAATATAGAGACAAAATTTTACAAATCACTAGTTTACATCCTCTTCAAATTCCTCACAGTTTAGTTGCTATAGGTGCTCGAAAGTGAAGATTTAGTTAGAAAAAATTAGTTAAATGTCCAGTTTGGCCAAAAATTGTAAACCAGTATTGTGTGATCACCCTCTAATTATATTTCAATTGATAATAATACTATGTATTTATAGGTTATTATCTAATTTCCTTAAAATTATGTTCCAAAGGCTAATAATTATATATGAATTTTGAATCATTTAAAGACTAAGAAAAACTTATTTAAAAATGGGTCCTAGGACTTTAAGGGGACCCATTTGCTCTTGGGCGAATGGGTCCTAGCCTAAAAATTAAGGATGCTCAATATCCAATTTAATTAAAATATTAATGAAATTAATGAAATGTTAGTTTCTATTTCATAAAAGGGGGATAAATAAGGCTTTTGAATATGTAATTTGGAAAATTATGGGCTTAATTAAATATGATAAATAAGGGACCCAAACAAAGTGTGAAATTGTAAAGGGAATCAATTTCCTACACTAAACATACAAACATACATACATATATTCATACATACACACACACACACATACATACATACATACATATACATACATACATACATACATACATTTGACACATTGCTTATATAGGCAAAGTTGAGAGATACGACAATAGAAGATTGTGACAAGTGTCTTAATCCTATGTTGTGAGATAACTAAAGATAAAATCAAAAGTATACTAGATTCTTCTAGAATGATCCCTAAATCTATAAGTAAAGTTAAAATGTGAACATATGTGAAGAGAACCTAATATATGATCTAGTCAAGTAATACAATCTATTTGCACAATCACCCCACTTAAGTGTAAATTTGGGAGAAGTGATAAAATTAAAGAATAAAAGATGCAAAATTAATGCAAGGATGGGTCCCAACTACTAGCACATGTTAGGCACCCATATACAAAGATCTCATAGATTGAGGAAAGGGAAAATAAAATCTGGTGGGAAAAAACCCTATAAGATAGAATTCAAGAGAACAAAAATGTACACATGATGAATGGAAGGATTGATAAATGGAGGAATCAATATGACCTCCCAAAGACTACATATATCACAAATATACTAAAGATAACCTCTCCATAAGAGAGAAAGAGTGAGATTATTGATCCCCCCATAATGATATAGCTTCAATGTCAATGGAAAAATCTTTAAGGAAAAATTATAATCCAATGCTTGCAAAAAATAATCATCCTTGTGGGAAGAAACAAGTATAATAGTAGATGTAATAGAAATTCTAAGTCTAAAATGAGAGTTGAGATAAGAATTCTCATGATAGGTGCCTCTAAAAACTATTCAAGTGTCTCCATGCTAGAGCATGCCAAATAAAATTATGTGTTACCCCTATCAATTAAGATTAAAAAATAAATTATGTGAAAACTCATGAACATAAATATCTAAACATAACAATTGATTGAAACTAATAGTTTCATAACTATCATCAATGAGAAGATGAATATCATCAAGTGTGTCCCCCAAATGTACAATACAAGATTCACAAACTAAAATTGAAATACATGTTAAGTAAGCATCTCACAAAGTTGAATCTAAAAGACTATGATGATCCTTCTAAACTAAAGTAAACTATAAAGAAGAAAGATTGAGATAAGCCTCAATCAATAGTTTTTCATAAGGAATCAATGAAGGTGAAAGATGAATGATTATATCTATATTTTAGAAGGAGAATTTGAAGAAACCTCATCATCCTTATCATTTAAAGATTCAAACTTCTCTAAAAACCTCTCAACTAATTTAATAGTCATATAGTATATTGTTTGAATCATCAAGAGATACAATATTAGCTAAGAATGACTATGTATCATGATCTCCATATATCTCCCTATGTTTGGTCCAAAGAGCACAAGGAAACTCAACATGTGTAATGAAACTCCAAGCATCATCATCAACATGTAGCTCAATCAATCCTATAATAATTTGATTTTTATATTTTCAAAATAAGCTTCTCACTAGGAGTACCTAGTTGAGGAACAAGACCATATGAATGCGGTGAAAGATGAAGCCAACAAAGATGTTTCAAGAAACCATCTCTCCATTGCTTATATTTTCCCATTGACAATATATTTAGAGAAGGACGAAATGAAAAACACATAATAAATAACATATAAATTTAAATTATATAGACAAAACTTTAAAAAAGTAATTAGAATATCCCTAATATTACCATACTTAAAATGAAGCCTCCCAAAAATATTAAACTTCTCAAGGTATCAGGATATTCAAGTTATCAATTAGAATGTAAACATGAAATAAACAAAATAAAAGATACCTAGGGCCATTTATGGAATATATATATATATATATATTAAAAAAAATCCACAATATCATTCCAATGCTACCAAAATCATAAAAAACAAGATAAATAAATTTTTTTTTATGAATTGAGAAGTAAAAAATACTGATTACAATAAGAAATAAAATATACCAACAACAAAATCTAATAATGAGACCTACACCATTGGAAATTACATGTAATCAAATTTATAATGATTATAATTTATAGTAAGAATTTTTTACATAGGTGGAAAGTTATGGCTCGAAAAACATAACTTTCTTAGGGCATTAAAATTATCTAGTGGCCCTACACAAGTGGTGCCAGTAGTCTAGGTGGTCTTTCGGTTGGAAGCTGGTTATGATTTGGGAATAAAAACCTATGGGTTTCTCAAGTGGTGCTTTAATTGTGATGCCAATGATAATGATCTTCGGGTAAGCAAAGTTATAATAAACCTAGCTACATTGCTCCCTACTTACGAAGCTCAAAAACCCTAGTAGTAATTGGGGTCAAAAATACCCCATGACAAGGCACCAAGGTCTTGCTAATAAACTAATACAAATTTATATTAATATTTAAAAATAAATAAAAATTACTAAAATCACACTGATTATGCATACAAGGATGCTAATGACATATATATATAATATTATATGAATATGCGTTACTCTAGACTATGTCTATACCTAAGACTCTATACCTAAGACTCAATTATATTTGAAGACTTGTATCTAGATTGTACTTCTATATAATTATAACAAAAATATTTTATAAATTCCTTCAAACCCTAGTAAAAATGGAAAAAAAGAGTCTCCAAAATATTAAATGTTTATATGAAAATAATAGATTTTGAGCCTTCTAGATTCAATGATGAGGTTTGTTTTCCCAAAAATACATCCAAAAAAATATCCTAACAAAATCACCCTTATATTTAAGAAGATATTTATAGATATAATTTTTTTTCTACCACATAAGAGCTAATAGAGAGTCACCAATTGACTCATGCTCTTATGATAAATCTTATGACCAAATATCACCTTTTACATGAGAGAAGTAAGATAAATGATTACTTGATAATGGTGTAGGATAAATTATGATCAACTAGATCTATAGACACCTAAATTTGACCACTTCCATATGGTCAAAGGAATCTCTGTAATCATCCCTTTGCTCATTTAATTCGTCCTCTTTGCCGGTATTAATTAAATCACTCATTTAATTAATATTTCATGTCTTTCATAAGGTTTCCAAAGTATTTAATTTAATAAATACTTTCCCCCTCTTTCCTCTCTAAAATAAATAAATGTATCCATTTATTTAATTTAGTCATATTATTTTTTGGAATTTTAAATTTTTTTTTAAATTCCTCACTTTCTCTCTCATTGCCACATCCTCCAACTTTTGCAAGTTGGTCTCTAATCCCTCTTAGCAATCTAACCCTCTTTCTTAGTCATAATTAATTTATGATTAAGATGTGCACACCCTTAATCATCATTAGGGTCCCATCCTCCATAATTTCCCACTTGCCTCTAATGTGTCATTAATTATTCTAATAAAGTACTTGCACAACCTTAATCACTTGATTAGGTCATCCCTAATCCCCATATCATTTATGGAATGTGTCCTTAGTTAACTTCATTAAAAGCTTTCTCTTTTTGAATAAGACACTCCATTCCCCATGTGAATTTTTAATTCACATTTAATCCCCCAATGCATCCCTTAGAATTTAAAATTCATTTTCTCATTCCTATGAGGATATTTGAGGAATTTTTAATTCCCCACATGTCCTCTCACCCACATGGGGACAAGTACCTCCTTTATGAGGAGATCTTGTCCCAATCCCAAGGTACTATGTACCACCTCCATGTCATGTACTATCTTTCCAACTCATGTCCACTTCATCCTTTTCAAGCCACTTCACATGCCACATGTCAAGATGTGAGGGCTTGTGAGTTCTCAACTCACCTTATCCCTACATCTTGATTTTGGTGGCTCAATCTTGACCGTCCATTTCTCTAGAGAATTTCAAATTCTCTATAAATACCCCCTCTTTTCTCTCATTTTAGGAGAGATCATTGATAGTAGCCATACTTAGCCATTTTTCATACTTGCATCCACTTTCAACTATTTTCCATCCATCTTATAGCTTGCATTTGTTGCCATCCAAGAAGCACACAACACCAAAGATCGAAGGGCCAACCAAAGGATCGATTTGAGATAAGTAAAAGATTCCATTTTGTTGTCTTTATTTTGTATTGAATCCAACTAGGCTAATCTTGAGGTGTAGGGTGTATTTTGTATTTGTTTTGCACTCTTTTGTTTGCTATTCATTTTATAACACTGAAATTCACCCTATCACATTTTTGGCACACCCAATGGGACCTAGAAACAGGTCTCTTGCTTTCACGTTTGCTGGTTTTGGACTTTTTGTAGGCACAGGTTACAGAGGGGCTGACCTGACCTTCAGATAGGCGGACTTGACCTTCTTGGGGCGGACCCGACCTATAGGGGTGGACTTGAACTGATAGACAGGCGCTCCTATCCTCTGTAGGTGAACCCGACCTTGCCCAGCGGCGGACCTGCCCCCCCCCCACAGTCTCCATAAAGTGTTTGGAAAGTTCTTCATAGAGGGGCAGACCTGACCTGCAGATAGGTGGACCTAACCTGCAAACAACTAGTCCTGAATTGCAGATAGCCGGACTTGACCTACAGACAGCTGGAATTAACCTCTACATAGCCAAACCTAACCTCTACATAGTTGGATTTTCCCTAGATAGTTTTTTCCAGAAGGTAAAATTTCACTTTCTAGAAATCTTTTTAGTTGTTTTAAGGGTTTTTAACCCCTAATTTAGGTACATAGTTTAACTAGGAGGTGTCAGTCAACCTTGTTTTCCATTTTTTTGGGTGATCTATTTGATGCATCAAATCCCCTTGTGCCATCGATGATCCTGGGTGACGAGAAATCGTAGCTTATCAAGTCCTTTGAGTCCACCTCTTTTATTTTTCTTAGCGGGACCTTCTTGGGGATTTCATCACCCCAAGGGATGATTCCTATGAGCATCTTTTTAAATATGCAAATACTAACATCTCAAACATGGGTTATTACTTCACAAATCTATCAAAATAACTCCTATGAAATACCTTGTAGATGTTTCCAAATGCAATACATGACCAAATGAAACTAAAAACATTATGAAAACAACAACAATTACCTATTCCATAGTGGATTGGTGTCACATGTGCTAGTGACCCTTTCCCAATCCTTGATCAAAGCTCAAGATGATGTAAATGCAATGGAAATGATAAGCAAGATGAGTTCTCAAATTAAGAGAGTAACCTTGCATAAAAGTTGTGGATCCATGAATGAAAATGAAGGCCTTCTTTTATAGATTTTCTTGACGAGAGATTGGCCAAGATGTTGAATGTGGGACTAAAGATCCTCCAATGAGAATAGGCCACTTGTACTTAGTGTGATGGACTTTGATATTATGAATGGTGTTTATTGCGGGTGCAAGCAAGATGAGGCAGACATATTTTTTTCAAATATTTGGATGTTTTTGATGTTTTGCAATGTTTTGAGGTTGTTTTTGTATTTTTCGAGGTTTTACAAATGTTTTGATTTTATGTTTTCCAATTTTTTTGGGATTTTCTAAGATTTTGACCAAGATACTAACCTAAAGACCTATCTTAGGGGCCTCAGGGGTTGATCGACATATTAGCCTTGCCTACGTTACACACGTAGATACCACGTAGTTTGATTGACGACTTGACCAATTTATATATGAAGATATATATGATGCGATGTCAGTTTATTATGACAGACCCCTATAGGACTGACCTAAATGTTTTGGGGGATGATCAAAGATCAACCTTGCCTACGTTCAAGCTCAGAGATGATGTAGTTCGATAAGATGACCTTGTTTTTGGATTTTTGAATAAATTTTTGACCTGTTTTTGGATTTTATGATGTTTTGATGTTTTGGATTTTTTGATTTTTTTGATGTTTTTGGTTTTTCTAATTTTTTGATGTTTTTGGATTTTCTAATTTTGAGGACTTTAAGACCATACACAAATCCGATCCAATGAGAATGTGCCCCCAATGTGATGTAATAGGCTACTCTGATAAAGGCAGGACAAGCTATCCTTGAGGATGGGTCGAGTAGTACTAGGAGGGATCATGATACTAACACAAGACCAAGCTATGGTGCGGATGTGAGTGGAAGTGAAATGGAGGGATAATGATGAACAAGCTGTAAAGGTCCTGGTAGATGGAAAGTGCTTATTTACACAAGGTGCATGTTTTCCAGGTTTTCACCGAGGTACTTGCCCAAAGTGCCACCAAAGTGGTTTTCACAAGAGGATGATTTTTTTGATCCTTTTTTTGATTTTTTTTGGATTTTTTCTGCTTTTTTGATTTTTTTGTTGTTACCAAGATGCCTGTTTGCCAAGTTTTTTCCGAAGTAACCATTTTTTAAGGACTTCTTCTAATTTTTTTTTTTGATTTTTGGTTTTATACTTGGAAGAATCAGGCATAAATTTTTTTGAGATGGGAGCTATTCATGGACTCCTACAGAGGTTCCCCTTTGGGTGTTGATAGCTGATATGCCCTTGATTTATAGCTTGCTGTGACGATGAAAGGCCCTAACCAATTGGGTTCAAACTTGCCTTTGCTATTGGGATTTGGGACATTCTTCTGATTTTCTTTTAAGACCAGTTCTCTGACTTGGAAAGTCCTTCTTCTGATCCTCTTGTTGTAGCTTCATTTGAGTCTATTTTGATAGACTTGTAAGTGATTCAAAGAATCGATCCTTCTCTCATCTAGTAACTCTAGCTTGTTTAGTCTTGAAACCCGATATTCCTCATCAATGATGAGATTTTGCAATGATATTCTAAGGGATGGGAGCTCTATCTCAATGGGGAGTACAACTTGTGATCCATAGACCAAGGAGAAGGGGGTGGCGCTAGTGGGTGTGCGGATGCTGGTTCAATAAGCCTATAGGGAGGGATTAAGCTGCAGATGCTAGTCACAACCTGCGTCATTGACTGTTTTCTTGAGGATTTTGAGGATGGTTTTATTTGTGGCTTCTTCTTGGCCATTGCCTTGGGGATAATACGGGGTGGAGAAGCGATGCTAGATTTTGAATTTCTCGCACAAGTCACAAACCTCCTGGTTCTTGAAGGGTGTCCCATTATCTGAGATAATGGCTTGTGGGACACCATAATGACAGATGAGATAGTTTAGGATGAATTTTGAGATCTGCTTTCTAGTGATATAGGTCATGGGTATGGCTTCCACCCACTTTGTGAAGTACTCAATTGCAGTGATAATGAATTTATGGCCGTTGGATGAGGTGGGTGAGATTTTCCCAATGAGATTGAGTCCCCACTACGAAAAAGGCCATGGTGTGATAATCAAGTGAAGCTCTTGAGTTGGAGCAAGGATGAGGTTCCCATGCTGCTAACATTGTAAACACCTTTTAGCGTAATCATGTGCTTCTCGCTCCATTGTGGGCCAATAGTACCCCAGCCTCAACAGTTTCTTAGCTATGGTTATTCCGCTCGAGTGTGAGCCACAGATACCATTATGAACCTCGGTTAGAGTGGTTAATGCCTCCTTAGCATTTAGACATCATAGTAAAGTACCCTCTATGCTTCTACGGTATAAGGTATCACCTAGGATGACAAATATGGATGCCCTTTTTATAAAGGTTCATTTTAGGCTCGATGGTAGGTCAGTGGGTATGACTCCTATGCGAAGATATGTGTAGATGTCATGATACCAAGGATCGCTAGGACCAATGATTTGACACACATATTCTAATTTTGGTACCTCAAATGTGGGAACGAGAAGCTACTCGATTAGAAATTCGTATTTTGGTACGTTGTGAGGGATGTCTACTAGAGACCCAATTGTAGCCATGGTGTCAGCAGCTCTGTTGTTGGTTCTTGGAATCTGTCAAATGTTATGTCAATGAAGGATTCCTTTAGAGTCTCCACCAATTTTTTGTATGGAGTTAGCTTGTCATCCTTAGTCTGATATTCATTATTGACCTTATAGCTGAGAGTCTCCATACACCCTAAGAGTTATGATATTCCATTGCACTGCTATCGTGAGACCTATAGTCAAAGCCTTGTATTCCACTATGTTGTTAGTACAAGGAAATACCAATTTGTATGACTTCGGTAGGCAATCCCCTTGTGGGGTGATGAAGAAGACACTAGCTCCCAATCCATGTTGGGTGTATGAACCATTGAAGTATAATTTCCAATGGTTAGTGACACTAATGGTAAAGATGGATTCATCTAGGAATTCTGAAACAAGAGGGTTCTTAGAATACATGGGTGCTTCTGCTAGTTGATCTGTGATAACTTGACCTTTGATGGCTTTCCTCTCTACATACTCGATATCATACTCTGATAGTATCATTACCCATTTTGCCATTCTGCCTGTGAGCATTTCCTTTGATAGAAGATACTTGAGGGGATCAATTTTCACAATTAGCTTTATCTTATGTTGCAACATGTAATGTCTAAATTTTTGGGATGCAAACACTATTGCGAGGCAACCTTTTTTGATGAAGGAGTAATTTGGCTTGTGACCGACCATTGTCCTGCTGATATAGTAGATGGCCCTCTCTATTTCGTTTTCATCATGTTGAGCAAGAAGAGCTCCAAGGGCTGCTAATGTTGCTGACACATATAAGATTAATGGCTTCTTTGGGATGGGTGGCATTAAAACTAGTGGTGTCAGTAGGTATTCCTTGATTTTGTTGAATGCCTCTTCACATTTTGTATCCCATTTGTATGCTACCCCCTTGTGGAGTAGGTGGGAATATGGGTTCTTCTTGTCTGCCAATTGTGCTATGAACCTTCTAATGGATTGAAGCCTGCCTTGGAGGCCTCTTAGTTGCTTTAAGTTCCTTGGTGCTTCCATCTCAAGGATTACTTTGACTTTTGCTAGATCCACTTTGATACCCCTCATAGACACTATGTATCCTAGTAATTTTCCTGATTGTACGCCGAAGACGCACTTCTTGGGATTTAGTCTGACTTTGTATTCCTCCAATCTGTCAAAGATAACACTTAGGGTTGCTATATGATCTTGTCTTTTTCTTGACTTTGCTAGGATGGCATCGACATAGTCTTTGACTATTTTGTGAATCATATCATGGAATATTAGTGTCATGGCCCTTTGATAGGTTGCTCCTGCGTTCTTTAGGCCTTTTGGAATCATGTTCCAGTAGTAGGTTCCCCATGAACAAGTAAAAGCTATCTTATGTTGGTCTTCTTTTGCTATCATAATCTAGTTGTATCCTGAAAATCCGTCCATTAGTGATAGCATCTCATGCCCTGCTGTCATGTCCACTATCATATTGATATTGGGAAGTGGAAAGTCATCCTTGGGACATGCTTTGTTCAAATCTCTAAAATTTGTATAGATTCTAATAGCTCCATCAGGTTTTGAAATAGGTACTAAGTTCGATACCCATTCTGGATAATCAATTGGTCAGATGAATCCAACATCTAATAGCTTTTTGAGCTCCATTTTGACTAACAAAGCAATTTGAGGATGCATTTTTCAAAGATTTTGTCTAATAGGTTTTTTCATCTGGATACACTGCTAGGTGGTGGACCACAGTATTTGGATCAAGTCCTGGCATATCAGCATAACTCCATGCAAAGTTTATTTGTCTTTCCCTTAGGAATGCTGCTAGGAGTTCTTGCTCTTCTGATAATAGTGATTCTACATAGAATGTGATATGCGGGGTCTCCTCTGTTCCTAGGTTGACTAGGTTGCATTTTTTGGCCAAGACTACTGACTTCTCTTAATGAATAGCTCTTAGGGGAAGATTGAATCCTTCATCCTTGGGTGCCTTAAAGAGGTTTTCACCATTGGATACATCCTTTCCTTTTACTATTTTCTTGTCAGAGAGTGCCACGGTGTGGTTTTCACTCAAGGACTTGGATATGATTCTTAGTTTCTCACTTTTGCAACTAAAGGATTCAATCATTTCCCCATAATAGGCGTGTGTGTCCAACTCCATTATGAATCCTACCTTGTGATCTCCATCTAGAATGTTATCCCTCAACCCCATTAATTCTGAGAGTGCTTCTTCATTTTCAAATGTATGGAGAACTAGTGGTCCTCGTTGGTCATAGTCGATCCAGTTGGGGGTAGACTAAGCGGATCTCATGATTTTGACTATCTGGTTCAAAGGATATGGTACTAATCATACACAAGGTGGTATCTTCAAATAACCTAGGTAGGTTGGATAAGGTATCTTCATCGTCGCTACTAATGTAGGGCTTAGTTATAAAATTATGTGCGTCTCTACCTGTGACTATGGGTGAGTGTAGTTGTACTATTACTGGCTAAGGAGAAACATTAGCAGCTCTAAACGAAGGACTTTGGCCACGTATGGTTATTCTCAGAGGGGTACATCCAAGACCAAGATTTTTTATAGGTCGCGTCTCAGGCATGATTGGTATTAAGAGCCCATTGTCATTTTGTCCTAGTCTTTGATTTTGGTCATAGCCCATCACAAGCATCATTGTGTAGGCCTTTGCTTCTTTCATGCATTGGTAGATTAGCTACCGGTCTTTCATCTTGATACAACATGTTTGATGGATCTGCTTCAATTACCTCATGGCCAAGGTCTCCCCACCTTGTGAATTCAGGATAATTTTGAGGATAGGTTTGTGATGTGGGAGCTTGATTTTCTTGTGGGTGTCCTCATGATCTTGGAGATTGTGGTAACTCTCCTATCACAAAAGCATTTTTAGGGAGCCTATAAATTCCACAACCGTCCTCTTGGATGATGAGGTTGATATCGAATATGGTGGGAATGGCGGGTGTCTCTATCGTAGAAGTGGATGTGAGAGTGGCGGGATCGATGTATGATGTGGATGGGCCCTCATCATTTTTTGGTACTTGGGGGATTTTGTAACATTTGGCTTTAAGGTTCTTGCAGTATGAAAATGACTCAGGATCTCCATGGACAGTAATCTCTTATCTATTATGTGTGAATTTCACACATTGGTGGAAGGTTGATGCTACGACTTTCATCACATGAATCCATGGGCATCCCAGGGGGATATTGTATGGCAATTCTAGATCCAAGACCTGACATGTGGTTTGCATGAGTTTTGGCCCTACTTGGATAGGGAGCTTAATTGTGCCCTGAGACACTCTTTCTTGGTCATCATATGCTCTTATTGTGATTCCCTTGCCGTCGATGGAATCTTTTGATATTTTCAAGTGCTTGATGAGGCTAAAAGAACAGATGTTCAAAATTGCACCTCCATCCACCAAGACCCTTTTGATTTTTTATTTTGTTCACAATGACCTCCAAGTGAAGTGCACGATTATGAGATGGTTGGGCGGGAAAATCTTGGTCAAAAAACATAAGGAGATTAGGTGTTATGATGTTTCTGACCATAGCTTGGAATTGTTCAACAATGAGGTCTACGAGGATGGTAAATGAGGCTAATGCTTCCTCAAGGATCTTTTTATGCGCTGGTGAGATTTTTAACAACTCCATGATGGAGATGTGTGCTAGCATTCTTTTGAGTTGGTCTACAACATTTTAGCTATACGAAACAACTCTTGATGTAGGGACTCTATTTGGTTGGGATGATCCTGCAATGGTGACTTCGCCACCTCTTGTGGTGACTCCACAATCTTCGACATGGGTGCCTTTGATGGTGATGACCATGCAATTTTTGTTAAGGTTGGCAACAACTATTTCATATACATGATTTACACTGCCTTTTCCTTTATCCTTGTTTTTCCCTTTGTTGCCATGATTCAACATCGGATTCGTGTAGATTTTAAGGTCCTAATTCCCTATAGGTGGTTCCACATTTATGATTCTTTTGTCGATGAGTTCTTATATGATGTTCTTGAGTCTCATGCAATTATTTGTGGTGTGGCCTTTGATTTTGTGGAATTCACATAGTTGATTCTCATTGTACCAAGGAGGTTTGACATCAGGTTCTTGGTAATTCTCAAATGTAGGAGCTTGGATGAGTTTTTCATCGATTAGCTTTTTCATGATGTCCTCAAGTGGTTCCCCCAAAGTAGTGTATTTTCATTTGGGGTATGTTTTGCTTTGAGGTGGTCCTCTTTGGTCATTGAGGTTATTGATGGTGGGATTATTTGGTTGGTATGTTGTGTGATGAGTGTTTTGGTGTTGTGGTTGGGTTTGCGGTGTGGGTGTATTTTGGCGTGAACCACTAATGACCACCTTGGCATCGATGACGCCATCATTAGTGATGTTTCTATTTCTTGCCCATGTACAAGGTTTATCATTGTAATTTGATGGTGGGTGATTGTTTTGCTATTCATGATATGGCATTGATTCGATGGGTTGGGTTGCAAGGGCTCTTTCGATGCTAAGAACCTTAGAGATCAGTTGATCATAGGTGGTGATTCCCTGAACCTTGAGGTGGAATGACAAGCGGCTTTCAAGGTTGGTGATGATTGTGTAGACTTGTTTCTCTTCTAGCATGGTCCACTTGCTTCGATTGGCCTTTGATCACCATCGTTGAAGAAATGAAGCAAAAGATTCATTTTTTCCTTATTTTAGAGTGTATAGTTCTTTGAGACTAACATCCATTGTAATGTTACATGCGTAGTTTCTAATGAATTCATCTCTAATTTCCTAGAATGTTCTGATTCCTGAGGGTAAGCGAGAGAACCATTCTATAGCATTTCCTACCAAGCTCCTAGGGAATAGCTGCATCAGATAAGTATCGTCATATGCAACCTCCATACAATGAACCTGGAATTCCCTGATGTGATCTTCAGGGTTTCTCATCCCTTGATATTTGTCAAATTTAGGGATCTCAAATCCCTTAGGGAATGGTTTTATGTCTAGGCTCCTATCGAATGGATAGGGACACAAGTTGCTTTGTGTTTTGGTTGTCTGCCTCGATTGAAGGTCAAGCACTTGTTGTGAGAGCAACCTGAGTTGTGTCATCACATCATTTTGGGGATCAAGGGTGGGATGAATGTGTTTTGAGGTGTTGCAATCGTCATCTGGATGGATGGGTTGGTTGGTGCATTGTTCAATGGTATCGGTATGTTGTGGCGGGCGAAGTAGGCTTCTACTTGCTTTTGGATGAACAATGCTTATTGATGCTCTTGTTGTTGTTGCACTAGGATTTGTGCTTGTTGTTGTGCTTGTTGTTGTTCCAACAATGCTTGTTGTTGTGCTTGCTGCTATGCTTGTTGCTATTCTAACAACACTTGTTGTTCTGCTTGTTCTTGTTCCCACAATGCTTGTTGTTGGGCTACCAATTCTGCTACTTCTTACTGCTCTTGGTATTGCTTTAGTGCTTGCTGATATGCTTGCATTTGCGCTGCTTGTGCAAGAAGTTGTGCTTGAGCTTGTGCTTGTTGTACTTGAGCTTGCACTTGCGCTTGTCCTGCTTGTTGTTGTAATAAAAGTTGTGCTTGAGCAACCCTTTGTGCTTATAATGCTTGTGTGGCTTGGGCGGCTTGTTGTTGTTGCTGTTGCAATAAAGCTTGGGATTTTTGTGCTTGTTGCCCTTGTAATGCAACTTGTGTAGCTTTGGCAGCTTGCACAGCTTGAGTGGCTTGTTGCACAGCTTTTTGTTTCTGCACTTGTTGGTATCCTCTTTGAAAAGTGGCTTGTAATGCTACATCAAATTGGTTTGATGTGGTGAACATTGGTGGTGGTGGGGGTGGTCGTGGATTTGGTATGGTGGTAGATGATGATGTTGTGTTGATTATTTGGTTGGTGGATGGTGTTGTTGATGTGATTGGCCCTTGAGAGACCATGCTTTACAATGTTGTGGGGGTGTTTGATGATGTTGCCATTGCTTGTGTGTTTGTCGTTTGTTGGTGTGATGTCAACAATAAGTTTTGAGCATTTGGAAAAATGTTTTGATTGATGGTTGGGATGTTGTTTTGATTGATACTCGGTAGAGGGGGAAGCCCTAAACCAAGGAGTGGTGTAGATGACAATGGTGATGGTGGGAGAGGTGGAAATGTAAGGGGGGTGAATCCTTGCGAGAGTGTTGTGGTGTTGAAAATCCCCCCTGGTCCGAACATGTCTCCCTCCTCTTGTGAGTTTGTGAGGAGGGGAATTTGAGGTGCTCCGTGAAAAGATGTTGATGATGGGTCATAATGTAAAGTGAGAGGAACATTTTTTTGTAATGGATTATGGGGGATGTTTTGTTCCGATGTGGTGTTTACGTCCAAGCTTTGATCATTAACAAGGGGATGTGATTGAAGAGCATTGAGAAATGTGTTTCCCTTGTTAACGTTGGGTTGAGTTGGAGCAAATGCTGTTGTGATTTGCGGTATATTCTCCGTGATGTTTTGAGATGGGGGTGTAGATGAAATGGGAATGGTGGATGAGATTGGTGGAAAAGATGTCTCTACTATAGTGCTCACATCAAAATCCGAAGGCAAAATGGCCCCTTTTTTTGCTAGTTCAAGCATGTACAACGAAAGGTTAAGTCTCATCATGATGTTGATGATTCTATGGTTGTCTGGATTTTGGAGCATTTCAGCTATTTGTTCATGAGACATTCCAAAGGTAAGATACTCCCCTTGGGTTTCCTCTTGTGGGTTTTGTGATGATGTTGGAAGGCTAATTGTGAGATTTCCATCCCCAATGGGATTCATTTCAGGAGTGATTTGGCTAAGATCACTTGAAGCGGGTTTTTCTTTGTTGGCTTCCTTACTCTTCTTGTATTGAGATCTAGTTAGAACCATAAAATGGGGATCAATCTTCAAGAATATGAGAGATGAATCTCTTGACTCTTTAGATTACTCTCTATTTTATGTCCCAAAGTGAAATTTTTTTAGGATGATTTTTGGGGATCAAAGGTGATGATATGATGATGAATTATATGAATGTTTTGGCTTTTGATAAGTCTTGAATGAGACACTAGGCTTTAGGACTTGAATTTGATTGGATTTCAGATTTGGGATTTTGTCCTTGACTTTGATTGTGATTTTGTTTTGGATTTTGAACAAAAGGACCCTAAGATGTTTGATAATGATCTAAGGGATAGTTTTGTTCAAAGGATGATGATTTTGGATATGTGTGAAGAGAAGGATGCATCTACCCACACCTATCCAAATAAAATGATAGCTTCACTAAGTATATGAAGAAGGATTCATCCACATACACTAAGTTAGACAAGATGATTTTGATAACTTTGACTAAGTATATGCAAAAGGATGCATCTACACATGCCTAGCCAAAGGTGTTTTGATAGATGTTTTAAAGGACTTGGTCACAATATTTTTGGATGATTTTGATTTTTTTGCCACAAAGCCTAGTATCAAGGATGATTTCAAGATTTTCCAAAATAGGATTTGTGAGATGGATTTGACGTTTTGAAAGATGGATGAAAGAGGTTTGATTTGTTTTGATCCTTAGGTGAACCTAAAAAAGACACTTTGTTTTCCTAGACCTAGGTATTGAAGAGCATGCAAATGCTTCCTAAAGACCTTTGTAACCAAGAAATGATTTCATTTGAACATTCATTTTCGGGTTATCAATGATTTTTGCTTTGGGATTTGTGAGTCTCCAATCACACATGAAAATTCATTTTGCTTATCTTTGCTTAATGGATTTATTTTACAAAAAACACTTTCTTTGATTAATTTTTCAAACTAAGATGTCCAATGTCTTAATTTCTTCAAACTCGACAAGATATGTTATGTGGAAATTTAATGAACTTAAGGCAAGGGTTTCCTATTGTTTACTTAAGGAGATAAATTGAGATATAATCCAATGTTTAGAAACCTCTAAGGATGTGAATCCCAAGGGAAAGCAATAACATATGGATTGAGTCAATGGCATTTATCTCCAAAGGGTTTGAAATTTTGAATGATATTGTTAAGTGTTTGTTTGTAAATGTTTTTGAATACAACACTGTGTTTTCAAACCAAGACAAGTACAAACACGATGGATGTGTAAGACAATATTTGTTGAATCTACACTTGGACAAGTCCAGCTACGCTTATCTTTATTGAATGGTTAGATGCTTGACCCCATTGGCTCCCCTCCACGACACTCACTTATACGGGGTAGCCAAGCATCAACACCCATGAAACTCCCATGGCATGTTTTCCATTTCTACTAAAGACCGTAACAGTGTGGGGTGGCTTTAGAACAACCGTTCTTGCACCAACAAATAGATTAAGGATTTTGGCAAATTCTAGCACATGGGTTCTAGTAAGGACTTTCCATTCGTAGGAGTTGACTCAATGTGGCAAGAGTCCCCTTTCGGATCCATCTTGTTGGAGTCAACCATGTGATATTGGCGTTTCTTCCAATATCCACATTTATATCTTGGCTGGAAATACTCTTGACTTTAGAGTGTTACCGGTTGAGTCGTTCCCTTGGGTGAGTACTTTTTCCCCAAGGAAGGCCCTCTAGGATAAACAAAAGCAAGCAAATACACAATCCGTGACTCGATCAATCTTTGACAGTACAAAGAAATAGAATATACGGGAAAATACCCCTACTCACAATCGCACAAGATATTGTTCAATTTTAAGCCCAAATCGAAGTGTGGAGGTGATCACTTTATCTTATGCCAAAATCACCAAAAAGGCCTTTTGATTCTCAAGATCGCTTGGAAGCACGAGAGAAGCACATACATCCTTTTCAATGACTTATTTTAAGTAAGTAACCACAAAAAAATGCAAACACACATTCATTTTATCCTTCCAAAGCAATTGTTTGATTCGTTTTAAGCACCAAATGAAATATGAAGATTGCTTGTCCAATTTTTAGCCCAAAACGAAATCTAGTAAGTGTCTAAGCTTGAATTTTAAACTTTTGCGAATGGAAAAATTCAAATTGTTCTTTTTAGACCCAAAAAAAATTAGTGTCCTAGGAGCGAAAAGGTAACAATTTCATAAAGTGTTCAACAAACACTTAAAGTGTTTAAAAACACTTTGAGTTTTTTTAAAAAATCCTCCTCCTTTCATTTTCCTTGTGCCTTGTGCCTTCATTGTTTTTTTTGTACCTATGAGAGAAAAGGAAACAAAAATCAAGTTATCATTTTAAACCTTTACTTTAAACCATAAAATGATTTTAAATGAAATAAAAGTAATGTTTCTTTTAACTAATGAATGAAGAATTCATAAGAATCCTAATTTCCACCAAATTTTTAAAGAAAATATTAACCAAGAATAAAACACTTTGTTAAGAAAAAGTTCAAAGTTTCTCTTAATGCAAAAAATCAAAAAAATTTAATGCAAATATAATGTTAAATCTGCTTTTCGAAAGGAGCACAAGAAATGACATTCTTCATTGTAAGACTAAAGATTTTTGAAAAAAATAAAAACATCATATCAAAGGTGAAGGTCAGCACATTAATGCAGCTTTGAGGGAATCCATTTGAAAAGGTCCAACTTTCAAGAAAATACATTTAACAAGTATAAAAATATGTGCCGAAAAGTCAAGAGAAAGTAATTGTGCCACTTCTTCTCCTCTTAAATACGCTGCCCCTGCCTTCCTGTTTAGATCCTTGCATAAAATGAAAGAAATAAGATCATTGTTGGTCTATATAGCATTCATTTCTCCATAACATTATACAACAATCACCAAAGAGAACACAAATATTAAATGCAAACATTAGGTGTGAAGCCAGCAATCACCAAAGAGAACGCAAATTTTTGAACATGAATAGCCACTTTGTCAAGAGTTTTCAAATCAGATGTCATCAATGGAATGTAATGATTGCGTGATATGCAGAAAATGGATTTGCAAGAGGCTTTAGGAACTTTTAAGCAAATGCGACTGGCAGATGTGAAGCCCTGCCACCATTCAAGGAGCTTTCATTTTGATGTGATTGGTAGGTGCAAAGTGGTGACCACAACCTTCGCACAGCCTTCTCCAAGCATAAGTAGAATAGGCATGTGAGATAGACACAGACTTAGGATTTGGAAAAGCTCGGTTACACTTGACATAGAGACAGTGATGGTAAGGAGAGAACTTGGACAAAGAACGTTACTCCTGACAGGGTTGCAGAATATGTGCATAGAATAGATATTGTTGAAAAGGCTTTAGAACTTTTAAGCAAATGCAATTGTCAGGTGTGAAACTAAGCTGCACAACCGTTCTAGCATCCTCCCTGGCTGGGTGCAAATGGGAGTTTTTGTAAGAAAAGAAAAGCATAGCAAATGCTCTAGTGAATACACATGCACAATGGGGAAGCATAGAGAAGGCGTGTGAACTGTTTGACAGTCTGCCTCATGGAAATGTGATTGCTTTTAAGCAAATGCCTTTGATAGGTGTAAAGAAAATAGAACAAAAAAATAGAAGGTTTGCACTAAAGAAGTTTTGGTGACAATGCGTAGGAAGCTTTCAAGCAAATGCTAGATGTATGGTGTATAAAATACAGTAAACAAAAGTTATACAGAAAACTTTCAAGCAAATAAACCTTTATGGTAATGACAGTCACAAAAATGGGTGATTTTGCACCGTCCAATCTATCTAAGCCATTTACAACAATATCAAAGTTGCATCAGCTATTTCTTTCAATAGTAAACTTTAAGCAAATCGAATAAGAGATCTGTATCAAATAATAAATCATGTTTTCAAAATCTGCAAATGGTTAGCAAAATCCACCCTCCTTCTAGCAACAAACTGTGAGCATCTTTTTAAATCTACAAATACTAACATCTCAAACATGGGTTAGTACTTCACAAATCTATCAAAATAACTCCTATGAAATACCTTGTAGATGTTTCCAAATGCAATACATGACCAAATGAAACTAAAAACATTATGAAAACAACAACAATTACCTATTCCATAGTGGATTGGTGTCACGTGTACTAGTGACCCTTTCCCAATGCTTGATCAAATCTCAAGATGATGTAAATGCATTGGAAATGATGAGCAAGATGAGCTCTCAAATTAAGAGAGTAACCTTGCATAAAAGTTGTGGATCCATGAATGAAAATGAAGGCCTTGTTTTATAGATTTTCTTGATGAGAGATTGGCAAAGATGGTGAATGTGGGACTAAAGATCCTCCAATGAGAATAGGCCACTTGTCAAGTGATGATAGGCCAATGGTTGTGCAAGATTTGGGAAGAGTGCCCATGAGAGGGAGAATTTGAATTCAAAATTTTCAATAAATTTTAAGAGGGGGACAAGAGAAACAAGCAATAAATGCTATGTTGGAGGGACAAATCAACTTGTCATGATTTTCAAATTTGAGGGCCATGATGAGTGAAAATGAGAGTTTTAATAAATCAATAAAATTGATTTATTTGTGAAAGTGGAGATATCTAGAGAATGCAAGTGGGTGAGATTAGTATTTAATCACGATTAGATTAAATAAATGATGATTATGTTAATTTAATGATGATTAGGCTAGTTTGACTTTTAGGACTTTGATATTTGATTTATTTAAATCAGAAAATGATGGAATATGATTTAGGATTTGATTTAAATGGATGTTTGATTTATTAAAAGGTTGATGATAATGTTTTATTTAATTTTGAATGAATGACCTTAGGAGATGGGAATTAATGAAATTACCTGATAAATGAATGAAGGTGAATCTGATCAATCGATGAATGGACCTAATGCGAAATCTAGTTTAGTTAATGAATGAACCTAATCAAATGTAGAATGTTAATTTTGCATGTCTACAATTCCAACCATGCATACCGATAGGTTATATAAAGGGGGGAGAGGGAAAGTTGTACCTCGATCCAACCACGTTGTAATTGGAAAAGCATCAGGATGATGTGAAGAGTTGGTCTGAGCCTTTAAGGTTCCCGACTCACACTTGTAACAGGTTGGTGTTGACGGTTTGGGCCTCAAGTATTGGGTGTATATCGAGGAATCCTTAGTAACCATGTTCATCCTAGATTAGAAGACTTTGTCGACCATACCCTTTCTACTAGACTTAGGTTTGTATTGTTTGAATTGTCTTCTTTGTGTGAAACTAGTGATTGTCTGATTTATTTCACTCAACCATATCTTTTTGATTGATGATTGTTGTGTTTTGAGTCCTTTTCCTTAGTATTTTTGTCAAAAGTCAAGTTTAAACCTGCAAACAGTTGGACTTGACCTATAAACAGCTGGACTTGACCTGTAAAGAGCCAGACTTGACCTACAAATAGTCGAACCTGCCCTCCCGACAGGTAGACTTGCCCTCCTTAGGTGGACTTGACCCATCTAGGAGTGAACCTGACCTTTGACCCACCCCTTTTAGGCATGTTTTGGAAAAATTTGACCATCTTTTGCTCCTTGGGCGAACCTAACCTTTCACCCACCAATTTCAGTCCTGTTTTGGCAAAATTTGACCATCTTTTGTTCCTCGGGTGGAATTTTCCTCCATAGAGGTGGACCTGACCCTTGACTGATCAACTTTTTCATCTGTTTTGCCATTTGGGACCCTCATTTCATCATTTTGATCACTCATCTCCCCATTCTGATCATCCATACACTTGTTTCAAAAATTAGTTTACCATCCTAAATGTTCATCCCCTTGATTTGTCCATGCATTCACCCATCTAGGATCCTCATTTACCCATTTCAAACCCATGTTCTGGTTATCATTTCCCCATCTTGGACCACCGGTATCCCATTGAAATCTCGTTAAAAGTAGTTATCCAAGTTAACCTAAGTGTTCATCTCTTATTTTCATCCATCAAAAACTAACTTAGAATTGTTATCTATCGTAAGTCAGTCATCCTTGTTGGCCCAATCAATCTGCTTCTATCTCAAGTCAGATTCAGTGCCACTATCGTACATCCATCCTTTAGTCGGTTAATCAACACCTAGTGATACCAAGGGTCACTCTTGAACTTAGTTTTAGATTCCGATCATTATCATTCATCCTAATCGATCATCAATCCAAATCAAATCATCATATCATCCAATCCAGGTTGGCCGATTGTCTACCAATCAACCCAATCTGATCTCATCAAGCAAAATCCACTTTGGTCAAATCAAATAAATCCTATCGAGCCACATCCTTGTTGGCTAATCAATCATCAAATCAAATCAATCATTTCATCACCAAGGTCATCCTAGCATCCTAGTCCATCATATCATCTTGCATGCCCGTTCAAACTCAATCATAAACAAGGAAAATGGCCGAACAACAATCCCAGCCAAACATCCCTCAAGATCCAAACAACACAGCTAATGCCCTAGCAGATCCCCATAATGGTGTGAACATCCCTTGGGATCCACATAATGGTACATCATCACAATCCAATATTGATGTTCAAAACACATCGCCACTCGATGATGAGAACATGGTCAACCAACCCAAACTTACATTTGAGGAGCACTTTAGTAACCCTGTTAATGTGCAAATGACAGATCGTCTTCTCCAAACACATGGGGAAGAAATCTTGGCCCACTTAATTGAAAAAGGTGTCAAACTTCCACCAGGAGTTGACTTATCTAAATATAGTGGTTCCATGTTTAACATACCCCAAGGTTCACAAAATGCACCAGGTAGTTCATACGTCCCCAATGTTCCTCCAGTAGAAGGTTGGCATCAACCTATGTTCGGTAACGCTGTTCTATACCCCATTAGCAATCCCCCACATCTCGTGATCTCAATCATAGGGGCTCCTCAAACAGCTGATCCCAATGATCCTTTTTCCTTTGGCATGCCACAAAATGTTCTGCAACCACAACCATTAATGCTAATGACACCACCCCTTTCAAATCCACCCCCTGTCAACACTGGGGTCAGTCTTTTTACTACAATACCGCTGCCTTCTGGGGCCATAAACCTACCATCACCTTCATATGCATCTCCACAACCTCCCCAATCTAACCTGCCACCTCCATCTTTGGCACAAGGTACACCCCAACCGAATGTCCCCTTTGGTACCCAACAACCTCCTTTTTAAAATTCCCCTGCATTATCTCAACTATCCCAACAACAACAACCGCTATATAACCCACCAATTTCTTCACAATAACCACCATACCAGTCATAAAGCAATCTGTCCCAACCTCCCACTCAAACCATATCTCCATTCCTTGCATTCATCTTACGTCCGTGAGCTCAAACACAATACAACATCCCATCTCAGCCCACACAACATCTCACATCACATCAACAACCACCCCAACATTATTATTACCATAACCAACAATAGTCCCAACAACAACCAACTTATGCGGCCTCTCAGCAGTTGCAACAGTACCTTTAGTACCAGCAGGACAATCCACAACATCACATCCAAGCTCCTCAGTAGCCTACCTCACATATTTATCAAAAAAATCTGCACTATACCTCACAACAACAACCCCCATATCAATAAAATCCCTCTGCTTTCAACCAAGGGATATCATCATCCCACTATCAAAATCCATACCTCAACAATCTGACACTCTCTCAGTAGGATCCTTTATCATCCTACCATCTATATCCATCCAAACCACCACCAGTCAACTCAGATCTGCTAGAAATCAAAGCCACTCTGAAAGATCTTCAGGCTGGGATTGGAAAACAATCATTCAAATTCAAGGACATATGTCCATATCCATTTGATCCCTCCATCTCATTGATCCCCTTCCCTAAACATTTTGAAATACCAAAATTTGATAGATACAGGGGGAATAAATATCCTAAGGACCACTTGCAAGAGTTTTACTTCCAATTTTAAGAGGTTATGCACAATGACAACTATCTCTTGCGCCTGTTCCCAAAAATCTTGAAGAGCAATTCCTTGGAGTGTTTAATGAGCCTCAAACGAGGGTCCATAAAGTCTTTTGCAGACTTGTTAGAAATTTTTTTCTCCTACTTCTCCTTCAATTTGGAGGACATTGAGACCTTAGATCTCCTCAAAGAGAAACAACATGAGGGGGAAAACTTTGTTAGCTACCTTCAAAGGTGGCATGTGCTAGCAAGTTGAATGAAAACCCCTCTAAAAGAAAAGGACACGATCACCCTCTTTGTGGAGAACTCTCATCTTGACATGGCTCATAATTTTAGGTTGCACTGTGTCACCACTTTCACAGAGATAGTGGAAAAGGGACCCATCCTTGAACGTGCCCTTGTTGCCAAAGGGAACATCAAGATACACAACTAGGACAAGAATGTAGTGAATGACGATGTCACTGATACTAAACACATCCAAGTGGCTAATACATCCTAGAGACAATGACCATCCGTACCTAACACCATATTTGTACCATAGGGGGAACCTCATTGTCCTCAATAGTCAAACCAGAAAAATCAAGGGAATGCTAAATGCCAGTATACTCAATTAGGAGAACCTTTGAGTGTCATCTTCAATAAGTTGTTATAGATCAACTACCCGATCACCTACCCTACCACCAAACCATTTGATGAAATCCAAACCTAATCTTGCATGGTTTAGGGAAAATGAATATTATGAGTTCCATAAAATCAAAGGACACACTCTGAATAAGTGTCAAGGTCTCAAAAACTATGTCCAAGATCTTATTGATCGAGGAGATATCAAAGTTGACACTAGTCAAGCTTCGTCATCCAATGCTCAATTACAGATATATCAAAATGCCTTTCCAAACCATAATTAAGGCACGAGCACCTCCAACAACAATTCTCAAGACAACAACACAAATAACATATGCTATAAGAATGTACCCCTCAATTATG
This sequence comes from Sequoia sempervirens, assembly GCA_007258455.2. Classification (NCBI taxonomy): domain Eukaryota; kingdom Viridiplantae; phylum Streptophyta; class Pinopsida; order Cupressales; family Cupressaceae; genus Sequoia; species Sequoia sempervirens. The sequence goes on from VDFB02271358.1 coordinate 785,602,514, forward strand.
AGGGTATTATTCATTACATTGAGCAGGTAGAACCTCCTGTATCTATGATACATGTCAAAGCGAAAGATCCTCAGTGTGTTGTTACTACACGATGAGCCCACATCACTATCCCTACAACCTCTGCATCCGCCTAGCCAAGTCCTGTAAACTCTAAGTACAACATTCTGGATCACTTAGGGAAGACCCCTACCAAGATCTCAATCTTGGATCTGTTTAAGTCTTCCTCTGTACATTAAGAAATCCTCAACAGAGCCTTACAAGAAACCCATGTACCTAATGACATCAATCCCACATGATTCCAAGCTTTGGTAGGACACCTGGCTTTATCTTATCAACTACACTTAAGCTATAATGACATGCCAAATATCAATTTCAATCATAATCACCCCTTGCATATCGAAGTCGTGGTTGCCTATCATAAAATAAAAAGGGTCTTGGTAGATAATGGCTCTGCCCTCAATCTGTGTACTCTGAAATTCATAAAACAGGTGGGGTATAGTCAAGAAGATTTAAGTAATGAAATCATCATGATCAAGGCTTATGATAATGCATAAAGGAATTCAGAGGGAATTATCAATCTTCCTATCCAAGTGGGACATGTGGTTCAGTACACTACCTGTCATTCCCTTGATCTGGACTTGCCATATAATCTCCTCCTTGGCTGCCCATGGCTCCATGCTATGCAAGTTGTCCCATCCATGTACCATCAATGTCTAAAATTCCTGGTTAAGGGACAAGAGGTTAGTGCCATCTATGTTGACCCCCAACCATTTGAATACTGTTGTACTTTAGAAGTGTCATTTCCCCATTTACATTATTGTCCTGGGGTTGAAATGGGGGAATCTCTGTCATCATCCATTAATCCACCCTCCACCATGACAACCACTCCATCTTCCACCACCGATCCTATAGTTGCAAAAGTCTAGATCATTTACAAGGGGTGTGGTGAATATGAAATGCATACTACTCTTAATATAGCAACCATGCCACCATCACCACATGAGTATGGTCAACCTTCACATGCTACTCCAATGTAAGACAAGAAAATCACTTTCAGTGTTAAAAACATCCCTACTACCACTTTCCGATCCCCAAGTATCAAGATTGATGCACCAGAGGAGGATATAAGTCAATGTGTATACTAAGAAGAACCCCAACCAGATCCTCCTCTAAAGGAATATTTTTAGGAAGCATATCCTTGGTCAGCTAAGTTTGCAAAAAAGTATAACTACCAAGGCAGGGGCCTAGGAAAAGAAGAATAGATGCGGTTGCAACCTATTGATACATCAAAACTACTAAAGAACATATGCATTGGATACGACAAAAAGAAGAAAGGCCCTGCAACATCATTTAATACTTCCAATAGTGTTGCTGTGGATGATAGCTCATTAGAAAACATACTTGAGGAGGAATACATCATACATCCATATGATGACATTGATCACACAGACTTGTCATCCATGTTCGAATGCCTATCTATCTATACCATTAGCCTATCCCTTCGTCACCATGAGCTTATTGATTGGGACCTACGTGATAGTGCACCTGTTAATATGTCTGCAGATACATATGTCAACCTCATGGGATTGGGGAAGGATGAACACTCCATTCGCAAAAATAAGAACAAGAAAAATAAAAAGTGGTCATCTAGTGAAAACCTCCATGAGGCACTTCCTGACCTTGAAAAAGTAAAACTAAAGGACGCATGACAACAAAAATCTCGAAAAGGTGCTAGAGGATGGAGATGTTCATCTTCCCCTTGTGGGAACTTAGTTATCTACTCGATCATCCATCCTAATTGAAGAGACTCAAGAAGTTAATCTGTGTACTGTTGAAAATCCTAATATCACCTATGTAGCTAAGTCACTCTCAGAGCAAGAGTTTCCAGTCAATGCACAACTACTCCAAAAGGGAATCATTAACTTTGCTTGGTCATGTTCAGACATGCCAGGCTTAGACCCCACCTTAGTGGCTCATCATCTGGATGTTCGCCCAGATGCCAAGCCTATCAAATAGAAGCTTCGCAAGATGTATCCATAGGTAGCATTGTTAGTCAAGAAGGAATTGGAGAATTTACTAGATGCAGGTTTTATCAAACCAATTGACTACTCTAAGTGGATCTCCAATATAGTACCAGTTTCCAAACCAAATGGAGACATTTGGATCTATACGGACTTTAGAGACCTTAACAAGGCTTGCCCAAAAGATGACTTCCCTCTGCCTAACATTGACATGTTGGTCGACCTCAAAATAGGACATGAGATATTATCTCTTATGGATAGTTTCTCTGGTTATAATCATATCCGAATTGCACCTGAGGACCAACACAAGACCACTTTCACAACACCTTGGGGTGCCTTCTGTTGCAATGTTATGCCTTTTGGTCTAAAAAATGTAGGGGCGACATATCAAAGGGTGATGACGGTCATCTTCCATGACCTCATCCATATCATCATGGAGGATTATGTTAATGACTTGTTAGGAAAATCTAGAACCTGAGCAGAACAGCCTACCATCCTGAAAAAGATCTTTGAACGGTTGGAACATTACAAGTTACGGCTAAATCGAAAAAAGTGTCTCTTTGGTGTTACATCAAGAAAACTGTTGGATTTTATAGTCTCTCGAAGGGGTATTGAAGTTGATCCCACCAAGGTAAAAGCTATTCTGGACATGCCACCCCCGCGCAATCTGAAATAGTTAAGAAGCATCCAAGGGAAAATGCAATCCATCTATTGGTTCATAGCCTAGCTCATGGATAAGTGTTAGCAATTCACTCATTTTCTGAAGAAACATTCCACCTTTTGATGGAACTAATAGTGTCAGACAGGTTTTGATCAGATCAAAGAATACTTAGCTCATCCATCGATCTTGCTACCACCTATTCCAAGGAAACCCCTCCTACTTTATATCTCAGCCACTTCAGTCGCACTGGGGGCCTTGTTGGCACAACATGATGAATCATTGAAGGAGAGGGCGATCTACTACATTAGTTGGACATTGGTCAGCTATGAGTTAAACTACTCTCCCATGGGAAAAGCATGTCTCGTAGTAGTCTTCAACACATAGAAACTCTGACATTACATGCTTAGCCATCTCATCAAATTAATTGCTAAGATTGATCCACTAAAGTATCTGTTATCTAAGACCATCTTGACTGGCCGCATGGCCAAGTGGGTCATGCTTCTAAGTGAATTTGACATAGAGTATGTAGAGCAGAAAGCCATAAAGGGATAGGTCATAGTTGATCAGTTGGCCGAGGCACCATTAGTAGATGCTTACCCTCTAGACATTGAATTTCTAGACGAATAAGTTTACATAGTTACAGAAGCACCAGCTTGGACATTGTATTTTGATGGCTCATATACTCATAATGGATCAGACGCAGGGATTTTATTAGTTACCCCTCAAGGTGACTACATTCCAAAATCATTCAGGATAGCATTCCTATGTACCAACAACATGGCTAAGTACGAGGCCCTCCTCATAGACCTTCAGATTGCAAAGTAGTGGCACATAACTCACTTAAAAGTATTTGGTGATTCATTGTTAGTCATCAAGCAAGTTAATGATGAATTCCTAACAAATGATGATAAGATATTGCCCTATAAATGCATGGTGGATGATTTCAAGAAATATTTCACCTTCATACAATTTGATCAAATTCCTAGGGTACAGAATAGAGAAGCTGATGCAATGGCCACTATGGGCTCCCTCATTGACATGCCTAAAGATCAGACAGAATGTGAGTTCCTTGTAGAACAACTTTTAATCCCAACATATGATATCCCTGAGACTAACATGGTGTGTGACATTGTGGGTCCCACTTCCCATGGTACCAGGACATATACACCTATCTCCATGATAAAATTCTACCCCCAGATCTTACACGCAATCAATGCAAAGCCTTCATTCATCGCTCTTCCTGATACATTATTGTCGGTGATACACTTTATCATCGCGGGTATGATGGAATCCTCCTTAGATGTCTAAATGAGACTGAAGCCTATACTGCACTAATGGAAGTACATGGTGGTGTTCGTGGGGCTCACTCAAATGGTATGGATTTGGCCAAAAGGATTCTCTAAGCTGGATATTATTGGCCTACATTAGAGCATGATGCTTGTGAATTTGTGAAGAAGTGCCTTCACTGCCAACAACATGCAGATTTGATTCATGCTCCAGCATAGGACCTTCAACCCCTCCTAGCACTGTAGCCATTCTCTTAATGGGGTTTCAACTTGATTGGAAAGATTCACCCACCATTCTCTGACAGCCATACATTCATAATTACTGCCATTGAGTACTTCACTAAGTGGGTGGAAGTAATGCCACTCTCACAGATCACCGGTATTCAGATCTCAAAATTCATCCTTTACCATATTCTCTGTAGATATGGTATCCCATCCGACATCCTCTCAGATAATGGAAAACCCTTAAAAAAAATCCATGAAACACCTCTATGACACCTTTAGTATCCAATATTATTGGTTAACGCCTTATTACCCCTAGGGTAATGGTCAAGAAGAAACAACCAACAAGACCCTTATCCACATCCTCAAAAAGGTTGTCAATAATACTGGTCGAGATTGGCACCTCCTTATTCATCCAGCCCTCATGGCATATCACACATCCATCCACACCCCTACCAGTGCCACCCCTATTCTTTAGTCTATGACACTGAGGCCATCTTTCCAATTGAAGTTGAGATCCCATCACTAAGAATTTTACTAAAAAATCTTATCAGTGAGGAGGATGCTCATGTTGCACAACTTGCACAACTAGAGTTACTTGATGAAAGAAGAATCAAAGTCTATGATCATTTGCAAGCATATTAGAATCACCTCAAGTGTAACTACAATAAGAAGGTTCGTCCTTGATAGTTTCATGTTGGTGATCTCATCCTTAAAGAGAACCAACGTACCTAGCAGGACCGAGACAAGAAAGGAAAATTTAAGGCAAACTAGTTGAGGCCTTATACCAGCCACTAAATATGGACTCAAGTATGCCAAACGGATCTACCTTTTGAAGGAGAGACCCTCAAGAACCCATCAATATCATGCATCTAAAGTATATTCCCACACCTAAGTCTACTTGGTAACCCCACCTAAAAAATTTAAAAAAATTAGAAAAAAAAAAAAAAAATGAATCCAAAAATAGTAAAGAGAAATAAATCTATCCTATGGTGAAAAACACCTTTTGGTGGTGCCTTGGATAAGTACGGGTGGCAAAAACCTAGTAACAGACATCATCTATAGAGGGCTTAATCATTATGTACCCGACATCCTAGTTATTTTATGTTTTCATCCGTACTATCATCCTCGCCCATTCCCATCCTTGGACACTTGGTATATTTTGACTAAGCATTGGACGATCCATCTTGGCTATCCCTCATCCTGAGCTTTTCAACATCCCACTCTGAGCTTATGTCATGTGTTTTCTTATCAGCTAGTTTGTGTCATCATGTAGCCCACTCCCATCGTGTTGGTCTCCATTTAGATCTCATCTTGTTGCGTCACTAGTCAAACTACGTTGCCCCTGCATTATCACGTAGGAAAGTTTGATCATTTGATCTGCCTCCGGGGTATTTTGACCATCCCGTGTTGGTCATCCATCATTTTTCTTCACCATCCTCTTTCCGCTTTATCCATGGTCTTTTCATGAACAATGAGGGCTCTACACTTTCACATAGGCAAGGCTAATCTTTGATCGGCCCCTGAGCCCCTAGGTCTATAAGGTGTGTCAGTCTGTGTCTTCATCTTTCCCATTCCTCACAAACAAAATCCCCTAGTGTCAGCAGATTTGGTTAATGAAGAACATCTTGCATCAACTGGGTCATTCTAGTTTAGTATCCATCGGTCTCAATAGGATGCATCCTTCCTAGTAGACCACTTCGATCCCATCCATCACCTCTATGGCAAAGGACGTTTGAAATTGATTTTGATCTTTTGATACTTTTGGATTTTGTTTATCATTTGAGCTCCCTATCAACACTGGTCATGGTTTCCTTGATCTATCGTATCATGGTGTGCTTTGACTGGTCAACATAGGGGCATATATCTTGTTCTTTTATTTGTTGCTGGCTTCTTGATTGTCCCACGTAGTACCCACCAAGATCCTTGAGGTCTTGTGTTATGCTGGGGCATCCTTGTGTGTTTGTGGTTACCCCAATGCCTAGCCTGACCAAGGTCATCATGACCTTGGGGTGTCAGGATAACCTTTTTGTTTGTTGTGTTTGTTTCATGCATTTGTTTCATGCATAGGATGCCAACTCGCCTTGGTCTTACATATTAGGGTATTTGGTATCTTATGCTATAGCAAAAATCAATGCTTTGAAGATGGAAAATTACATTCTTAATTGCATTGCATCTCATTTCACTACATACACTCTTCATTTAGCCTCCTTGATGACCTAGGACTTGTGATTTAGGTTGTGCAAGGTCTTGACTCTTTTTCCCTCTTGATCTTCCTCTCAGGATACTAATGGTTTTTTGATAGGCATAGTATCACACCCACCATACACCTATCACCTATCCGTGATCCCATGCAAGTCCTTATTGACACTTAGGTTTGCATTATAGGAACTCATCTTTCATTCATATTTCATGTTACATTATAGATTCAATATATTTCCTAGTTCATAGCTGATTAGATTAAGCATCATAGTTTTGTTTAATCCATACATGTCCATATTAACATTTACATAATACATGCATTATCATCCACCAAAACATATTATTGACTATGTCCTAATTACATTTCATTCCAAATATTCATATCATCCTACATTATCAACATTAATATATGCATAATCATACATCCATATAAGCATGCGATATCATATACATGAGCATCAATAAATCAGATCGTACATCCACATAGACATATAGTATCATATACATGTGCATATATAAATTAGATTGTACATCCACATAAGTATGAAGTATCATAAACATGTGCATCAATAAATCAAATCATACATCCATAAAAGCATGTGATATCATATACATGTACATAAATAGATCAGATCATCCATCCACATAAGTATAAAATATCATATACATATGCATACATCAACTAAATCATCCATCACAAAGGACATAATGCATAGTGTCAATAAGGACTGTCTCATATCATAATCAATATAATAAAACATACATCTCATCACAAAGTCTCAAGCATAATCTACCACATATCTATCATATATCATCAAATAAGGTACAAAAACTAGAGATGTAGAGAACCTCTGATCTTTGCCAATAAGTACTAAACACTCCATCCTGTGTCTATCAAAAACCTGGTATCCTATCATCTGCCCTCTAGCTACTCTACTGTGAGCTCCTCACATTTGATCTCTGAGGAGAGTTCGACATTGGCCCTCTATGCATGGGAGTGCCCTGATACTCATGTGTGGGAGTCCCCTGGTAACCACTGAGAGGAGGAGTCCATCGATAGTCACTATACCCTCTGGTATGTGTCCCTAATGACTGGGACGATCTTGACATCTAAGGTACCTATCTAATGTAGCGTGTTGTGCATTGCGCTAGATCTGGAACAACATGCTCTTAAGCACACCTCTAGTAAATCGACTTCTACATATAATCATCTCGCTACACAGCCTAATGCCTAGCAGCATTCCGCTCAAGTCTATACCTATCTTGGTCTTCACTAATAACTCTCTTCTCCTATACCAAGGCCTCTTGTGCCTTTGTTAGCTATTGTACCTACTCTGTAGCCCTATCTCTCTCAACCTCTGTAGCCTATAACTATATTCATAACCCCTGTACCCTTGCCCCTGACTCCCCCCCTCACCATACATTGCCTGTAGCTGAGCCTACACTTTGTCCCACTCACTCCGCAAGGTTTGCATCTGTACCTCTACAACATCTCTCTCTGTGCAGCTTGTGCCTAGGCCTCTGTAGCATCCCTGTCCCTCTAAAGTGCATAAAGTCTCAGCTCGACACAATCTCGCTCCTGTCGAAGACCTGACACCTGTGACACTGTTGCATCCCTCTCTCTCTAGAGAGACTGAACCTCTGACTCTGCCACCTGGGCGCGTGCTTATAGCACATCCCTATTCGCCTGTAAGGCCTATGCCTGTGCCTGTGCCACATCTCTCTCTGACCACAACATACGTATCTCTCTCCTCATCTCCTCCTCTCTTCACTGCATCAACCCCATATCCCCAACTGTCTGCTCTAAACAATCCACCCTGTCTCTGAGCTCAACCTGCTCTTGGTGCAGATCTACTTTCTCCCTCTATAACTGCTCTAGCTGTCCCTATAGACCCTCCGTATGTCTGACAGTCCCTTTCTCAGTCTCTGACGGGTCTTTCCTTGTCCCTCCTCCAACAACTTGTCGTATCGCCGCCTTTGCCACCAAACGATCTCTCTCCCACCTCACTGCATCTCCCTCAAGCTCTCTAGCCACCTCCACTTGCAATCTCTCTATCTCCGCTCACAAGTCAACTACCTCATCTTGTGCCTCATCCCACTCTCGCATGAATCTCCTCTCCACATTAGACACCAGTGTGGCCAGGACTGCGTAATCTCTCTCACCCTGGGTGGATCGTGCCTATAGCTTGCTCAACACTGCCTCTACTCTGATCTGCTCTGTCTTTGTCTACCAGGATCGCTGCTTGCTAAGGCGCAGTCTCTCTAGATTTTCTCTCAACACCACCGTGGGATCCTCTCCTCGAGGCAGTACTATCGACAGTGGTCAGAGGTCATACACATTAGTGTCAATTTCCATCTCTCATGGCTTATAC
>VDFB02271358.1:785611494-785636775 GCA_007258455.2 Sequoia sempervirens
CCTCTTGTCTCTCCCGCACTCTACTAGTCTCAACCTCCTCCCCTCTCTCCTGCTGCTGACCTCTTGGGGATCACATGCCTCTTGGATCCTCTCTCTTTGGATCTCTGGCCCCCTATCCTGCTATGCTACAGCCCTGGCCTCATCCTCTCCCTCCTCTGGTCCATCCCCTTAGGTGCTGCGCTGTCATCTCCTCCTCTTGGCTTCCCTCACTAGCTCCTCAGCTGCTCCAACAACCTCCTCTCTCCTTCTCTTGGCTGCCCTCACTAGCTCCTTAGCTACTCTACCCACCTCCTGTCCCTCCCCCTATTGTCCTCCTCTCACCTAACCTCCTCTCTATCGCCCTTGGGGTATTGGTCCCACTACCCTCAGTTGTCTCTCATCCTTTGATCCAAATCCTAGTGCTCCCTCAATCGACACTACTAGGGTAATCTGTGGCAGTGGATCTCGCCTGAACCACTGCCGATATCGATCCATCACTCCTGCATCCCTTTGCCCCTCCCACCTGTCTGGGTATGGCACAAACTATAGTGTCTCTAGCTCCGCCCACACTGCATCTAGGTCCAACACAGTCCCCCATGGCTACTCTCGTGACAGTCGCCGAAACATCACCTGCCACATGGGAATATCTTGCGTCACTTCAAACTATTGTGTCACCCAATCGGGTCTGTGTAACTCCACTACAAGTGAAACTCTTCGAACAATATAACAATGAGTAAAGAAGTAACCGTTGTGTGCCTCCTCATTGTCCCTCCAGCCCCTGAAGTGCCATAGCATATAAAGATGCCACACTACCATCTCTGCCTGCACATCATCAAGTCATCTCCTCCATACATCTACATCTCTCACATGTTGATACCATAGTATCACTCCTACCTCTTCCCCCCATCCCTAGGCCATAGCCTCTTTGTCACCCTGCTCTCCTAATCTATGCACAATCGGCCTAGTCATTCTGATGTGCTCCCAAGCCCAATCCTGTAGTAGTGTGACATGTGCCACACTTCGCACCCTCCAATAACATACCTGGTGCATATCTTGATATAGCTGTGCCAACATGCAGGTCCCCCACACAAATGCCCCTCTCAACCCTCGATGATATGTCGAATCACCTTTAGGAACCTGAGATGCAAAAATTGATCACTTTGGTCTGGTACCAGGATCCCACTAATCAACCCTACAAGGTACAAAGACAAAGTTGGTACCTTGCAAGACAGACATCTATCCACATCCAAAATTGGTAGATCATCACTGCCAAATACCACATGCACAGACTAATCCAATGCCTCGCCTGCTATCCAACAATTGCTAACAATAAGCCCTGCTATAGGGAACCTCAGAATCCACCAGACATCCTCCAAGGTCACTACCATCTCCCCAGTCAGTAGATGGAATGTAGATGTTGCTGAGTCCCAACGCTCTATCAAGGCTGTCAGCATGGCCCTATGGGTCTTAATCATTGGGTATGTCAGCATATGGACTAGCCCTACCTCTGCCAGTCTCTGGTGATCGACGCCCGTCATCACTGCCATGCATCTCATCAATATGTCCGATCGTCTCTCCCACGTCCATAGGCTCTCAACAATCTACATTCATACCACAACACTTTGTTAGTTCCTTCTGGTGTCGTTTTGCCCCCATTTTTCTTGTCCTAATTCTTTCCCCCCTGAGGTTTCCCTTCCCCATCCCACTATTTCCCCATCCTACCCTTCCCCACCCCTCTTCCCCTACTAAGTTTCTTTCGGCCTTCTACCTTGGGCCCTGGGCGGACCTGCCTTACTCTTTGGGTAGACCCGCCTGAGCTCAGGTGGACCCGCCTAAGCCCACGGGCGGACCCGCCCAGGCTCGTGGGCAGACCCGCTTAGGCTTGCTTTGTGGGCATCCACCCAGCTTGGGTGGACCCGCTCGAGCCTAGGCGGAACCGCTAGGGCTTGCTGGGCGGGCCTCTGCCTAAGCTGAGGCGGACCCGCCCAAGCTCGCTAGGTGGGCCTCTGCCCAGCTTGGGTGGACATGCCTGAGCCTAGGTGGACCCACCCGAGCCCGGGCGGGGCCACTTGAGCTCGGTTGGGTGGGCCTCTGCCCAACTCGGGGGGACCCGCTTGGGCCTAACTGCCCTACCCCCAAATTATCTAGCCCCCAACCACCCTAGCCTAAACCCATCAGCCCCCCCGCACCCCCAAATGTTTTTTTTTGAAACACACAAAAAGTTCCCTCTAACCCATTTTTCCTCCCGAGCAACCCCACAAAACCCATATTTTTGTTTTCGCAAAAAAATAGCTAAATTGACTAAAATCACAAAGGGGTTTCAGACTCACCTAGCATGGCACGACAAACTCAGTGAAGAATCGCCATCTCTCATCCACCTAATGAATGATGTTGCTATCATAATCTGACATCATGTCCCCTCCCTTTTGCCCTCTTCTCTTCTACTTCTTGCCCTCTCCTCTTCTCCCTTTTCTCCCCACTTGACAACTGTCGAAATGAGGAGAGGTAATTCCTAGAATTACCTTTTATAGCCTTTTCCACCATTTTTTCACTTTTTAAAATAAAAGGAATTTTTTCCTTTTATTTTCCCCTTTTTTGAGCTCAACTAATTCACTCTCCCCCTTGTCTTCCTGGGGCTGCCATTTCCACATTGTAAACCCATTTTCCTCCATTCGAGCGCCAATCTTCTCAATTTTTTGTGCTCTTTCCAATGACATATGCCACTTCATACTTTCGAGAAGTTGCCCGAGGCACCTTTTCCCTTCTACGTTTGCCTTCTCGAGGGGGCATACCCTACCATTCCCTCCCAATCTTCCGTCATAGGCCTTCTCTTGTGAGACCGAGACATCCCATTTAATTCTCCTCTGTTCGGGTAACTCACGCAAGCTCTTCCCTGCTAGGGCATCTCTTTTCCGGTCCCATCTTCCATAGAGTCGTCTGTATTTTATTTTTCTTCAAAACCCTATTATCCTAATAGTATTTTGAAGAGGGGAAAAATGTAGACACCTAAATTTTACCACTTCCATATGGTCAAAGGCATCTCCTTAATCATCCATTTACTCATTTAATCTGTTCTCTTTGCTGGTATTAATTAAATCACTCATTTAATTAATATTTCATTCTTTCATAAGGTTTCCAAAGTATTTAATTTAATAAATACTTTTCCCCTCTTTCCTCTCTAAATTAAATAAATGTATCCATTTATTTAATTTAGTCATATATTATCTTTTGGAATTTTAAATTTATTTTTAAATTCCTCACTTTCTCACTCATTGTCACATCCTCTAACTTTTGCAAGTTTGTCTCTAATCCCTCTTAGCAATCTAACCCTCTTTCTTAGTCATAATTTATTTATGATTAAGATGTGCACACCCCTAATCATCATTAGGGTCCCATCCTCCATAATTTCTCACTTGCCTCTAATGTGTCATTAATTAATCTAATAAAGTACTTACACAAACTTAATTACTTGATTAGGTTATCCCTAATCCCCATATCATTTATGGAATGTGTCCTTAGTCAACTTTATTAAAAGCTCTATTTTTGAATAAGGCATTCCATTCCCATGTGAATTTTTAATTCACATTTAATCCCCCAATGTATGCCTTGGAATTTAAAATTAATTTTCTCATTCCCATGAGGATATTTGAGGAGTTTTTAATTCCACACATGTCCTCTCACCCACATGGGGACAAGTACCTCCTTTATGAGGAGATCTTGTCCCAATCCCAAGGTACTATGTACCACCTCCATGTCATGTACTATCTTTCCACCTCATGTCCACTTCACATGCCACATGTCAAGATGTGAGGGCTTGTGAGTTCGCAACTCACCTTAGCCCTACATCTTGATTTGATGGCTCAATCTTGACCTTCCATTTCCCTAGAGAATTTCAAATTCTTTATAAATACCCCCTCGTTTCTCTCATTTTAGGAGAGATCATTGATAGTAGCCAAACTCTTGCAAAAATTTTCCTTGAGCCATACTTAGCCATTTTTCATACTTGCATCCACTGTCATCCATTTTCCATCCATCGTATAGCTTGCATCTCTTGCCATCCAAAAAGCATACAACACCAAAGATCGAAGGGCCAACCAAAGGATCGATTTGAGACAAGGTAAAAGGTTCCATTTTGTTGTCTTTATTTTGTATTGAATCCAACTAGGCTAATCTTGAGGTGTAGGGTGTTTTTGGTTGTTGTTTTGCACTTTTTTGTTTGTTGTTCATTTTCTAACACTGAAATTTGCCCTATCACAGGATCTATATAAAAATTTTCATAAGATGCCTTGCTTATATAGGTAATGTTGAGAGATAGGACAATACAATATTATAAAAAATTTCAAAATCCAATTGCATGAGATAACTAAAGATAAGATGAAATATAAACTATAGACCTATAAAAAGATTCCTAGGGCCTTAAGTAAAATTAACATGTTAGCATGTGTGAATAAAACCTAATAAGAAAACCAATTAGATAATACACCTTGATCACAACAACAATTTTTATCATAAATTATAAATATCTACCCCGAAAAACTTATGATTGTGTGGGAGGTAGGTTCTTTCCATATTTTAATATCTAGTTTGTGATAAATTTTCTTCAACATATATAGTTTTTACTATAATATACATTGTATTATTATTGAAATGATCATGTATGGAAGGAATTATGATCATATCTTGTATCCTCATTAATGGACTAGAAATTCAAAAAAATGAACTTCTACAATGCATTTTCTTCCTTTGGATTTAGTCAAGTAGAGAAGAATGATTTAAGAATCCCTTCTTAGTGCTTGAATTATTACTTTTAAATAGTGAATACTTAAGATGATGATTAGGTTGGAAAAATTTATTGGAATACTTATTGTAATAGAAATTTAAAACTACATCTATGAAAAGGTTGGATAATTGAAGTATGATCATAGTTTTTATTCTTTCAACAAAATTTAATTATTGAAGTGTTTTGGTACCTCATGAGACTAAGAGTTGATTAACATCTATGTGATTTGGAATCACATATAGTTGACCAAATCCTAGTTAGTCATAATGATTGCTCAAAACCCATTTCCCTTTGGAATCTTGGGGAAAATTTATGTAACGATGAACATAGTGATTTCTAATTCCAAAAATTACTACATCTATTACATTTTCAAATGTTAGTTTCATAGATTCCATTCAATTTTTCAACTTCCCAATTACTTTTTTAGAACTGAGAGATAGTCATTGCATATACAAGATTTTTAATAGACAAGTTCAACAAATCTAAATCTTCAAATTTGGATCAACAAATTAGGATAATCAGTAAACCAAATGTTTCCATTTTTTTAAGCTTGTCCTCTCATATTAGGTTCTATAAAAATTGTGTTATGTAAACTACAAAGGACTTCATTTTTGTGTTCAAACAACTCTTCTCATACAATTCATTTGTTTGTATCATATCCTCATGATTTACAATACCTTTTATATGACATCTATTGACTACATGCTTCTTTGAAATAATGCCAAATAACATTTAATATATTTGTCTTATCTCTATAAGATTCACACCAATAATTATCTTTAGGACATTAAAAATCAAATTGACCTCAATGGTATGCTATGCACTAATTGATATAAATTTTGATTCTCTTTATAGTAGAGATACGCCTTGTTGCTTCCATGGTACTTATCGTGTCTTAAATATTACACTATAGAGGATTTTTCAAGGTGTTTGTGCCCTAATTTTTCGTTTCCATTTTGTGAAATACGCTTTAGGATAAGCTTTTTGCAAAATAGGTTTTTCACTCTGATATGCATTGTATTTAGATTGAAAAGAGGTTTGCATATAAGGCTTTTTTATTGTATTCATAGAAGGGTTTTTTTTATTATATTTGATATCCTAATTAATGAACTAGATTTTTCAACACATGAATTCCGTAGTGCATTTGGTCCCTCTAGATTTAGTAAGTGAGAAGAATGCTCTAAGAATCTCTTATCAGAATTTGGCTAGTCACTTTTAGTTAGTGAGTACTGCTTAGGCCATTCATAGTGACTGAAATAGTTTTGTAGCATTACGCATTCTGAAATACATCTTGGAAGAGCTTGTATTACATATGTATCATTATGATTTGATGGGCATGCATAGGATTCTGCACATAGAAAATCAAACGAAATAGGATGTGATGAATCGATCAGCTGGGTTATCCCGTGTGAAGAAAATTAACAGCCATACGATGCCTTTGGTGTTTTACTTTCTAATTCATCCTTCCTACAGCTGACGTGAATGTCATAGGGAGATTCCCACGACACTGGTTGATTCTTCTCTAACGTTTTAAATTTCTCCCTTGCAATAACGGGCTTACCGAATTCAAACGTCTTCTGCTGTGGTTATTACTCTCCACCTACTACAGATCATGATAATGGTCAACATCAATCTTGCTTGTCCGTGCGTTAGGAAGTTTTTGATGATGATGCTCTGGGTCTAAGCTGCTTAGGGCAGCCGAACTCATAATAGTCGTACTCAGTTTTAAGCGGTAACGTTTAGATAAACACAACGCTACCATTATCATAATACTATCTTTCGACTACCTTTCATCTTAGCTCTAAACTGAAAGGATAATCCCAACCTAATAAACGAACGTGTTGTTATCGTACTGAATTCCTGAGAATAAAATACTCGACAATCAATAAAACAACACCATTTTCATTTCCCCCTAGAATTTGTTTAATGGTCTGTCATCACCTCGACGTCATTTCGTAGAACTCTTGTTTTGATGAAACACTTGCTGAAATAGCCGACTATTGGAAGGGTATTTTAATAGATCTCCCTCGTCGATGATAAAGAGCTCATTGTGTAGGGTTATCTCAAACGAATTTGAACCCTATCTCCACCACAAGGGAGTAGTTAAGGGTACGAGGCGTTGGTTTAAGTATGGTCGACAAGTGTGTTTTTTACAATATTTACATATTCATTATAAATTAGCTAAATATTCATTATAAATTAGCAGTCGCATGCAGAGGCATGCAACAATCAGCCGATAGGGGTCTACTGTAAATGGCTATGCAGTGTGTGAGAACTAGGAAACGTTTTTGTGGCATGGAATGTGAAATATTAAAAATCAATAATATTTACAATTGTTTGATTGAGTCGAGAAACCAAAGCGTGTTAATTAGTCAAGAGGAACTAACTTGAGGTTAGTTCATATCTCATTGGCTACGGGTGTGACATTATGAACCTTTTCTGCAAAGATGAGAAATTGGTTTGTGAATCTTGACATAGAAAATTACTAGTTAAAAATTGATTAATGAAAATGTAAAATAAAACCGTAGGCCATGTTGAATGAATCTAATTAGTTACAATGTATCCATTAATTTTAATTTTAAACAAGTAATCATCAATAACTTTTTTATTATTAATATGTAATATTTAATAATTTTAGTTACAATAGTTATTAAAAATTGATTACTTAATAATGTTAGGAATATAGTAAATTAATTCTCAAAAAATACATTTTTTTAATAAATTTATTCTTTAAAAATGATAACTAAAAAATTAAATTAAATATAATTTTTTAAATATTTATTTTTTCTAACAACAATAATTTCACGCAAAAGTTTAAGGAATGAGATAATTTTATCTCTATTTTAGTTTTATACTTATTAGCCCTAGATGCACATGTATATTTTAGCTTTTTGTTTAGGTTATTCAATCAATTAATTCATTATTATTTAATTATGTTAAGATACATATGCATACAAATACAAGGAATTTTTTTTAAAGAGTTATTACCCATGCCTTTAATTACTAATATTGCATTAAAAAATATTGTTTAAGAAAGCTAGTTGATAACTTTGGGTATCAAATATTTTTTAGGAAAGAAAGATGTTTAATATTGAATACTTTTTATAATTACTATTTAGTCCATAATTTTGCAAATTAAAGTTTTAGTATTCATGTGTTTTTTGGGTTAGTAGTAGTAAAATAAAATGGAGACAAGTATAAAGGATTGAAAAGTAGTCAATTACAAGGAAATTGGGAATAAAAATATGAATTTTTAATGAATTACTTCATAGTGCAATTGAAGAATCAGTGACACCATCTTTGATAATAAACAAATAAACAAACCTCATGAAACAATAATTTCATGCAAAACATTAAGGAATGAGATAATTTTATCTCTATTTTAGTTTTATATTTATTAGCCCTAAATGCACATGTATATTTTAGCTTTTTGTTTAGGTTATTCAATCAATTAATTTATTATTATTTAATTATGTTAAGATACATATGCATAAAAATACAAGGATTTTTTTTTAAGCAGTTATTACCCATGCCTTTAATTACTAATATTGCATTAAAAAGTATTGTTTAAGAAAGGTAGTTGATGACTTTGGGTATCAAATATTTTTTAGGAAAAAAATATGTGTAATATTGAATACTTTTTATAATTACTATTTAGTCCATAATTTTGCAAATTAAAGTTTTAGTATGCATGTGTTTTTTGGGTTAGTAGTAGTAAAATAAAATGGAGACAAGTATAAAGGATTGAAAAGTAGTCAATTACAAGGAAATTGGGAATAAAAATATCAATTTTTAATGAATTACTTCATAGTGCAATTGAAGACTTAGTGACACCATCTTTGATCATAAACAAATAAACAGATCTCATGAAAAGAAGAGTCTGATGATGCAATACACCTTTTTTTCATTGTTATAATAAATGAATAAAATATATGCCTTTCTTTGAGGTGACATGACGAAAGTCTCAAGTGCTTTTATACCACTAGCTATGGCATAAGAAACATGTTGTTATAAACTATGATTTTCAAAGCCAAGTGTATGTAAGAATTTGTGTACATATGTATCTATGTAAAAGAAATATATGGCGTTAAAATCCAAAACAAAAAACCCATTCTTGTTATCCATCCTACCATATTGGCATCATGGAGCCTCGAGGGCTCTAGCCAAACCCCTTGAGCAAGAAAAGTATGAAACATCCATGAAATTTTTTGTGGAGTTCCATTATACATCACACACTACCAAAGTTGGGAAAAATACAATGTTTTCATATATGATCTATCATATTGTAGTGTTTTTTTTGTTGCGATAACTTTGTAAAAAATAAGCATCATGATTTTGGGATTCTTTTGCATGCTTTAGCCTAGTACCTACAAATAGAAGAGAGGGGTATGTTAGTGGACAATCAAGAAAGATAAAGAAGGAACCATAAAAAAATAGTAAGTATATGGGTAAAATCAATATAAAAAAATTGAAACTAGAAATAATCGATAATATTTACAATTGGTTCACCAAAACTATATATTGATAATGGAAAATTTTTGTACTTACATGTATTGTTGATAGTGTTTAACAAATGCGTGCAAAATTGGATTGAGTTGTTGGAGCATTAAACAATTTGAAATAGACAATTTAGAATACACTAATTTTTTTGGATGTCTATTGTATATGTGCAACATTATAAAGGAAATCATATAGATCTAGAATAAAAGAGGTTAGACATATACATATACATATACATATACATATACATATACATATACATATATATATACATATGCATATACATACATATACATACATAAACAGGGTATGTGCAGGATCATCATGGAAAAAATAGGCCCTTAAATGGCAAAAATTTAGAAAAATCAATGTTAGGCAACTTGACATAAAAATTTGAATAAGTTATCTATATTATTTCAAGAATATGTAAGAATAGAATCTATAGAAAATTGAATGTAGTTTCTAAACTACTAGGTTTATTTAAAAATAAATAAAATCTATTTGGTGAAAATTTGAAATTTCAATGCAGTAGTTCTTAAATTTCAAGGGAAAAATAAGAAGTAGGTGTCTATCTGACCACCCTAACCATAATAAAATGATAGTATTTTTTTATAAGATTTTATATATAAGTAAAGGACTCATGTTAATGTGATGCATATTTTTTGTAATTTTTTCCAAGTAAATAATTAATTAATTTTTTATTACAACTTTTAAAAATATAAAAACTTCGTATGTAGACCACCTTAACTTGGTCAAAACTTCATGAAATTTAATTTTCTTTTTTAATCCTATAGTATGTGAAGCATAGAATGTGAGCATGTTTCAGATTCAAAAATGTGATATTGTTTGAAAGTTATAGATGTTTTTCAATCAACCTATCAATCGGGACTTTAGTTGTAATTCTAATAGAAAATGAATAATAATTATTTATTAAATTCAAATTAAAGCATAATTTATATTGGTGGAAATCTGAGAATCTCCTCTAAAACCCTTTCATTTCATCAATTTTGGGTTAAAAAGGTCATCATCCATACCCTACAAATACCCATAATATTGCCACTTTTGGCCCATCATGATCCTGCATATACATATACATATACATATACATATACATACATATACATATACATATTATACACATGTATACATACATATACGTATACATATACATATACATATACAAATATACACATGTATACATACATATACGTATACATATACATATACATATACATATACATATATACACATATACATATATTATTTGGCAGTAAATATTATAGGAAAAATAGACAAATTATAAAAAAACTATTAGAAAAACACTTATGAATCACAGGTAAATGCCAAATATTACATAGATTCCTTGTCTTGTATGAATATGTTTCATGTTATTCTCTTTTTGTCTTCTATTTGATGGTGCCTGTAACAGGTTGTTCATTCTCGTAGTCTACGCCTTCTATTCTTCTTATGTTTACACACAAAATCCCTACCCTTCTTTTTTTTGCCAACCCAACCATGAGTAGGATTTGTTGGCACTAGGATACAACAATCGTTGATGGCCATTAGTGAGTTTCCTGGGTCTATCTATGACAACGTGGACTTTGGAAATTTCGCAGGCTAGAACTGGTCAAGCTAGATGCGTTGGATATGGAAGCAGAATGGGAAGCGATTGCTCATGTAAGGGTTAATGCATCCTAGAATTATTGTACGATGGCACAGGAGGAAGTAAAATATATTGATTAAGTTGCATTGTTGAAAGAGCCATTGTGGTCTTGGTTCGAGAGAAGACTATAGTAAAAAACATCACCATTGTCTTGGTTCTCATTTCGTACATGACTACATTTTTTTCCTTTCTGGCTATTGGTTGTTATATGTTCCCATGTTGTACAAACATATTTTTTATATACATCTTAGCCATGGAATGCAAATAAAGTCATTTTACATGGGTATTTTGCATAGATGATTAATTTATTGTTCATGTCTTCTTGTTATATGTTTCTATCTTTGGTGTTATACCCATTTTGCAGACTTTAAAGAAATTATCGCTTTGTATGGATGGAGAAATTATAGTTAAAATGAAAGATTTTTGTATTTTTTTCCCCTTGG
Organism: Sequoia sempervirens; assembly: GCA_007258455.2. Classification (NCBI taxonomy): domain Eukaryota; kingdom Viridiplantae; phylum Streptophyta; class Pinopsida; order Cupressales; family Cupressaceae; genus Sequoia; species Sequoia sempervirens. The sequence continues at coordinate 785,622,860 of VDFB02271358.1, forward strand.
TTTATTGTTTTAGTTATCTCTGTGCATCTTTATGCACCGCTTTAGTCATTATACAGTCTTTATAATGCACAAAATGAAGCTTTGTGGATGGCTCTCCAGTTCAAATAGATTAGAAAAAAAGAATATCATGAAACATATTTATAAAAGATTCGAGCTACATTCTTTGGTAATAAATATTGAAGACAACTAGATAAATTGTATAAGAGTTGTTAGAGTGATTAATTATTGTTCATTTCTTTTGCTCTCTACTTATTATTCCTTGTTATATGTTTACATCTTTGACGTTATACCCATTTTGGAGACTTCAAAGAGATTATTGCTCTATATGGATGGAGAAATTACAGTTAAATCTTCTTTCTTTCATCAAAAAATATGTTCAAGGTTAGTACTTTTTTTGCCCTTCATTTATTGTTTGTAGTTATCTTTGTGCACCTTTGGTGTTATACCCATTAATATAGGAGTAATTGCATATACATATATATGCAAAGGGTTAGTATGAAAGCACAAACATTTTGGAGATAAAAATATTTTAGTGGCTATTAAGTGTTATTCTAATAGCTCTTTTACAATTTCTCTATTCGCCTATAATATTTAGTTGCAAGTAATGTACCTCAAATTTTCAATGAAGTCTATGGCGTTATACCCATTTTGCATAGGGTATTGGAGCCCATTGGCTTTACCACTTCTATTTAATGTGGGTTGAGTTCCGAAGAATGTAGCTCAATTTTTTCAATTGACAACTCAAATCTTACATAGACTGCTTGTCTTGTATTAATATGTTTAATGTGGGTTTTCGATCATGTGCCATTTACCTGTGATTCTTAAGTGTTTTTATGATAGTTCTCTTTCAATTCCTCTATTTTATCTATAATATTCACTGCTAAATAATGTAGCTTGAATTTTGAATTGAGAAGCTGATTCTTAGATAGATTGTTTGTGTTCTACCAATATCCACTTGCCCATAACAAACTGTTCATTATTGTAGCTCACCTGTTCTATTCTCCATGGTCTTAAGGTCTATTTAATGTGGGTTTCTAACCATTTGTACTTTTCCTATGATTATTAAGTGTCTTTCCACTTATATAAGAAGCATTAGAATGACACTTATTTGGTGCTAAATATTATAGAGAAAAGCCACATTAAATAGAAGAGGCAAACTATGAGAATGAACAGTTTGTTATGGGCATCTAGAAAAAATAGTACCATGAAGAACAGTTTGTCATGGGGAACATCAAACAGATGAGAGGAAATAAATATCATGGAACATATTGATAGAACACATATAACATGTTCCATCCAAACAAAATAACCATGACAATTAACAATTTGTTATAAGGAGCTTGAAACAGATGAGGGAAAAAGAGTACAATGAAACATATTGATACAAGACAAGTAGTATATGTAACAGTTGCAAGATATATTAAAAAAACAATTTAGAATCACACATAAATGGGATATCAATAAGAACCATTCACCCTTTTTCAATTTTTTTTGTCTATGTATGTTTTTCTACCTCTCTTAAACTTGTATTTGATGTGGGTTTTTTGACCATCTGTCATTTACCTATGATTCTCAATTGTTTTTGTAATAGCTATTTTAGAATCTCTCAAATCGTAGATCATCTAAAATAGATTTTAAATGTAATTTTAACATATGGAGAATAGAAGTTGTAAACTATAGATATGAAGACTTTCTTATATAGAGCTTTTGGTGTACAAAATTCATATAGCACCAAGGATGAACATAGATAATAACAAACAATAGCCAGAGGCCAGGGAGCATACATGGCCCAAAATAAATAGAAACCATTCCAAAGGTACAGGTCAATCTTATGTTTGATGAAGAATACAACAAGTAAACTATGACAACAAAGACATTGTTGCAGGAAGCTTCAAAGAGATGAGAGAAAGAGAATATCATGAAACATATTAATACAAAACAAGCAATCTATGTAACAGTTGGAATTTACCTATCGGCTATTTGTTTGAAATTTCCACTGGGGTTTCCATCAGAGTAGCCGTGGTTAGAATTTCTTGGCGCATCTAGATAATTTTTTTGATTAGTTGAAAAGGGAACTATATGAACATGGAAAAATGTAATTTGTACAATAGACTATATTTATTGTAGTCAAGTGCATGTAAGAATCTGTGCATGAATGTATATATATAGCAACAAATATATGGAGGCTATCTATCCATGGAGGAAGAAAATGGTTGAATGTATAACTCAAGAAAATATAAATCTATAAAACAAACCTTGTTTACACTTACAACTATGGTCATCTTTCAGGTACCAATTGTTTGACACATGGGATTCATATCTCCTTGTTCATCTATGTTTGCATTGAGGCCAACATGATATTACTACAAAGAAAAATTTTATTTGAATATATTAAAATATGTCTCTAGTTAGATGCATATGGAATGGAAAAAAGGAATTGAAAAATGACTTACAACAACAATAGAATCCAAGACGATGTAGATTGTGGAGTGGAACAGTTGGGAAGCTCTCCAATTTGGAATGTAATGGAGGTGGATGGCAGATTTTTTCAGTAGTTTGCTATGAAACCAACACCACGGTGTGTCATTTCATAATGGAAGCAAAACAATAGACATCCTCATATTAGAACAATGAATATTACATGTACTCCCTTCCATGGCATTGTGCAACAATGTCAAGATGTATCAACCCTCATGGGAGTGAAAACCTACCATTCTATTTCCGTTGAATGAGGAAACTAGTTCCAAAATCGCCAAACCACATGGTCAAAAAACACCATCATCGTTGTGAATAGGTTTGAGAAACCTATCGCAAATAGCATGGAGTTTTATCATATATGAGAAAAAAAAGCAATGTAGACAAGACTATATATTTCTGAATGCAATATACAAGAAGAGTGAAACAATGAAATGATGAAAAGATAATTTTTTAGATTAAAATTTGTAGCTATTTGAATAAAACAAAGCTAATAGAAAATATAACAAGAAGACATAAGAATCTGTGGAAGTAAGGCATGAAGGAAAAAATTCAAAACTTAAGGTATATAGGCAGAGGAAATATAAAACACAACATGGTTGAAGAATTTTAAACTTATTAGTCAAATGGAACATAGTTTTTTTTTTAGAATGTTTCTAGAGTATGTGCATATAGAGTTTAATATACTGGAATGTTTAAAACACATTATTGACTTATAGAACTTTCAGGGTGTACTTATTGTTGGTTGCAATCTCTGTGCATCTTTGACACTTGAATTTGTTTGTATCTGCATATGTATCAATTTGTAACAACTAGAACTATATGTTTAGAGTACTGCATGTTAAAATTGGTTGAAAGAGAATTGTAGATATGCTGATAAAGATTAACATCATGGAATTTAAAAAAAAATGGACAAAGATGGATAGGTGGAATATATAGAAGAGTGTATTCTTCTGAATTCCATATACAAAAGGTATGATACAACAAAATGTTGAAATGAAAAGTTAGCAGATTAATATTTATGGGTGCATATTTGCATACTTAATTCAACAAAAACTATATTTCTGAAGGTACAAAAGATAGTAAACAAGGAAAAAATATCTTTAATGTGTAAAGCTAAAGATAATGCAAAGCATTCAATAAATGGGGGAAATTTAATGTGGCAGTCAAACACAGAGTATATATGCACAAGAAATGGGAAATAGAGCATAGGTGCATAATTAAAAACCAATACGTGAAATAGAACACAATAGTGTTCAAAAAGTTTCTAGAATAGTTGAATATATACTTTAATAGAATGGAATGATCAAAAAATGCCTTTGGCTTGTACAAGTTTTGTCCTTTACTTAATGTTTCCTAGTATCTCTTTGCATCTTTGGCATTATACCCATTTCGCATAGATTATTTCTTGGTATGTTTTTGTGAAATTTAACCTAGAAATCCTTGAAAAGAGGATGGTATATAGTCTGAAGCAAATGAGAGAATAATTGTTACAGATCCTTTTTTATAAGCTAGAGCACGAGTTGGGGATTGAAGCATTTGGTAGGGGTTGGAGTTGTTCCAAACACATCTCTTCGTTGCGACATCGAGCAATGTATTTTTTGTTGCTAAGTCTGGAGTATCTCTCAAATGAGAATGTTGGATTGATGTGGAGTCTTTCAATTGATTTAACATGAGAGATAGCTATAAAAGTCAACCCTTGGCTCTCTTTGTTTCCTATATTTATCATTGCTCTGTCTAATGTTAAGCCTTGTGCTTTATGTATTGTGATTCCCCATGCCATGGTGAGTGGAATTAGTGTTTGACTACCCTAAGTTACAGCTGGAATGGGGATGTCTCTTGGGTTTTCTGGGTCCCATGGTGGACCAATGTAATTTTGGAAACTAACAACAACATAGTCAGGAAGATCTGGTAGTTTACAATGTGCATTGTACACAATAGTTGTAACAAGACCAAGGGATCCATTGACTAGGCCATCTTGAATCCACAAATTTTTTGTTAGCATCACCTTTTCACCAACACAAAGTAGAAGTTCTGGGAGAACCTGGTTATCATCTCCATGATTAGATGTCTATTGTTGTGCTACTTGAGCAACTCTAATGGATATGGGAAGGTTTAACTATTTGATCATTTTTTTTATTGCGGAATACGGTTAAGTCATTTGTGGCAAACAAATGTGTACCGACATCAAATTGTTCTGTTTCTATGGCTAAGAGCATTTTTTTTGTTTCATAATCTCTTCCCAGTCATCCTAGAGAGCCTCACCATTTCTTATATGGAGAAGGATTGCTTAGAACTTTTGTTGGGAAGGGCTATCCCCTTTTTGGTAGAAAATGGTGTCCAATGTCACCAAGATTGTGAAAGTATGCCATAAGGCTACAACTAATGAGCGTGAAGCATAAATAGGGGTATTTGTGATAGGTGGCAACTGGGAAAGATCACCAACAAGGATGATAGAAACATTGCCAAATTGATCCCTCTAGTTATTGGGGAATGTTTGGTGCAATTGGCTATCTATTTTCAGCAGCAACTTCGTGCCTAGAAAACTCATTTCATCTATCAAAATGTATTGAATATATTTAAATTGTTCTTGGAATATTGTCAATGGCCAGCCTTGCAAAGGATTCATATCCTTTATGGGAATCCAAAGGGCTGTATGGATTGTGGAGGTGCATATGTTGTACACAAAAACACTTGTGGGGGCCAATGTGACCAATGAGCTATTGGATCCAATAGTAGAGGTGTTTATTTGTTGTCTAATACAATTTATCAAAAAAGGATTTTCCAGTGCTGGATTTCCCTTGAATGATCATGTGGAGAGGGCCTTTGGGGGAAGGCTACATGTGATGGGACTGGATGATTTCAAGAGCCAATTGTTATTTTGGTGAAAGCTGATGGGCTAATGTATTTACAGGAAAAAATTGTATCATAGCTTGCTCACACTGTACCATGGCTGATGGGATGAACTACAAAGCAATATTATGAAGTTATTTAGGCACATGGTTTGTATTCCATGAATGGTTCATATCAAAGTCCCTCCTACCCAACAGTTGGAGCTGATTTATACTAAAGTTAGTAGTAACACCAAGCCAAGAGAAAACTTCCCATTCATATTCATCGATAGAAGGTTGATGGTTCAAATAATTAGTATCACTGACATGTTCTTCTTCAATCGTGGATGCAACTGGAAGTCTATTAACATGCCAAGGATGATAACCAACTATTTATAAAACTTTCCAATTTTGTATTATCTCTTGTTTAGAAAGACCTATATCTATTTGTATATGTTTTAGAAAGGTTTGTATAACATAAGTTCAATCAAACAAAATGTATCAAATATTTTTGTATCTTCAATGGGAACATTCTTGAACAATGGGTACACAAGGACAATTGCAAGATGGTGTCTCAGTTTCCATTTGGCCTTTTTGTACTACTCTGAATGTGTATACAAGAGGATTGAGTCAATTAGGAATACGCCACCTAGCTCTGGATTCCTTTGCATATAGAAGTGAATATAATTTGTTGGCAAGTCTTCATCAGCATCATCCTTATTTATACAAAACTATGCTTTTTTTCCAACATTCAAACAAACATATTGTCAGATTGAAGTGAGAAGAGGCAATTTTTGTAACATATGGTATGTTTCCTATGCAAAGATGTCACGCTCCACAAGAAAATTCATCATGAATTTTTGATATGCAACCAATGCTCTATTGTTAACTATATTTTTATTTGCAAGTCTTTTCAACATACCTTGATATAATTTTTTGATTTCTTCTCAGATTTGGCTGCATATTTAGAAATATAATTTAAAATAATTTTCCTAGAAACAACTGGTTGGCAGTCAACATTAGCATGCCGGATTGCTAGCATGGGTGGGCTATGAATATTTAGGTGATCATCATTTCTAGCTGGCTTTTAGGATTTGTTAGACTCAACATCAGATGTCAGTGTAGAGGTAAGTTGTTGCTGCCAAGGTGCTTTATACTGACATTGTAAATGCTATCCTTTTCTCCTTAAACAAGTATAATCAATGCATTTTGTGTGCCTTTGAGTTGTATTTAGAAACTCTTCATAATCTATGAATGGATCACTAGAAAGAATCTGACTTGTGGAAAACAAGCACAAATTTTCTTTAGAATAATGATACATTCTGAGCAATCTCTAAGTAAGGCAACATGGATTCCAAGCTGAAACATACCTATCAAAAAAGTGCCTTGCCATGGTAACATCATGGTGATTGGACCAATCAAGATTGTCCATGTTGGGGGCTTCTGGAAGCCATAAAAAACCATGCACGTGTATAGAGCCATGATGTTTCCATTCATGTCTATACCAATAATATTTTGCATGCAAAAGATTTTCAATCACCTCTTCATAGAAAATTGAAAATCTATGATGCAAATATAAAGATGTTATATGTGGATTCTAAACAACACTATCTATTAGTGTCTTTCTTGAAGGCTCCATTTCCAAATGAGCCACAAAAGAGAAAACATTTTGTAGATCATCCCATTTTGTGTTTGCACAACTCAAAGTGAAAAAAAGGGTAGGTATGCCAAGTTGTTCAATCATTGTAGATAGTTGGGCCAAACAAGAGTTCCAAAAATAATGGGTCCCGTGTAATGATGCACCAAAGCGCATCAATTGCTCAGCTATCTAGCCATCAGGAGCACCTTGAAGCCATTCACGCAATGTAGATAATAAATTGGGGATTTTTTCTTCTAGATCCACTCTAACAAAAACAAAAACACTTTCTTGGCTATGATGTGTCATTATCAAGTTGTAGAGGAAATACCTAAACTTGACATGTTCTCCAAATCTATGGTCAAAATATCTAATTAAGTGGAGGGAATATTCATGCAAGTGAATTTGAATATTCCTCGGTTGAAGGGGAAGTGATGATCCAGTGGGGAACAATTTTGGAAAGGCCATTGTAAATAAACCTTTAGTGTTGTATTCATTAACAAGAGAAGAGCTAATTTTAGGCCAACACAAGATATTTTGCTCTTTTTTTTCAATTTGTAATACCTGTTTGATTGCTTGGAGCCCTCATCTAGAATTTGGCAAGGAAGGGATAAATGATGAAAAGTTTGAAGAGCCATTTTCATCTTGAGTAGTATTTGTTGAGTTGGTTGATGGAATTAGCTCTTCATCGAAAACTTTCTCTATTGTATGCAAGAAATTGGAGACATCACCAACAACACTAGGTAACATATTAAGAGCCTCAACATCAATCTCAACATCATTGTAGTATTTTTCATAGTGAATTTTTTATTTCAATGCATCCATGAGATGATGTTTATTAACATAGTAGTCATAATTACCACCTTCAATGGTGGTTCTCCAAATGATCACAACCTCAAGGTCTTGCAATCGGTGCATAAAAAGTTTTTGTATGCTCGAGATATCTTGAGGAAAGCTTATCATGTGGCCGTTGTATTTAAATTGACCTCCTCTAGTGTGGGACACTTGTAAAATTGGAGCCACCCTAGCAATAAGCATTTCTTCAACTTTTGTTAGCTTTTTTAGCAACAATGGTTGTGGGCCTAGGTCCATGCCATTTGTATAGCTGAAGTGGTGGGTCCCTTTTTTACAATAGCATCTTACACATGTCGTTGCTAACCTCAACATACAAGTGTGTATCCCTGTGTAGCTTTCTCTACATATCTGATAAATAGAAAGGTTTGAAAGTGAATCTATGCGGTGCCAAAACTGCTTTACCATAGCAAGGTAGCAATCATTGAATATTTATTTGAGGTGTTATTATTGTGGAAGAATATACAAAATACATATAAGAGGTGGCATCTACCATTGGCAATGGGAACTGTGAGGAGATATTTTCAGCAGGCAGACCTACAGGTGTGCTTGTTGCAGTTAGCCTTTGTTGCAAGTATTTTGTACGGTGCTTCACACAAATTTCCACTCTATGTTGGATATAGTACAAATGTTTTTGTTGCTGTTTTCTATCCTTTTTAAATTCAACAATTGATTGGGCTATGGAACTTGAATGTACTCGCACATCCTAGGAGTATTCATACAAGCTCAACCATATTAGCATATATCAATATACATGTATAACCATATATATATTTAAAGTAGTAACTAAACATAAACATATAACAAAATATATATGTGTATCCATGTGTATATAAATGTATATCTATGGATTATCACAAAAGGAATAATGTAGTTTGAACATTGGAAGATATAAAAATATATACACAAGGATTTTATAGATTTTTGTGTTGACCATTTCCACTATTTCACTATTGGTATATCCCACATTTAGAAGAATACAATATTGGATGCACACAACTAGTTGAAAGTTATGTTTGTGGAAGCCAAGTGTATGTAAGGATTTGTGTAGGAATGTATCTATGGAAGAACAAATATATGGCATTAAAACCAAAAGCACACAACCCATGCTCGGTATCCTGCTCCACCATTGTTTTTGCATCGTGGAGGCTCACGAACTCTAGCAAAACCCTTGACCAATAACATTATGAAACACCAACGTGGAATTTCATGGAGTTCCATCACACGTCACATAATAACAAAGTTGGGTGAAATTTGCTGTCTTCATATCTAATCTATCATATTGTAGTGTTTGCTTTGCATCCCTCTCAACTTTATATATACATATACATACATATATATTTATATATACACATACATATACATATATATATATATACATATACATATACATATATATATACATACACATATGCATATACATATGCATATACATACACATACACATACACATACATATGCATATACATATACATATACATATACATACATATACATACATATACATATACATACACATACACATATACATATATATATATATATATATATATATATATATATATATATACGTATACATATACTTATATGTTGGAAAATATCAATGTGTATCTACTTGCACATCTATATGCTTTGTCAGGTTCACCCATGTGTGTATACACCTTAAAGCCAAGAAAACTGGAAACATTAACACCAAATTTGCAACAGGTATAACAAAAGGGAAATTTATACTTACAGAATCAGGATCTGAAGGCTAGTGGTTCATTCCCTCAGAGCCGGACTCTGTAGCGGAACTAGTGAGAGATGCCAAAAAATTAATATTGCAGGGCTCTGGAGACCCATCCACAAAGCCCAATTTTGTAGACATAGTTCTGGGAACTTTTTTGCAGGGACAAAATGTTACAATTTGAGTTGACTAATTGACAACTCTATTTCACAATAAAAATAAAAGATTAATGTATTGCAACATCCCAAAGGCAATTGTTAGATAACTTAGAAATATCGATCTATAACCATTCCACTTCTAATACTGTCCAATCAACATGGGATACAAGAACAAGAATAGAAATGCACTTTTAATACTATCCAAACACCAAGGGATACATCAAAAAGAATAAAAATGATAAATGCATATGTATATATCCCTATATGTATCTATTTATCTTTGAGGTTGCTTGTATATGTATCCATGCAGTTTTTTATTATTTTACTATATTTCTACATATAACTATATGCATATATTTGTATATGTATGGAACATGAATATGTCTTCTATCAATATGTTTCATGATGTTCTTTTTTACTCAACTATTTGAAGTTTGTGATAGCAAAGTGTTCTTCATGATATTGTTTTTTCTAGTTCCCCATAGCAAGTTGTTCATTATCGTAGTTTTCCTTTTCTATACTCCATATTTTAAAGTTGACTTTTTCATCATCTATAATTTTCTTGTGGTTCTTACATATATTCCTAATAGTTCTTTGAGAATTTACCTATTTGTCTATAGTGTTTAGTGCCAAATAATGTAGTTTGAATTTAGAATTGAGAAGCCAACTCTCACATAGATTGTTTGTCTTATATCAATATGCTTCATTATATTTTTTTAACCTCATTTGTTTCAAGCTCCCTATAACAAAGTGTTTATTGCCATGGTAAAGCTCTTGTAAATTCTGAAATTTTGTAGATTGCTACAAACTACAATCATGGCGTTGATCTATACCTTTGGGCTGCTTGCAACTTTTACATAGACATATACATATATGCATATATATATATATGTATTGAATTCTCTGTTTCATATTTTAAAATGTACCTATATATATATCCATGTATACATACCAAGACCAGTGTGGCTTGTTTGAAAATCCAATCATAATTTATATATTCAGATGTATATTGAAAAAAATGTGTATGGTATCTTTATTCATATTTATGTAGACTTTGATTCAGAAAGAGTAAAAAATACCAAAGGACCACAATGCCTCTTTCGACGATGCAACTTAATCGCTATATTTTCTCCCACATTTTGGAGTATACTTTCCCATATTGCAACATTGAATATTGCATTTATTTCCTCTAGTGCCATGGTGCAACAACACCTGGTTGCATTAGCCCTCACATGAGCAAACACTTACGATTCTGCTTCCGTGTATTGAGGCAACCAACTACACGACTGCCAAACCACATAATTAGGAAACTCCATGTTGTTATAAATATCCCCTAGAAACCCCCCCACCGGAAGTACATATGGATATATATATCTAGTTATATGTGTTTTTTTAAAAATGTAGACAAAGGGAAAATTCAATGCATGTATGTACTTAATTATTTTGATTCTTGTTGTTGTATATTCTATTGTTTGCATTAAAAAAGATGAAGGAAATAGGTAACAACATATACAAATGTTTGCATATAGGTATTTATAAAGATATAGCAAAAAATTGCATGCATACATATATAAGCAACCTCAAAAATAAACAAATACATAGAGGGATATATACATTTGGATTTATTATTCCTATTGTTTTTGTTGTATCTCTTGCTGTTTCGACAATATTAAAAGTGGAATGGTTATAGCCAGTTTCATTTAATCAAAATAGTAAAATGGTTGTTAGATTATCAATATTTCTAAGTTGTCTACCAATTGCCATTGGATGTTTTAATATATTAATCTTTTATTTTTATTGTGAAATAGAGGTGCCAATCAGTCAACTATAATTGCAACCTTTCCTCCCTCTAAAAGGTCCTAGAACTATGTCTGTGAAATCGGGCTTTGTGGATGGATCTCTAGATCCCTCCACAATTGATTTGGTGACACCTCCCACAGGCCCTGCTATGGAGTCTGGCTCTAAGGGTACCATCCACCAGCTTCTAGATCCTGATTCTATAAGTTTGTATTTCCTTTTCCTTATACTTGCTACAAATTTGTTGTTATTGTTTCCTTCCTCTCCTGTAATAAACTTGAGCATTGCATTTCAATTCCTTTAATTTTAGGATTCTCAAATACAAAAAGATACACCACATATGTTTTACTATTTATGTCTCTAGTTTTATTGGCCTTTAGGTGTATACACAGATGGCTGGCCCTAGTAAAGCATATAGATGTGGAAGTACATATTCATTGATCTTTTAGAACAAATAAAAATATCTCTTGGAAACCTTTGTTTTCCTTACTCATTTTATCCATTTGGTGTGATGATGTGCATTTTCCTTGATTGAACTTGTCTTTGTAAGCTGCAAAGAAACAACCAACTTTGACTTCATTTGCAATTCATTCCATCAATGCTGGAGATGTCATTCCCTCTTTGGTCCTTCAACTGCTATCCTTGAAAAAATTCAGTGGTGATGAAGGGAAGGTTGAGCGATACAAGGTTTTCTTGTTTGATGGACACCATATGCAAAAAGGAACCCCGCCTTCTAAATGCAATGATCTGTTGTTTTCAAGTGCCTTGAAAATAGGGTCCCTTGTATTTTTAAGAGACTATGTATTTAGGAATTTCCAAGATTCAAGGTGGGCTATGTTGTTTCTTGTCTATTTTTAAATATTCTCTTTCTCCTTCATATGTGCCTAATATAATGTCTCAAATATATTGTTTTGCTTCTTTTCTAGGGCCTTAATCATATTTAGCTTAGTTATGATTATTTCTTATTGTCAAATCATTAGGACCCCTAGGTATCTATTCAAGTAGCAAGAAGAGAAAATGTTGGGGTCAGACTCACCTTCTCCTTATAAATGGACCCCTAAATTTGGTTTGCAGTTATCCCCTACAAAAAAAAATGGCCCTACAAATGTCAGCCCTATTAAAGCTTTGAACATTTATCAAAATGTTTGGACAGTGAAAGGGTATGTAACACATATTAGATAGATGTACCATTTCCACAAACAAAGAGGTGAAGGCCAAATTTTTATTTTTGACATTATAGATATAGAGGGAACAAAAATAGGTGTTACTTGTTTTGATGATATTGCTGAAATGCATTACCGTTGAGTTGAGGTGGGTGCAAATTGTTGTATCAAAGAGGATTATTGAGAGGAAGCGATAATAAATTCAATCATGTTGGGTACATATCAATTGTTTGTAGGAAAAATGGAACCAAAACAATTCGGTGAACTATTAAACTATATGATATTTCTACTTCTTTTATTGATGTTAATTTGTGGGGACCAAGTTGTCAAGAAAAAGGTGATGCCTTGGAGTGGATGTAACTTTCTGGTGATATAGTCATAGTTGTTGTGTGGGGTGACCATGTAGGCTACTTTAATGGTAAAGTTATAAACACATCAACAACAACAGTCCTTGACATTAACCCTTCTATTCCTGAGGCAAACACTCTTAGATCCAAGGGCCCAATCAAAGTAGAACAAATGGTTTCATCTTCTTCTGCACCTCATAGGATGCATCCTTCAAATGATAGAGTTAATATTGCATTCATCTTGAACAAATTCTTTGGCTTTCTAGAGGTTGTTGAAGCCATTTTTAAACCAACCATTCAAATTGTAAAAACTGAGTCTTTTTTTTATCCTGCTTGCCCGTTGTTGGTTAACGGGAAAGAATGCAAAATAAAATGCACACCCCCGTGCTAATGTTTTGTTTTGTGATCATTTCCAGATGGAAATTGAGGAATACAACTATCGCTATCTTTTATAGTTAAAGTTTCAAGACCATTTAGCCAACCTTTGGTCTATTGCTTTGATGAAGCTACCACTTGTTTACTATAAATTCTAGCAAAAGACCTCTACATGTTGAAGGACAACTTTGAGTCTACAACAAATCTTGTTGTTGTTATTAAAGGCCTTGTTTATGCAAGCATATTGTAATGTCTAGAAAATGCAGAAGAAACAGATTAGAGAAAACATGCAATCTAAATCTAAAACTCTAAATGCAATCTAAGTTAAGCAAAAGAGAACAAAGGAAAGTAACAACGTAAATAAACTGAAACAATCTCACCTAATATATATGTAATTCCATGTATCATCTCGATTTCCCTTCTCCATTTTGCCATTGTAGTATAATTGCGCTCAGATTTTCAAAGTTCATGCAAGTATAGCCTATGATAGTGATTTAGCAAAACATCAAAGATTCAAGATAGTTGCTCCAAAAAGTCATAAGATTTTGAGAGAGAT
>VDFB02271358.1:785636875-785804217 GCA_007258455.2 Sequoia sempervirens
ATTCAAATAGGAACTGAATAATAATTATTTATTAAATTCAAAGTAAAGCATAATTTATATTGGTGGAAAGCTAAGAATCTCCTTTAAAAACCTTTTTTTTTTTTATCAATTTTGGGTAAAAAAGAGTATGATACATGCAATCCTTATCACTTACATATCGCCACTTTTTGGACCATCATGATTCTGCACATACCTAGGTTGACCGTAGGTCTTAGAAAATAGTATCCTGCCAGAATTTTGAAATAATTTTCATTTTTGAGTCAAAGGGGACTTCTTAGCCCCTAGTGGTGAATGGGTCCCACTTAGGCATTTTAAGTGGGTGTGAGAAATTAAGATGTATTAAATGATGTTTATCAGGATTATTTTCAAAAATATAGTTAAGTAAGGTCTGTAAGTGTAAAATGGGGATCATTAAGCATAAGAAAGGGTCAAATTATTGATTACAAGCCTAGAAAAGACTGAAAGTTTGTTACAAAACTTTGCAACACTTTGAAATAAGGCTTGCTAAGTGATAAAAAGAGGTTATTTAAGTGAAATATATTAATAAGGTCCTAGAAAAGTGTGAAGGTGTGTTACAACACTTAAGTAAGGTACCACTTGAATTATTTTAATTTACTAGGGTCCAAGACCTTATGTGAATGCGTTTTCCACATTACAACATTAAATCAAGGCGCAATTAAGCCAAAATCACAAGGAGGACCCAAACGAGACATAAAAAGTAGAAGGGTTACTTTTTCGATGTCCACATTTAACCCCCACTTTAGTGAGAGGATGAACCTGCTTCAAAATATTACTAAAGTAGACCAACACATAATAAGAGGGGTTCCCATGAACCAATACTAGAAAGATGGGACAACAATGATCAAGAGGGATGATCAAGCCCTTGGGATCAAGATCTCATAACAAACAAACATAAGCGCAAAGGGAACACACATGTCAAAGATGAAAGAGTGAAAAAGGAAAAAGAAAGAATCAAGTCAAGCTTCAACTGTTTGTCCAACACGGTGTGAATCAAATCTAGGTTGTTTGTCCAGAAAATGCATACTCACTCTAAGGTGACAGAACTCATGGCTTTCCACTAGGTGAGAAGACCTGAAAGGTGAGAAACATACACTCATGAATAGTATGCACTCACACACACGCAGGTGGCTATGGGTAAAGTCATGCCTCAGAATGGGCTTCCTGCTCAACCATACCAAATTTATACCTCTGATAACTTTAATAAGGTGCCACAAAAGAAATGATTTTTGGAGCTTCACGAGACAAGAATATTTTCATATGCTTGGAGCTTATGAACAAACGTGATGGAACCACATGCATGAAAGTTGTGTTATGCAAGGTGGTCAGATAAAATATGCAAAATGAAACATGCAAAGAATGTTCAAAGTAGTCTTGCTTAGTTCATGTGAGGTCTTTAACTTGTGGAACATTGTGCCTAATGTCTCCAAAAGAGGACCAATCAAAGAATAGAAGATTTGAACAACCTAGGGGATGTAGTGTGTTACATCAAGCCACTAAGAGGAATGTAATATGCTAATATAGATCATGATCATGAAGGAAATTACACCTAATTTCATCCACAAAGTGAAAAATGCATCGTACAAAGTAAGAAGGCTGCACTAAGAACCAAGGAAAGGAAAATGCAAAAGAATAATTCCAATGTATGCCCCCACTTTAAACAAATTGCTACACATTGTACTATGAGCAATTACTTTAAAGTAGCTAATGAAAATGAAAACAAGAAAAGAAGACATGAGAGCCAACTTGGAAAGCCCTTATGCCAAGTTATATGTTTCTAAGTAAAGTTGCATCAAGCGAGAGAAAAAGGAAAGAAAATGGGTTGCCCCCAAAATGAAAACACCAAACACATAAGGGATCTATGGATTTGGGGTCAGTATGTTCTTTGGTACAATGATATTATAAATCTAGGAACTATCATCACCCCCCAAATACACATAGAACTAGAATAATGACACAAAGAGAGGGAAAATATAGGAAAACATTTTGAGTCAACATGGATGAAACATAGGGTGTCTCAATGCTTTGTGTCATCCATAGAAGGAAAATACAAGCCAAATGAAAAAGGAAAGGCGAAAGAATTTTTTTTTTTTTTTGGGTCAGCATGAAAGAGACTTGAATGTATCAATTCCTTGCATCATCCCCAAAAGGAAAATACAAGAAAAAGACAAAAGAAAAGGGAAAAGAAAAAAAGATCCTTTTGGGTCAACATGAAAGTGACATAGATGTCTTAATGCCTTGCATCATCCCCAAAAGGAAAATACAAGAAAAGACAAAAGAAAAAAAGGTGAAAGTGATGCACAACATAGGGAAGAATGAAGGTACAAATAGAGGAATGTCACAAAGAGAGAAAACATCAAACATAACATCACGGGGGATCACATTATGCACATGCAAACATACCAAAGACAAAGAAAATACAAAAGACTAGTAAGGAAAATGTGAGTCAACCATTGAGCAAGTCATCCACCTTCTAGTCATTTTTATTATATGTCGAGGGTGGGAAACTAGCCAAAGGGGCAAGAGAAAATGCCAAACTAGGAGAAGTATCAAGTTTATCACTTTGCATAGGAGATTTCTCATTTAAGTTCATTGAAGAGGAGAACAATGTGTTCAAGTCATTATGCACCTCTTCATCTATTTTAGCGATCTCGTCATTGTCATCCAAATTAATCATAATAGGAGGAAAAGTGATAATGTCCAATGAAGAGTGTAACTCTTGTTGTGATTGTTGTATTGGATCACTATGTGTTAGGTGGGGAGGAGGATCATCATGCATTTCTTCAGTCAAGTTTGGATTTTGATTTTTGTACTTAATTTGTCATGTAACTTGTGAGCAAAGGCATGACGTCTACGTTTACACTCTCTAGCTCCTCTGTTTCTTTTGGTTTTATTGTCAAGCTGTGTTTGTGAAGGAGTGGGTTGATCAACCATAGGTTTATTTTCTTCCCTAAGGGGAGGAACGAGAGGAACCATATGAGGTTGGTCATCCAATTTCTCTTTTTCTTTGTAAACTTTTTTTATTCGAGGAGGCATGACAAAGTTTCTTTCATTGTCTCTTGGTCTCTTGGACGATGTAGAGGAAGTTTCTAGTGTTGGTTGAGCTTGGTTATTTGGTTCTTGTTTAGGTTGAAGCATGGTTTCATCTATGATGGGAGAGTTGGAAGTAGATGAGGACATGTTGCGGAGAGACAATTCTGCCATTTTATTTGCTTTGAATTTTTGGTAAGCTATGAAAAAGAAATATTTTCATTACACTATAGGTTCCATGGGCTCAGGTCAAAAGGATTCTAAGGAAAATTTTCCTTTGGAAGACAAGGGGTTAAAGCCACTAGTGTGGACAATGAATATTTCAGTGTCAAATGGAAACTTTAAGCATTTATATATAACTAAGGGGACAACTTTCATTGAGAAAATCCACAGATGGCCCAGTCGCAAATGAAATTGGTCTATCTGGGGGATGATGGAGAATGTGACATTTAATGTTTTTTGTCCTATTTGTAATGGAAGGGATTGATCCTATTGTAGGGAAAGAAAAACCATTATGTGTCTTGATCCATGCTTTCAGTTTATCATAGTCATCTTCATAAAGTTCATGCAATACTAAGAATTCCTAAGTGATCACATTCTCTCCACAAGCGAGATCTATTAATATTCCATTAGTGGGCTTATCATAGATACAACTGACTATGTAAAGAGGACCATTGGGTAAATTTTTAATTATTTCCTTAGAGGAGAATGCAATAGCAATAAATTTCTTAGGTTGGCCCTTACGAGGGATAATGTCTATCACACCTACCATTTCATCCATATGATTAACATGGGTAACATGTGGGATAGGATCATGATGTTCATCATTTGTATCATCATTCATCACATCATTCTTTGTAGTTTCACTAGCTTTGACAAATAAAATATTATGTTTGGGCATGGGCTCAGTGAAAATTTGCAGGTTTGTATTTGAATGGGCAACATAATTATTACCTTGATCATTGACACCTATGATGGATAGATGGCCAAAATCAATGAGGCCTTGCAAAAAGATGTTTAAGACACTTAAAATGTTATTTTTCATGTCCATTTTTTTATGATAATGGCAATAAGCATTGGATTTAAAGTTTGGAGGTAAAGGCTCAATAGGATCAGATGCTTTGATGACAGGAAAGGTAATCATTTGATGTTGTAAAAGTTGGGTCATTGTGTTATGAAGGGTGCAAGGTAAAGGTGTGAATTTTCTTTCTGGATCTCCATAACTAAAGGGCACCGCAGTTTTAACAACAAATACTTGGTTGTTGAGGGGGGTTGAACTATAAGAAGCCTTTGTTTTGTTTTCGAAATGGCTAGGAAGTTTTTTGGTTGGAAGGCTTAGATTTCTCAGTTCGGCTAAAAGGGGACCTTGTGTCTCGACTACTAATCAAATTTTGATAATCACAAAGGGTAGTACACAAGTGCATGAAGGAGGGGAATTTCATCATAGTAAGTTTGTCCTAAAGTTTAGCTTGCAAGATTTCTATAAATATCTTTTGAAGATGTGGGTTAGGAATCTTGACATCAATTTGGGAATAAAGTGATTGATAGTGTGAGATAAAATAAGTTATCTTTTCTTCCTCATTTTTCTTGCATCACATAAAATCAACCAAGGTCTTCTTGGGAGTCATATGCACTTGGAAACTATTTATAAATGCATCAAAAAGTTCATTAAATGAACGAATTGAATTGTTTGGTAAAGATGAGAACCATTCCAAGGCAGTATCTTTTAAAGTCCTAGGAAACAATTTTGCTAACAATTTATCATCAAGGACAAAATCGCTACATAAGGTAGTGTAGGAATTAACATGGTTAGAAGGATCTCCCTTCCCTCCATATTTCTCGAATCTAGGAATCTCTACTCCTTGTAGCATTGGTGTTCACAATATTTCCAAAAATAATGGGGTGCTTCTAACATAATACGTGGGTGGGCCACTCTAATTTTGGCTTATGCTCAAGATTTTTTTTTGCATGGATGAAACCGTTTAGAAAAGTTATGTTATGAGAGGATCAGTAGAAATGGTATGAGGTGGAAGTGAAAGTGGCGATGAGATCTATGTACTAGGAGAGCAAGTGAATGGAATGCTTATAGGTGGTAATGTGGAATAAGAGAGAACATGCAATGCCACATAAGAACTAGGGATGCTAGCAGGAATACCCATGGAAGGAATCACATTACTAACTTGTTCCATGGTTGTTGTGACTTGAGGAGTGGTATAGGTAGGTATTGATGCTATTGTTGAGGGAGGAGAAATTTGAGTTCCTCCTTGGTTGGAAATATTGTTTACTATTGTAGGAGCACTAGATGTTGAAGGAAGATGTTTTCCAAAAATTTGAACTATTTTTTTCACAAGATCAAAAACTTCATCACCTTCAAGCATGTGGTGAATGTTTTGTATGGTAGGAATTGCAGTAGTGGAAATGGTTTCAAGGATTACTTGGTGTTGTAGGTGGACTAAGCCCTCATGAATTTGAATGATTTTTTCTTGTGGGATATCATTAGTTCTACCTTCAACATGTATACTACCTAAAGGAAAATAATTTATAAGGGTATTATCCATGCCTAATGTACTATTGTCAATACTAGGAGTGGAAGCTCTAGATAACCCAAGATCCACAACGATTGTGTTATTGCAAGATGACATGAGTCTTGAAATTATTCTCACTAAGGTACTAGCAATAGGACACCAAACACTCATGCAAAGGATTCTAAATGTGGGGTGGGTGCAAAGGAAATGTAAACTAACAAGAATGAAATGCTTAAAACTAAAATTCTCGAAAGTAAAACTAAAATATGTAGAAACAAAAAACAAAAACTCATAAATTGAAAATTAAATTCTAGAAAATGCAGTGAAAAATATGCAACTGGACTAAGTCTCCCAAGGTGGCAAATGATTCTAGGGAGTGATTTTTTAAAAAATTATCAAAAAATTTTAATTGATTTTTATGCTTTTTATATTTTCTGATGTAGGTATAATATGAAAATGCAGAATTTTACTAGGTTTGAATGAAATGAAATGCAAAAATGGAAGCTATATGAGGTTTTCACTAATGCAAATTTGAAAACACTAGAATGCAAATTAAAAAATGCAATATGCAATGCAAGACTAATATAAGCTCTTCCTAGGATGTAAATGAACTGTTAAATAAAAAATATGATGTTAAAAATTTGGGTTCACCAAAATGTGGTAATGGAAATGGAATGCACAACTTCCTTGTTCACACCAAAAGGGGAATGAAGGAAGAGGGATTCGATTTCACAATGCTCATATTCACAGACAAACCCTTAAGATTCAAACACAAAGGAGAATTGAAATCTTATCAAAGGGGATTATCTTAAAGGATAAAAAATAATAGAGGTTCACTTCTAATGCAAAACTAAGAGAGTGCAAGATGTTTGAAAATATGCTGTGATATGCAAAGTGACCTAGAAATGTAAACAAACTATAACATAAATTAATGAGATTAAAGGTGTGCACCTAGAAAATGGAAAGTGATGGGAAGGAGCTCTGGAATCCCACATAAATCACTATTGAAGCCCACTAGGACTCATACACCAAGTTGGGTGACTTAGTCCTATTTTGGAAAAATTCTATAGAAACAAGTTTCAGACAAAAGGGTACTCAAAATTGCAAAAAAACTATGTTTAAGCCTAGCAGTGGGACTCATACACCATTGATGGCGACTTAGTCCACTTCCATATTTTGGGAAATTCAAAAGTGCAATTCGTAGCTCCCGGTCTACACTTCAGCTCTTGACAGGTTTTTGGATCTGAAACTACATAATTCGACCTATAGCTGTTCTCCAAGCTTCTTTTAAGGCTTTGACCACTTTGAATGACTTTGATAAATTTTTTATAACTTTTCACACCTTTCTCTTTAACAAATCTGCACACTAGACCTGCAAAACACATGCAAATAGGGGGAAAAATGGTTGAGTTAGTGAATAGGGATTTTCCTTGGTACCACTTGAAGTAGAAATATGAAGACATGCAAGTAACATCTCCAATGGATGTATACTTGAGAATCCTTGAAAATTCCTAAAATGCTTGAGTGAATGATTGATAATTTCTTGAATGATTAAGTGAATGAATGGAGGTGAAATGAGAGGAAAAACCCTATATTTATACATAATTATGCAGTATTTCCCAAAAATACCACATCATAGGCTAACCTTTGGTCTTAGAAAATAATATCTCGCTAGAATTTTGTAATAATTTTGATTTTTGAGCCAAAGGGGACTCATTCGTCCCTAGTGGTGAATGGGTCCCACTAAGCCATTTTAATGAGTGTCAGAAATTAAGATGTATTAAATGATGTTTATTAGGACTATTTTTAAAAATACACTTAAGTAAGGCATGTAAGTGTAAAATGGGGCCAATTAAGCATAAGAAAGGGTCAAATTATTGATGACAAGCCTAGAAAAGCGTGAAAGTTTGTTACAACTATTTACAACACTTTGAAATAACTTGGATTGGTGAGTGATAAAAAGAGGTTATTTAGGTGAAATATATTAATAAGGTCCTAGAAAAGTGTGCAAGTTTGTTACAAGACTTTACAACACTTAGGTAAGGTACCACTTGAATTCTTTTAATTTACTAGGTTCCAAGAACTAATGTGAATGTGTTTTCCACATTACAATATTAAATAGGGGAAAAATTAAGCCAAAGTCACAAGGAGGACCAAACGAGATAGAAAAGTAGAAGGGTTACTTTTTCGGTATCCATAATGACATGAAAACAAAAGGATGATGAGAAAGTGATTGATTTCATAGCGAGGTATCAAATGCTTTACTCATAAATAAACATTCAGATTCTTGATTCTAACCTTCAACAAATGTTTATTGCCAATTTACAAAGAAAAATACAAATTATCAATCTTGAGATGTTGAAATTCCCATCCTTCACACAATTATGTACAACCCTTCATGATTATCAGAATACAGCTTATGGTCATGATGTGAAAAATCCTCCTAGCCATCTTGAAAATTCTAAATCTATACCTCAAAATAGTTATAAACATTTCAAGAAATAGAATAAGGGATTTTTAAAACTTAATTCCCCTCAACCAAATCAACAAGTTGATAACCAAGTTGCTTCCATACAAAAACTAAAATTCATAGGCCTTTTCATTTAGGAATAGAAAATTTACCCTTTCCTTCACAGTTAGCAATAGAAAATTTACCCCTCTACCTAATATCCTTCATAAATCATGTTGTGGCTCATGGAAAAGAATATAGTTTCCTTACCTCCTGTCTGAGTTCCTAATCCTAATAAACCATTAACCACAAACTATAGAGAAAATTCTTATCACCATTATCACTGACAAAATGGACATGATACAAACAAGAACTTCATATGCCTTTGCATTTAGGAATAGAAAATTTACCCATGCCTTCGCAATTAGCAATAGAAAATTTACCCCTCTACCTAATATCCTTCATAAATCAGGTTGTGGCTCATGGAAAAGAATATGATTTCCTTACCTCCTATCTTAGTTCCTAATCCTAATAAACCATTAACTACAAACTATAAGCAAATTCTTATTTCCATTATCACTGACAAAATTGACATGATACGAAATATTGTAAGCATCTTAAATATCTTGTGCAAGACCTCATTGATTCTAATCATCTTCTAATTGGAGGTGTGAATGATCAAGGTAATAAGAATGTAGCTCCTCCTAACCAAAACTTATAAATTTTTACAAATCCCATGCTGAAACATACCATTTCATTTGTCAAATCTAGTGAAACAAAGAATGATGTGATGAATGTTGACACAGACGATGAAAAACATAGAAGATGAAAATATGGATGAACCAAATGAAGTAGTTTCATTTATTGAAGCTAAACCTTGTAAGGGCTCAAACATAATTCCTCTTGATATTGATTTATCACAAAAATAAATACTTAAACATGCACCTAATTGTCCTCTTTACATAGTTGGAAGAATCAATGACAAACCTACTAATGGGATATTAATTGATCTCATCTATGTAGATAATGTGATCACTAAATAATTCCTATTTGTGCATGAACTCTATCAAGATACATATGATTAATTGAAAGCGTGGATTAAAATGCATAATGGTTTTGATAAATATCGCTCTAAAATTTGGACTGAAAACATCAAATGTCTCATTCACCATCATCCCATCGTCAGACCAATTTCATGTGAAGTTAGGCTATCCATGGCTTTGCTCCATGAATTCCTTCCTATCGATTGTGCATAAATGTTTGAAGTTTCCCTTTATTAATGATATATTTACTATACATCATAGTGTCTTTAATCTTGTTTATTCCCATGGAAACTTTTCATTGTATTTCTTTTGGCCTGAGCCTATTGAACCTATTTGACCTCGTGAGGACTAATTTTTCAAATCATATCAAAATTTTAACACAAAGAAAATATCAGAATTATACCTTAGAAATATGCCTCAACCAATGATTGAGCCACCTATCTTGGATGAAACCATGATTGAACCAAAATCCCTTCCAAAAATTCAAGAACAACCTATGACAAATCATCCTACCATTCCTTATAAGAGACCACGAGACAACCAAAAAAATATTGTTCTTCCTCCTAATATCAAATAAGTTTACAAAGCTAAAGAGAAAGTGGTTGAAAAACCTCCTATGGCTACTTTCATTCCTCTCCTAAGGGAAGAGAAGAAACCTATGGCTAACAAACCCCTTCCGACACAAACACAAATTGACAACAAATTGAAATGAAACTAAAATGCTAGAGAGCATAGGTGTAGACATCATGCTATTTCCCATATGTTACAAAACCAAGAAGAAAAGAGCAACATAAAAAATAAAAAATCCAAACATACCTGGAGCAATGCATGATGATTCTATACCATCATTGCAACGTAAATAAGAACCTTCTAGAGACATTATCATTCTACCTCCTATTGTGATAAATCTAGTTGATGGCATTGATATTACAAAGATTGATGGACAAGTGCATAATGAATTTAATTCATTATTTTCCTCTTCTATTAACTTAAATGACAATTCTACTAATAAGAGTGTTGAAATTGGTGCTTCCCCTAGTTCAAAACTTGTCATTGTCCCTTTGGATAGTTTCCCACCTTTTGTATATACCAATCGAGATTGGGATGCAAATGACCTGCTATAGGTTGACTCACATGTGCCTTACTAGTCTTTTACATTGTTTATTTTTCATATTTCTTTAAGTGATTAAATGTGTGTAATGTGATCCTATGTGTTGTTTTATTTGATGTGTCTCTCTTTTGGTGCATACCTCTATATGTACATCTTCATTCTTCTATATGTCATGAATTTTTTATCCTTTTTTTGTGTTTTTATTTTGGGGATGATGTAAGGCATCAAGAAATTTAGGTCTCTTCCATGTTGACTAGAATTTTTTTTTCTTTTTTTCACTCTTTATGTGTCATTATTAGATAGTTCTATGATTATTTTGGGAATGATGACATTTCTAATATCTATAAAAAAATTGTAGCAAAGACATACTAATCGTGAATCCACAGATCCCTTATGTAGTTATGGGGAAACCCCTCCCTCCTTTTTCATGGTGTAGCATTATTTCAGAAACATATTACTTGGCATAGAGTTTTCTAAGGAAAGTTCTCATGTCTTAGGATTGAACATCAAGGCTACTTTAAATAAATTTCTCATAGAAATGGTGTTAGCAACTACTTAAAATTGGGGGCATACATCGATGATATCTTTCAAATTTTTGCATATTTCATGTTGTGATTTTCTTTTTTCTTATGATGCATTATTTTACTTGGTGGTGTCATTGGGTTTGATGTCCTCCAAGAGTCTGATATTTTTTAGCATAATAATTTTCTCTTAGTGGTTGGATGTGACACACTCTATTCCCTAAGTTGTGAAAATTTTACTCCTAAATTTTCCTCTCTTGGAGAAGACCTTACACAAACAAAGCAAAATCCATTTGAAAAGAAACCTATATAAATAATGTTTATAAGTGTTTGGCATAACAGAACTTGTTGACCTTATGAATCTCACAACCCTAATTCAAGGCCACCTAGCATAACACACCTCTCTTTTCTATGGAGCCTTTCCATGTGCGTGGGTGCTTAGCATAACATGGGTTGTTAAGAATGAAATAGGAATTTGAGTGGCACCCTATTGGATTTATCAAATAGATGGCTTTGGTGTGATGAGTATAATGAGAACCGACACATAGGCATGACTTTCTCACTAATCCACCTTCCTGAGAGATACTTGCCTAGTGGATAGCCTGAGGTTCCACTACCTAGAGTGAGTTCAAAACTGATAGTCTAGATGTGTTACACATCACATTGAACAATCTAGTCTTGATCTTATTGGTCTTTAATGTTGTATGATTGAGAATATTTTTCATTATTGCATATGTAAGTGTCTTGAATGTCTACTTTAGTGTGATTTTGACATGGGTTCATACTCTCACTAGAGTGGAGGAAAAATTTAGTGTAGAAAAAAGTATCCCTTTTTCTCACTTAATTTGGGAATAATTAATATTAAAATGAGCCTAATTATGTCTTAATTTAGTGTTGTAATTTTTTTTACAAATTCACGTTAAGTTTAGGACCCTTCTTAATAAATGAACTTAATGGTGCCTTATTTAGGTTGTTTTAAGCATATCTTTATACTTTCATAGTAATCTAGGGTTTTATTCATTAATCGAGGTTAATGAGCTTAATTGGCCCCTTTAATTTAAATCCAAGCCCAATTAATTACAGATTCTTAGGGGTAAAGCCCAACATTCATAAATGATATTACACAACACTTAATTTTGTAAGGTTTGTGTTCTAGGAAGGTGACCTAGGACCCATTCACCACCTAGTGAATGGGTCCTCACTAGGTCTTAGGAACCTATTTCCACATAACATTTCATATTTCTTAAAGTGTTTCCTAGCTAAGTGAGCTAGGACCCATTCACCACATGGCGAATGGGTCTTCACTTAGACCTAGGACCCCCCTTGGGATATGTTTTTGGCATTATTTTAATGATTTCAAATCCTAGATCTAATGTCAGCTTGTAATATTTGAATTTCAAGATTTAATGTTATATATAAATACAAGGCTATTTAACTTAGTTTCACCTATAATTTTCATTTAAGCAACTTAGATATTCATAAGCAATCAATAGTACCTTCATAAGATAATTATAGAGCATTCAAGAGAATTTAGAAGGCATTCAAGGAGAGATTCTTGAAGAATATTGTAGCAATCAACATCGATATCATCATTTCAAAGGAATAATGTATCATTCATGTTGTTGAGATAATGTAGCATTGTAGATCAATCAAGTATATTCAAGCATTGTTTCTAATCAAGTTCATGACCACGATCTACATTCATTGAGGCCACTTCATGCTAGATTGTTGATTTTTACTCCAAGGTTTCAACTAAGGTTTGGTGAGTTGTTACATATTGTTGTTCATTCATCATTACTTTATGTATTATTTCACTTCAATGTTTAATTACCAAAAAAGAGTTTGACGAAGGAAAACCCCTATTCCCTAATGAACAAAATTTTTTCTTCCTCTGTTATGTGTGATTGTAGTTTTTAGGCTGAAAATCAATTGGAAAGAAAAATTGCAAAATTTGGCAATGTTTTCAAAGTTGCTAAGAAAGTTTTCAAATCACGAAAACAAAGTTATAGAATTTATTTTTGGGTTTATGATAGTCTCTGACAAGGATTTGGGAATGCAGGCATTAAAGAACATAACCCATAAATCAATTTTCCAAAATTGTAGCCAAGACTCATTCACCATAGGGTGAATGAGTCCTCAGTGAGGCCCAAAAAAGCATTTTTTACAATAGGTACGCAATATTTAACCTTATTAAAACTTTCATTTTTACTTGTATTTAGGTTAGTATTTATTTTTGTAACTCATTTACACATTATTACTCTCATAAATAAATGAATGAAACATGGAGACATAAGTACATGGTCCATGAATCCATTTCAAAGTATAAATTCTTCCACATTTCAAAAACTACATGATAATATTTTTGTTATGATAAATTTTGGTGTATATAATTATCGTAAGTGATTTGCTTTATAAAATTTAGGATATGACCAAGAGGTTTAGATTGATTTGAAGGAGGTTCAATAATAAGAGAAGGCATAGTTTGATGTTGATGAAGATGAGGAGAATAGATGGTCAATTGTGTTCTTAAAACAACTAAGTCAACTAGTTTATGAAAATCATCTATCAATGATCTATTAGTGGTTGCATCTTCTTGGGCCAAGATATCCTCACAAATACAAGAGATATTGGGAGAGAGAAAAACATGAGTATCATGTTAGTGTGAATAAAGTCTTGTACCTAGTTAATTCTAAGAAGGGGACTTAGGACTTATTCACATGTTAAGATTACTTAGGTTTTAATATTCCTTTGTTGAACACATTGAAATGCTAAGAGGGGACATGAATTAGCATATACTAAAACATAACCAATTCCATTTGTATATTAAACATCAAATCACATTAACTAAAAGAATAGCATAAATGAAAACATGCAACACATAAGGACACCAATATTTTTATGTGGAAAACCTAATGAGGGAAAACCACTATGAGAGTTAACTCACAATAAATAAAGCTCACTACTTACAAAAAATAATGTTGTCTAGGGATGACTACCTAAAAAATTGTAGGCTAAGGAACACAACCTTAGGAAAATATATAAGGACCTTCTAAAGAGTCTCACTATCTGATAGAAAGATACATGAAAAATTACAATGAGAACATGAACATGAACTCCTCAAAAAGAAGCATCTAACATATGTTAATATTGTAGTCTCTTTTTCGCACAATTATTCTATTATACTAACTTCACACACTTCATATTCAATGTACTACTTAATATCACAATAAATATTTTCACAACTAATTTGTTCTCCTATAAATAAACTCATAACTCAAAACATCAATTAGGTCAGCTTGAAGATTACATATAGAATCAGACATGTGATACTATATAGGCCATCTCCAATCATATACATTATGAAGATAAAATGAGCTACAAATAAACACATGACATAACAGGGACCAAATACATCACAAAACATCCTCCAAAGAAAAATTAATTAGTCAATATCAATTGTAGATGAAGCAAACTCGATTGTTGACCTAATCAACATCAGTGCTACCTAATTTACCAATTCTTCATCTTTACACCACAAGGGAGAAAGAAAAATTATCTTATAGACCTAGTTGTAAAGAATTTAGTCTAGATGTATAGTATCTCATCAAAAATATTCTAGATTATTTGATCATTATGTGCTAGCAGAAGAAAAGAAACATATTGAACTCGTAAAAATAGAGTGCATCTTGGATAGAGTATAACACAATTTCAAAATATAGGATATTGGATTGTTGTATATCAAAACATTTGAAAATTTCAAGGAAGAAACCATATACCATTTTGAACATATCCCCAAGTCTACATAATCACACCTATCACTTTGGAGGAAAACAAAGCATTCCAACAAGCCTTAATCAACCCTTTACTCTACTAGAGCATAGATCGAAACTCTGTCACTTATAACTTTCATTGAAAAAGGCTTAGTGACTTGAATTCTTAGATATAATATCTTCACATCTTGATCAATTTATAATCTAAAATGTAAGACTAAATCTTTCTCTATGAAAGGATGTAGACCAAATCACCATGAATCTATCTTAGATTATAATTGTGAATGCCTGAGTAAGTCTTTTGCAATTTATTTCTATGTGTGGTACACCAAACTAGATTGATATCATATTATAAACATATTAGGCCATGTATACCTACCTCCACATCACAATTAGACACTAGGAATTCATATACAACATTGGTAGATTGTACCTATTGATATCTTTACACATCAACTATTTTTCTAGTATTATACAATCTGCGGCACACACATTTGACATCAATAAAAACCCATATTGATTTGACATTAATGAAAACACATACTATCAACATCCTTCTAGAAGTCTTAATTGTCATATATGATATTATATTATCCTAGGTAGTTATGAGTTAGCTATCTCATGTGATAGGATTTTAAGATTATTTTCATGATCTTTTCTAATCCTATCTCTCACAATTCTTTTATACGAAAGAAATCTCTTGTAGGCTAAAAGTACACACCTATGTCACACTTTATAAAGGAATAAGCCAACACAAACAAAAATTCTCAACTTTTTCCACATAAAAATGGTCTTTATGTTTTGAATTTCAAAATGATGTAAACTGATAAAATAGGATTATTTGATGATGTTTATTCATGTAATTTCATAAATTTTTAAATAAATTATTTATTTAAAAAAAAAAAAATTAAGTGCATATTTTGAATTGGTAAAAATCTCAAACAAAAAGTGACATTCACTTTATATCAAGTAAAAAATAGAAAAAAAAAATATTTTCCCATAAATATTTTTTTTCCAAATAGATAACTTCAATATCTAGTGTATGGAAAAACA
This sequence comes from Sequoia sempervirens, assembly GCA_007258455.2. NCBI lineage: Eukaryota > Viridiplantae > Streptophyta > Pinopsida > Cupressales > Cupressaceae > Sequoia > Sequoia sempervirens. Next base: position 785,652,396 of record VDFB02271358.1, read on the forward strand.
TTAAAAAATTTCATGTATATTTCCCTTAAAATAACATTTTAAAGTCAAAATTAAAATAATTGGATAGTTTTCATTTGACGTCGACTATTGTCTATTTTTTTATCATGCTAAAAAAAATTATACCCTTTTGAAGAGTGAACCATAGATTTTTGGGTATGGGATTTATAGGCTACTCTTGCACTCTTAGGATCTTTCACCTAAAAGAAGAGAGATAAACCCCACTCAAAATATAGGTGGTTCACTCAAATTAGGAAATTTATGATGTAATTAGAGATAAATGGTATGATCTAAATGCAACTAATGACTGAAATTGATTGATTAAATATGCAAAACCTAACTAATATGCAATGTTTGAAAACATAGTGATGTTTGCAAAAAGCTTAAAAGAATGAACAAAAATGTAATAGAAACTGAACAAAAAGCTATATCTTAGAATGTGTGCACCTGAGAAGCTGAAGAGGACTGGAAAGCAATCTAGAAATCTGAAAATCTGATTTTGAGCTAACTGGGACTCATTCGCCACCCTGGTCAAATAAGTCCCTGATGAGGGTTTTTCTGGCTAGAAACTTTTTTTTGCCAACTAGGTGTTTAGATCTGCATTTGACTCAAAAATTCACCTCATGAGGGACTTATTCACCATGCATGGTGAATCAATCCACTTTCAAATTTATGTGATTTGAAATCTTAGTTTTTCACCTTAACACCTGTACAACACTTTCTGATAGAAACCTGAATCAGGATCTTAGAAAATTACTACAAAATAACTTAAAATTGTTTTTCTAATGGGTGGTTTTCCTTTTTCAAACCCCTAGTTGGGTAATTAAATATTGAATGCAAAAAAATCTACATAAAACCCTAACCTCAAATGTGATAAAGACTAGGAAATTTTGAAGTATGATAAAAACCCTATTCTATTATTCTAGGATAAGAAATGCAAATATGATTTGTGTGATGCAAGATCCCAACCCTAGAAATCTCACAACACATAAAAAATGGAGAGAAAATGACATGCAAATTGAATGTAAATAACATGCAAACCTTCATTTGAAGATAGAGAGAAAATGGAAGATGGAATCATTTTGAAAACTAGTCTTTAGGTGTGATTTGATGGCTAGTTGCATCTCCTCAACCTAGATTTTTCAATGATTCACCATAGGAATCCATCATCAACTCCTTGCAATGTTGAATCTTGATCAAAAAGTGAGCTTCAAGACCTACAAAAACCCTAGTTTACTGCCCTAAAACTTCAATTTTTCTAGTGAAACTTGTTGTAGAAGACTTGACTTTAGAATTTTCTTTTGTAAAATTATTAAGAGATGTGTAAAATTACTTAAAATGAGTATTTATAAGCACCAACACCTAATTTTCCTATTATTTAGACCTAAGAGGCCAACATCCACCAAAAGATTAAGTTGAATTAATTGAATTACCGCTCAAAATTGAAATTTCCCTCAAAAGGGACTCATTCGCCACCTTTGGTGAATGGGTCCCACTAGAGGGGACTCATTTACCCAAGGTGGAAAATGGGTCCTAGTAGTGGTTTTTGAACATGGGTTTTTGCGATATGGATGAATTGAATGCTATTTGTCAATATTTAAGTGATTTTTCAAGTGAAATGGGCCTCTAGATAAAAAATAATGGTTCTTAGGGGCCTATAAATGTCATTTTGAAGGATAAATGATGCACGAGTACTCAAAAATAATTCTAATTAGGCTTGAAATTATCTCTTTTCTCAAGAGGGTCCAATTTTCTACGTCACATTTAGCCCCCACTTTAGCTCCCATATGACTCTACGTGCATATGTAAGCTAATCTACTATGAACAGTGCACTCTATTACATAAAAGGGATACTTGTTCAAATGACAAGAGAATGAAGTCCCCAGTGTAGTTATCTGCAAAACCACAACATTAGGAACTGCATCTTGCAACACACATTCATTAATTTTCCAAAAATCCTTTTATCTAACTCCTAGGGATCCAATTCAAGGGTAGATGTATGCCCCCCCTTTATTTTGCTTACTTTACGTAGGTGGAATCAAGGTAGCAATCTAGCGACGTCGAATAAGGAATAGCATATTGTAAGGAATTTCCAAGTACCATCCCACGTAACGATAGATGATTGATGATGTTGGGTGTGGAATCACGATTCCAATGCATCAAACGACGTTGAAAATAGAGTTCTCTAGCTCCCATTATGATGTTTTGAAGAAAAGATGCTTTATTAACTCTTAAGAGAAAATAACCCTAATTTAATGCATAAGAGTAAAAGTACAGAAAATAGGTTAAAAGAATTAGAAGAGAGTAATTTTTCACTTACTATTGCATTTTATCTTCTTGTGGCTTGAGAGTGATGAGTGAGACAAGAAGATGCCGAGTAGAAAGGATTACGCACCTTCGCGATTGGATGAGCTTCAAGAGCAGGTGGCGTGTTGTGAGCTGTATTATGAGGTGAGTCAATATTTGCAACATTCACCTTCTGATTTTATAATAATTTAATGATTTTTAGCACACAGATAGGTTAATTTAGGATCTTGGAAAATAATTTCACAAAGTGTCCCATTTGTTCGCAAAGTGTCCCTTTTGTTTGCAAAGTGTCCCATTTCTTTGCGAAGTGTCCTGAAAGGGTTCTAAAGTGTCTAGGGCCATTAGAAAAGCACACTAGATTTACTTTAGCACACTTTCATAATGAAATATGTAAGAATTGAAAATATTAGATGGATTTTTAGAGCATATTATTGTGATTTTGATAGGTCCCTGCCCGGTCGTGACAACAGCTAGGGGCAAAAGCTTACCTTTTTGAGAGATCACCAGCTCCAATGGTATCAACATCTGAGACATAATTTACAAATAGTAGGCATCTATTGGGCATATCATATGGCACCGATGAGATACCACGATGCCATGCTTATGGCCCTATGCGAGCACTAGGACATTGATACATGTATGTTTCATCTTCCTACCAGGGAGATGACTATCACTCTCGAGGATGTACATCGCATTCTCTAAGTTCCTATTTAGGGAGATCAGGCATATTTCTAGGGGGATCAGTCATTCCATGAGAAGGTGGATATGCAATATTGCTTGGATGGACTTATTAATGATGAGTGTGTGAGAGTGCAAATCAAGCTTCCCATGCCTCTATATTCATGAGCTCTTGTTCTTAGAAGGATTATGATGCATATAGTGGCACTTGTTCTCAATCTTGATGGATGAGCGACACACTTAGATGGAGGATTAGTATGCTTGATTCGAGGGATGTACGAGCATAAGACAGTATATGCATGGAGTTGTTGCATCTTAGCACACTTAGATTATGATCTTGGCAGATTTGAGTTTCAAGAGATTGACAGTATGGTGCATTGCATGCTTCTACAGGTATGGTTCCTCGAGCATATTATATGCACGAGGCCTATCAAATTCCCTTGTTCTATAGCTATAGGATATCCACAAACATTTAGCTATCCTCTACAAAGCTTGTGGAAGTATAGGGTTTTACATTTTTGGAGGGTGATATTTGAACGACTCGAGGAGGATGAGATTTTATGGAGACGAGTGATCCCACAAAGTTGGTTTACAATTTCTGGGAGATTCTGAGTTTTGCTAAAATCACATATTTTTAGAAAATATAATTATTTAACCCTTAAAAAGTTTCATTTAAAGCATTCCAATTAAAGAGGGTTTGATCAAACTAACTTATATCAAACCCCCTTGGATATAACCCTACTAGTTTTAAACCATACCTATAACAGTCTCAAAAATACACCTATCAAAATGTTGATAAAAAACCACTTTTGATTTACCTTTTGGGGGATCAACTGAATTCATTTAAAATTTATTTTTTGTATGTATGTATTCCTTATTATAAGCTTCCCAAAAAGTATAATTTTAAATAAATTTAATTTATTATTATATTTATTGTTTATTTCTTGTGAATGTAGGTTTTTCAATGAAAATCAAGCTCTATATTCTGCACATGTGGAAAAATAGAAGATTATCAAAAAAAAATGTGAGTGGGCTAGATATTGAAGTCATATATCCAATAAATATTTTTTTGAATTTCGATACAAACAAAAAAAGTTGTGTTATAAAGTTTGCCTATGTCTAAATTGTAATTGGTTTGACTTCAAAACTTGATTAAGGAAAAAATATTCAATAAAACACTATGAAACAAATTGGAAGAACTAGATATCTTAGTTACAAATCTAAATTCAAAAAAATTATAATTTTATCCTTTATGGAAAAAAAGTTATGTATTATACAGTGAGCATCACTCCTTAAAAATGGTGTTTACTGAAAAAAACTAGTTTTTGAAGGAGATGGAAAAAGAAGTGCAATCTGATTCCAAATTTTTTGAAAAAAATATATTTAGAATCTACAGAAAAAATGTCACAAATCAAAAGTTTGTATCATCTTCAAATTCCTCACGGTTTAGCCACTATAGGTGCCTAAAAGTGAAGATTTAGTTAGAAAAAATTAGTTTAGTGTCTAGTTTGACCAAAAAATGTAAACCAGTATTGTGAGATCACCCAAACCTTATCTACTCACTCTACAATGGCCAGATACCATAGGATAGCTGAGGAGGATGTAGGTGGACATGTTCCTAGCTAAGAGGCATGACTATGTTGTACGAACTTTCTATTATGGGTGAGTCATGCGATAGTATGGGCAGGTGCAGACACCACCGAGGATGTGCCCCTTCATTAGGTGATCAGTGCGGAGTACCCGAAGGCCAGGTGATATTTTTTGGCTTACTATAGATCATGTTCGTGAGAGTGATTCTGATGATTCAAATCACAACCGACCATTAGAATCCAATGCTAATGATGTTAGTAGCACATATGAGCACAAGGAGTGGTGGTTAGTGAAATGATTAGCTCATATGTTCCCCATGGATGTCACTATAGGTGATGCAAGACCAACACCAGATGAGGGATATGAGTTAGAGGAGATAACATAGGATATATGATATAGGACATTAGATATATTCACTGATGTTATTGATGATGAGTATGATTCAAAGGTCGATCCAGAATATGAGGACTAGGATGGAGAGGAGAATGAGGGTGATGAGGATTATGAGGAGGATGAGTATTATGAAGAGGAGCCACCCCTGAGTGAGGGTGATGAGGTAGTGACTGAGGATCAATACGAGCATGGAGAGTCCTCACACAATTACAAATCCAGATCATGTGCAGTAGCTACAACAGATGTAAGCACCCAAAATCAGAGAGAGGCTAGCACGTCCTCCATAACCCCTAGAGAAGATGAGGTTGATATTCCTCATTCGTCTAGAGACATAGGTGATGATATGTTAGATTTTACACATGTACTTAAGTATATATGATTTGTTTATATATATATGATGTTTATTGATTGTGTTCCTTGTATATCTTGTAGGAGTGATGAGAGACTAGCGAGAGTTATATCATCAGGCTACCACAAAGATAGTGTCTGCATCCATCGACAAGGAGGAGATGGATCCCGACTACATGCCCCCACTGATCATGGAGGATGATCCAGAGTTGTTTAGACCTTTTGCAAGGTTACGGGCAACATATGAGAGTGTGAGAAGACTCTGTCAAGCTAAGAGTGAATGACAGTCATCACAGACCTCAAAAAGGGTTGAGAGACTGCACGTAGAGCTAGCATAGGTATGACCGAAGAGGGATCAAATGGCAGAGGAGCGTCTTGTGGTTGTTGGTCGAGTACAAGGTCTAGAGTATGCACTTAGACTTGGCAGTTCACGGTCACGATCACACAGGACCATCTCACGATGTCCAGGGACTATATTAGGAGTGCCAAAGCATGAGGGGTCTATCTCTCATAGACCTTTGTGACTTTGTATAACATATTAGGGTATGTGCAAGATCATCATGGAAAGAAAAGGCCCTTAAGTGGTGAAAAATTTAGAAAAATTAGAGTTAGGAAACTTGATGTAAAAATTTGAATAAGTTATCTATATTATTTCAAAAATATGTAAGAATAGATTTTGTAGCAAATTGAATTTAGTTTCTAAACTACTAGGTTTATATAAAAAAAATGTATTTGGAAAAAATTTGAAATTTCAATGCAGTAGTACTTAAATTTAGGAAAAAAATAAGAATTAGGTGTATGTCTGACCACCCTAACCGCAATAAAATGATAATATTTTTTTATAAGATTTTAGATATAAGTATAGGAATCATGTCCCAATGTGATGCATATTTTTTTGTAATGTTTTTCCAAGTTAATAATTAATTATGATTTTTTATTACAACTTTCAAAAAATATGAAAACTCATATGTTTGACCACCTTAACTTGGTCAAAACTTCATGAGATTTTTTTTTTTTAATCCTATAGTATGTGAAGCATAGAATGTGACACATGTTTCAGATTCAAAAAATGTGATACCGTTTGAAAGTTATAGATGTTTTTCAATCAACCTATCAATCAAGACTTTAGTCATTATTCAAATAGAAAATGAATAATAATTATTTATTAAATTCAAAGTAAAGCATAATTTTTATTGGTGGAAAGCCTATAATCTCCTTTAAAAATGCTTTTCGTTTCATCAATTTTGGGTAAAAAAATAGTCGTCAGCCACATACCCTACACATACCCATCATATCGCCACTTTTTGGCCCATCATGATCCCGCACATACCCATTGAGATGTATATTAAAATTTTATTTATATAGACATGTACATTTGATGTTGTTATGATTTATCTCTTTGTTTTTTACTGTTAAATTCAATGTGATTAATTAAATGACTTATGGTAAAAGTATTTAATTAATGTCTTCATGATTTAACATGATTGATGTGATATAATGTAAAACATATTCGAGTTTCACTCTAGATACAACATTGTTGATTAGAGAATATGTTAAATTAAACACACCTATAACACATATATGGATCTAACTTAACATAACACAAGGGTGAATAGTATGAAACCTAAAGTAATTATAAACTCAAATAATTACCTTAGTGTTCAAGATAAACAAAAGATTAGTTTTCAAGAACGAAGTAGTGTGAACATTATCTAGAATGACATCAAATAACTTCAGACAACACTTCTTTAACAAACATACTATTCAAATAGATTAGAGGTAATACTGATGCAAATGTGTGGCATTAATAGGTTCCTTAGGGGGTGTTTCATCAAGCTTTATTAAGACATAAGCACCAAACCCATAACTGGTATCAACTATGTAACGTCCTAACCAATTAGGGATGAATTTATCTTTATCTTCATTGTCAGCATTGGTATTAGGTTGATTCTCAGAAAGAACAAAATCACCATTACAAAATATTCTAGGGATGACATGTGTGTTGTGTTTTCATTGTAATTGTTTGATGTAAGCTTGGAGATTCTCAAGAGAATTAATGCACTTTTCATCAAGCATCTCAATTTGGTGCAATCGTTGGTCTTTATAAGTGGCATCGTCAATAAATTCTTGAAGAGAAATTTGCAACGTAGGAATTTCTAACTTCAAGGGCATGATCACATTAGTGCCATAAACGAGGTTATAAGGTGTAGTTCCTGTGGATAATCTAACACTCATTCGATAAGCCCAAAGCGCATAATGTAATTGTGTATGTCAATCCTTATGATGTTTGTTAACAATTTTCTTGAGGATTTGTTCTAGAAACTTATTATTGTTTTTAGCTTGTCCATTGGATTGCAGATAATACGGTGTGGAAAATCGATGTTGAATGTTGAACATTTCATGAAATTTCTTGACTTCGTTATTCTTAAATGGGATTAAATTGTCTAAAACGATTTCCGAAGGAAGCCCAAAGCGAGCAATTATGTGTTCCAAGATGAAATGACAAATTACTTCAGCATTTGTAGAATGAAGAGGAATAACTTCCACCCATTTCAGGAAATAGTCTGTTGTAGTTATGATAAACATATGTTCAATAGAAGAGGGAGGTGAAATTTTTCCAATCAAATCCAATCCCCATATTGAAAACAACCAAATGGGAACTTGGGCACAGAGCTCAGAAGTAGGAGCATGGATCAAATTGCTATGTTCTTGACATTTGTGACATTGTTTAATGTAAGTGAAGCAGTCCTTCTCCATATGTCTCGAATAATAACCCATACGGATAAGTTTTTGCACTACCATCTATCCTTCAAAATGACCTCCATAGGCACTAGCATGAGCCTGCTCAAGTGCTATAGGGATTTCAGAATCCTTGAGACACCATAATAAGAGACTATTGAAAGATCTTCTATACAATGCATTGGCGAGGATCACGTATTTAGCTGCGAGTTTCCATAAATTCTTTCGAGTGTTTGTCATTGTAGGCTCGGGAATGGTACCATCTTTTAAATAATTATATATTGTATCATGCCATTCGCATGAGTAATCTTGAGTTATTGCTAAAATTTCTTCTAATCGAGTATCAATCAAAGGTTTCATGATGGGATGGATAACAAAGGTTAACTCTATTGAAGGATCGTGTGGGGATATAAGAGAGGTTGCACTCGTCATTGCATTTGCATGTCTATTGTCTTTTCGTGGGATGTTATCAATGGTGAATGATTCAAACTTCTCTAACAGTTTCATTGTAAGATCCTTGTATTTTGATAATTTGTCATGTTTAGCTTGATATGTTCCATTGATTTGTTTGATTACTAATTGTGAATCACCAAAGATTTTGATGTGTTTATCATTTATTGTTAAAGTGGTTCACAAACCCTCGATTAATGCTTCATACTCAGTTGTGTTATTTTTACATAGGAAATTTAACCAATAAGACAAGGGAATAGGTTTTCCATCAGGTGGAATCAATACCACTCTAGCACTAGAACCTGTTGTACACTTAGATCCATTGAAATACAATTCCCATGTTTTAATATCAGTAGTCAATACACTATCATCAAGAAAGGAGTCATGATTAGATAAAGCAAGAGGAGAAGGAGAATCAGTTAAGGCTTGTCCTTTGATTGCTTTCTGTGAAACAAACTTAAGGTCAAACTCAGTTAACAACATCATCCACTTAGCTAAGCATCTAGAAAGGTCAGTTTTGTTGAAAATATGTTTAAGAGGATCAAATTTTGTTATGACTTGTATTTTAGCATTTAGTAAATAATGTCGCAACTTACTAGTAGCGAATACAAGAGCCAAGCATTGTTTTTCAATTGGTGAGTATCAACCTTCATAATCAATTAAGGTTCGACTAATGTAATAAATAGGATGTTCTTTTCCATGATCATCTTGTTGAGCCAACAATTTTGCAAGAGCATGGGTTGATGCGGCTATGTACAAGATAAATAGTATGTCTGGCACATCAAGCTGTAAAATAGGTGGAGGTTCAAGGTATTCCTTTAAACTCTCAAAATCATATTTAAAATCCTCATCCCAATCAAAAGGTACACCATTTTTAAGATGTGTGAAAGGTAATGTGTGATCAGCTAAAGATGCAATGAAACAACAGTTAGCTTGAATTCGGCCTTGTAATGTCCACAATTGAGAAATGTTCCTAGGTGGTGGCATGTTAATAATTGCATCAATTTTATTTGTGTCCACCTCAATGCCTCTGTGAGATATGACAAACCCCAAAATTTTACCGCTATCTACACCAAAGACACTTTTTCGGATTTAATCGCATATTATATGTATGTATTCATTCCAAGATTTTATGAAGAACATTTACATTGTCTTTTCATGTTAATGATTTCACAAGGATTTCATCAACATAATCTTCCAAACTTTTGTGGATGTAATCATGAAATATCAATTTCATTGCTCATTCATAAGTTTCGCTGACATTCTTTAAATTGAAGGGCATTACAACCCAACAAAATGTTCCCCAAACAGTTGTAAAGGAAGTTTTGTATTGATCTTGAGGATTAATAAGGATTTCATTATAACCAGAGAATCCATCCATGAATGAAAAAAAAGCATGTCCAATAGTTGAATCCATGATCATGTCAATATTAGGAACCAGAAAGTCATCTTTTAAAGAAGCTTTATTCAAGTCACAAAAATTCATACATATCCTAATATGATTATCGGGTTTAGAAACTATGACAATGTTTAAGATCCAAGGAGAATAATCAATAGGTCGAATGAAGCTAGAATCAAGGAGTTTTTCAAGCTCTTCTTTAACATGCAAGGCTACATTAGGGTGCATTTTTCATATATTTTGGTGAACAAGTTTAGCATTTTCAGCAATAACAATGTTGTGTGTCACAATTTTTGGGTCAATTCCTAGCATATCAAAATATTTCCAAGAATTTTTTTTAGGAAAATCATGAAGTAAAGTTGTAGTTTCTTCTTGTTCTTCATCATCAAGGCACTTCCAAATCTTAATAATGTTTTTGTTATCATCGACATCCATTGGCACATCAATCGTATCTCCTAAAGGGAGTGCATTAGATTTAGGAACTTCAGACTCATGAGACTCTTCAATGATTTCACTATCATTTTTCTTGGTAACTATCATGGCATAGGTAACCTATTTCATGGGAGTAGTAGAGTATGTGGTAGCATAAACTCCTAACATTTGTTTCAGAGTTTCATCACTATCAACATACTTCCATGATAGTGGTAAGTTCATATCAAGCAATTTAGGATGTTTGATTGTGAGTTTGTGTTTGGGTTGACATGTAATAGTGTTGATGTTCAAATATGGCCATTGATTAGCTTTCATTGTTTTAGAAAAAAAATATCCCAATCTAGTTTTTGTCTCTTGCATATTAGGTTCAATAGGAACACGAATACCTTGCTCATGTTTTCCACATCTTTTTTCCCATATATCCTAATTGTTTTACAAGTTCATATCCTTTTCCATATATTATTTCCATTTTTGTCGGATTAAGAAAAGAGTGATAAACTATCTCATCAAACTTTGTTGTGTATGTTGTATTTTCTTCCAAAGTAGAGGAGATAGATGTTTGAGAAGATTGTTTAGAATTTTGCATTGACATGATAGTTGATTGTTCTTGTTTCTAATGTCTTTTTTGTGATTATGTATTCACCCATAAATAAAGGTGTGAATTTTAAGGATCCCCAATCATCACCAAATAATTTAGATACTGACTCCTCATTGTTGTATTCAATTTCAAGAGGGTCTATATTGGATGTTGGAATTAATGTTTTCAGAAGACTTGTAGCTCCTTTTTCAAGCTGCAAGCAACTTTCAGGCTCAAGGTCTATTTCAACTTGATAAATGTGATTGTTATTGACATATTTCATGATATGATGAAGGGTCGAAGGCACTGCATTCATCTCATGAATCCATGGTCTGCCTAAAACAAGATTATACAAAAGATCATAAGACATGACATGAATAGGAATTTGCAAAGTAGCCACCCCAACCATAATAGGCAAAGTGATTATACTAAGCGGTTGCATTCTTGTATTATCAAATCCATGAATTGATACAAAATTAGGTATTATTTGTGACCTATCAACACACAATCTATCAAGGAGATTCACACTACACACATTAAGGGTAGAACCGTTATCAATGAGGGTTCTTTTGATATGTGTTCGATTGAATTGAGTGATTATCATAAAGGATTCATTTTATTTCCACAACTCTAAAGGAGGGAGTTCATGTTCATGGAAAGTAATGTCTAGATTCAATTGATTCATTCCATGTATTAAAGCTGCCACATCATTCAGAGTTGTAATAGGAGGAACTACAATTTGTTGTTAGGATGTTTGAAGAATAGTGTGGTAATTTGGTGAGTTCTGAAGTAAATTCCAAAGGAAAATATTTGCAGGAGTATACTTTAATTGTTCAACCAGATCATACTCCTTTGTATGTAAAGGAAAGTGAGGAGCATTAGGCAGATTGGGTAAAGGTAAAGAGGGCGGGGTTGGTTGTGGCAGTTGTGGATTGTTTTGGGTATTATATATGTATAAGAAATAGTAATATTACTGGATTGTTGCAACATATCGGGGTATGTGCAAGATCATCATGGAAAAAATAGGCCCTTAAGTGGCAAAAAATTTAGAAAAGTCAGAGTTAGGCAACTTGACGTAAAAATTTGAATAAGTTATCTATATTATTTCAAAAATATGTAAGAATAGAATTTGTATCAAATTGAATGTAGTTTCTAAACTACTAGGTTTTTCTTTTTTTTAAAATCTATTTGGTGAAAATTTGAAATTTCAATGTAGTACTTAAATTTCAAGGAAAAAATAAGTAGGTGTCTGTCTGACCACCCAAACCACAATAAAATGATAATATTTTTTTACAAGATTTTAGATATAAGTAGAGAACTCATGTCCCGATATGATGCATATTTTTTTGTAATTTTTTTCCAAGTAAATAATTAATTATGAATTTTTTATTACAACTTTAAAAAAATATAAAACTCGTATGTCTGACCACCTTAACTTGGTCAAAACTTCATGAAATTCAAATTTTCTTTTTTTAATCCTACAGTATGTGAAGCATAGAATGTGACACATGTTTTGGATTCAAAAAATGTGATACCGTTTGAAAGCTATAGATGTTTTTCAATAAGCCTATCAATCAATACTTTAGTCATAATTTGAATAGAAAATGAATAATAATTACGTATTAAATTCAAAGTAAAGCATAATTTATATTGGTGGAAATCTGAGAATCTCCTTTAAAAACCCTTTTTGTTTCATCAATTTTGGGTAAAAAAAATGTCATCGGCCACATACCCATCATATTGCCACTTTTTGGGCCATCATGATCCTACACATACCCATCAGTTTTAGGTGGGTAAAGAGTGAATTTAGGTTTATTGGAAGGATGAAGTTTATGCGAGGGTGGCTAAAGAATGATTTTAGGTTTAATCACATTAAAATCCTTATTTGTAGGTTTCCCACAACAAACCATACTAGATGACTTGAGTGAGATGAAATATTGAAGGGGTTCATCTAACAAATCAAAGTTAGCATGACTAAAAATTTTAAGGGGTAAGTTATCATCAATTGGTTTAAGTTGTTCAGGATAAGTATTAGAGGTGTTAACATTTTTTTATTGTGGGTTGGTCACAACAAACCTTAGTGGATGACTTAGGCGAGATGAAGTCCTGCAGGACTTCATCTAACAAGTCAAATTCATCACAACCAAATGGTTTGAGGGATAAGTTATCAGTAATTGGTTGAGCATTGCAAGCATTAGAGGATGAAGTGAGTAAGAGGAATTCATGAAGAATTTCATCTAACTTGTCTACATCATCACTATTAAGAGGCTTGGATGAGATGTTTCTAATTTGAATCATTTTCTTGAAGGGCTGGTTTGATGTTTCTATTTTTGTTCTTTTATGTATTGATGAATCTGATCTAAAAGAACTAGGAACGAATATAGAAAAGGAAATTTGCAAAAATCTAAGACTATCCATAAATTCCATGAAAGAAAAAGATGCTTATGCAAATGAAACAAAAGATAATTGAACTATGACAGAAAAGAAATTGTAGGAAATAGAAATGTGCAAAGCAATAAACTAAATTATGGAAATTCTGATTCAAAAATTGCAGTGGGACCGATTCACTGAATGTGGCGAATGAGTCCTAGGAGAGATATTTTTTGGGTTTTTTTTCTTTTTTTTTTACTTTTGTAGATTTGTTCAGGTCTATACAGTACAACTAAGGACTTAAAATGTAGAATATTGAAATGATGATATGAAATAAGATGCAATAATGACTTCTAAAGATACTTTCACTAATGCAACTGTAAGAAGCTCTAGGATGCAAACACAATGCAATTGAGTCCTAGAATGCAAATGCAAATCAAAATAATATAATTCTCAATATGAAGGTTCATGAAAATTAACCATAGATTTTTGGGTATGGGATTTATAGGCTACTCTTGCACTCTTAAGATCTTTCACGTAAAAGGAGAGAGATAAACCCCACTCAAAATCTAGGTGGTTCACTCAAATTAGAAAATATATGATGTAATTAAAGCTAAGTGGTATGGTCTAAATGCAACTAACTACTGAAATTGATTGATTAAATATGCAAAACCTAAGTAATATGTAATGTTTGAAAGTGATGTTTGGAAAAAGCTTAAAAGAATGAACAAAAATGTAATTGAAATTGAATAGAAAGCTATATCTTAGAATGTGTGCACCTGAGAAGCTGAAGAGGACTAGAAAGCAATCTGGAAATTTGAAAAATTAGATTTTCAGCTAACTGGGACTCATTTGCCACCCTGGGTAAATCAGTCCCTAGTCCAGGTTTTTCTGCCCAGAAACTATTTTCTACATTTGACTCAAAAAGTCACCTCATGAGGGACTTATTCGCCATGCATGGTCAATCATTCCACTTTCAATTTTTTGTGATTTCAAATCTTTGTTCTGCACCTTGACACCTCTACAACACTTTTTGATGGAACCATGAATTGAGATCTCAAGAAATTCTTACAAAATAGCTTAAAATTGTTTGTCTAATGGAGGGTTTTCCTTGGTCAAAACCTTAGGTTGGTAATTAAATATGGAATGGAGAAAAATCTACATAAAACCCTAGCCTCAAATGTGATAAAGAATAGGAAAGTATGAAGTATGATAAAAATCCTATTCTATTGTGCTAGAATAAGAAATGCAAATATGATTTGTGTGATGGAAAATATCAACCCTAGAAATCTCACAACACATCAAAAATGGAGATAAAATGACATGCAAATGGAATGTAAATAACATGCAAACCTTAATCTAAAGATAGAGAGAAAATGGAAGACATAATCATTTTGAAAACAAGTCTTTAGGTGTGATTTGATGGCTAGTTGCATCTCATCAACCTAGATTTCTCCATGATTCACCATAAGAATTCATCATCAACTCCTTGCAATGTTGAATCTTGATCAAAAAGTGAGCATCAAGACTTGCAAAAACCCTAATTTGCTGCCCTAAAACTTCATCTTTGCTAATGAAACTTGTTGTAAAAGACTTGACTTTAGAATTTGATTTTGTAAAATTACTAAGTGATGTGTAAAATGACTTAAACTGAGTATTTATAAGCATAAACACCTAATTTTTCCATTATTTACACCTAAGAGGTTGACATCCACCAAAAAATTAAGTTGAATTAATTGAATTCCCACTTGAAATTGAAAATTCCCTCAAAAGGGACTCATTCACCACCCTTGGCAAATGGGTCCTACCAGAGAGGAATCATTCGCCCAAGGTGGTGAATGGGTCCTACTAGTGGTTTTTGAAGGTGGTTTTTCAGGATATGGATGAATTGAATGCTATTTGTCAGGATTTAAATGATTTCTCAAGTGAAATGACCCTCTAAATAAAAAATAATGGGTCTTAGGGGCCTATAAATGTTGTTTTGAAGGATAAATGATGCATGGGTACTCAAAAGTAGGTCTCATTAGGCGTTAAATTTTCTCTTTTCTCAAGAGGGTCCAATTTTCTCTGTCACAAAAAAGATCATCTCCATTAGTGCACCAGATATTTTTAATTTTTTTAATATTTTTTATTAATTTTCTTTTTAATTTCAAATCAGCCTCATTTTTAATTTAACAACCTACTAGCATTATTTAAACTAAAACACATATTAAAACTAATCGAACTATCAAAATACATATTTGTATTCTCGACTCTGAGCCCTACAAAAGCATATTTTTAATTTTTTGAATAAAATCATTTTGACTAAAAAATATCATGTTCAAGTGGAAATTTTAAAAAATAATTGAAAAAAGATGAGGTGGCTACCAATAAGTATGCCACATAGATAGTGGGTATGTGCATGATCATCATGGAAAAAAAAGGCCCTTAAGTGGCAAAAAATCAAAAAAATTAGAATTAGGCAACTTCACGTAAAAATTTGAATAAGTTATCTATCTTATTTCAAAAATATGTAAGAGAAGAATCTGCAGAAAATTGAATGCAGTTTATAAACTACTAGGTTTGTTTTAAAAAAATCTATTTGGTGAAAATTTGAAATTTCAATGCAATGGTACTTAAATTTCAAGGAAAAAATAAGAAGTAGGTGTCTGTCTGACCACCCTAACCACAATAAAATGATAATATTTTTTTATAAGATTTTATATATAAGTAGAGAAATCATGCCCCAATGTGATGCATATTTTTTTGTATTTTTTTCCAAGTAAATAATACTATAATTTTTTATTACAACTTTTAAAAAATATAAAAGTTGTATGTTTGACCACCTTAACTTGCTCAAAACTTCATGAAATTCAATTTTTATTTTTTAATCCTATAGTATGCAAAGAATAGAATGTGATGCATGTTTTGGATTCAAAAAATGTGATACTGTTTGAAAGCTATAGATTTTTTTCAATCAGCCTATCAATTAGGACTTTAGTCGTAATTTGAATAGAAAATGAATATAATTACTTATTAAATTCAAAGTAAAGCATAATTTATACCAGTGGAAAGCTAAGGATCTCCTTTAAAAACCCTTTTCGTTTCATCAATTTTGGGTAAGAAAATAGTCATCAGTCACATACCCCTCATATTGCCACTTTTTGGCCCATCATGATCCTGCGCATACCCTAGTTTTAGGTGAAAGTGCTTCAGCTAAAACCCTTTCAATTAAAACACTTTCAATTGAAACTTGTAGGAAAATTGTGTCAAATTTTAAATTGATAAAGGGAAAATTACTATTTTAATGTTTCGGGTGAAAGGGTTTTTCCTGAAACTTTATGTGCCACTTATAGGCCATAGATTTTTAGGTGAAATTGTTTCAACCAAAGTTTTTTAGGGAAAATATATTTCACTCAAAACTATTTATTTGGCCAAAATCTTGACACAAGTTTATGCATTTACCTTGCAAACATAACATATTTTTCACATATTGTGAATCTTATATCATATTGTATTCGTATTTGGTGGAATAACATCTATTTTTTTGTTCCTCCCTTGCGTGTGTGGAAGTTATTTGGTGTAGTAGATTGGTGATCATGGTTTGATCTTGAATACTCACTTCAGCATGGTATTAGAGCTTTAAATCTGGCAAGCTCCTTCCTTTCTCTTAGAGAGTTTCTACCATCAATTTTTCTATTAATGACTTGAGTTTATTTTATGATCTTGTAAATTATCATATTCTCTTCTCTTAAATTTCAATATAATTAAGAGAAAAAATATATTTGTAAAGAATTGTTGATCCTATATAGCATGTTTTTCTTGTGATATTTGGTGATTGTGGTAATTTTAGCTATTGTAGCAGTATTTTTAGCTTCACATTACATCTAACAGGCTTAAGAAAGTCAAATTTGACTTCTTTTTTCACTATATCTAGCCACCATTTGTAACATTAGGAGATAAGGTTTTGAATCTTAGATCTAGTGAAAAAAAAAATCTTGTATCATTTTTAGTCCAAACAAACCTTGCCATTGCATACAAGACATCGAACAAGCAAATTTTGCTATTAAATTTTCTTATATTCAAAAAAATTCAAGGATTTTTTTACAAGGAAGCCATATAACCCCCAATGATGTGCTTAATTGTAGCTTGTCTACCCTAGGTCATATGGGTGACCAATGCCTAGGCCATGTGGACTAAATTTGTTTCCTTTATTTTGGCAACTTAAGAAATATTGGAAAATCACCTTAAATTTTGATCCAAGAGTTGCATTTTGGCAAACAAGATATGATGGAAAACTAGTTTTGAGTAATGACTAATGGTGCAAATAATTTTCTCATAATTTTTGTTAGTGCATTTTATAGCATGTTGAAGTACGATGTAAAATTTTTACTCTCAAGATCATATCTTTTTCCCAATTCCTCTCTTTTTTACAATTCTTATGGAATTATAAAGATCTTTCAAATCTCTTTAGAGTTATTCATGCATTTTTTCCAAATCTATCCCCTAGTATAGTTAACTTATTTTTTTATTTTTTAACACTCTAATTAATTACTTAGATATTTTGACACCTAAAATCTTTCTATTTGTGTGGGATGAATTTTTTTGGGCTACTTTATATTTATATCTAGTATTTTTTCCTTTATGGCTATTTTGAGCATAATTTGTAAGCTATTTCTTATGTATAGACATATTGAGATAAAGTATCACACTATTGTATATGCTTGAAGGGATTTTACATATGAGGTTGTACCATATTTTTTATTCACACTTGTTTATAATGTTTCGTGGGTAGTTGTCTAGTGCCTTATTTGTTTTCCCTCGCACATTTTTCAAATGAGTGTCCCTCCACAACAACAATGAATCCTCATGATTCTTTCCTCATGAGTGTGTACCTTGTTCTAGTATACCATTTTTTAGTTATTAGTACACTCTTATGCACTTTTAGATTTTGTTTCCTCTCATTCTACACTACATGGTGATCATGCATAATGTTTTGGTGTATTTTTCATGCCTCTCCCTACTTAAAATATGATGGGGGTATTATAATATTGTGTTAATTATTCTGTGGTTTCTTTTCACAGTGAGATATATATCTAGTGTTTGTTCCTATGAAATAGGTAGAGGCAAAGGATGGTTACCCATGCATTTTGATCAACATTATTCAGACTATTTACAACAATATTTCAAATTTGCATTGGTTAAGTAGTGTCATTGTGGTCACTTGTGAATGATTCATGTTCCATATGTATCTTCAATTGACAAATGCTTTGCCTTTATTTTTCATCTGGTCATTTTCTAAGTAATATCATTGGGGGAACTCATGTAAATTATTCTCTTATTGATCTTGATCACCATATTATTTATAGAGGAGGCTCATCAATTTAAGAACTATAACAATAAGCTTTTGGTAGTGTTTTTCATCTTCTTATTGCTTCAATGATTTTCTTCATGTTCCTATTTTTTTGGGGACATTAGTTTAGAGGATTCTTAGCCCTACATATTGAATTTATCTCTTTTAGAGAGGAGTTTTCTCCCATAGGTTTTTTCTTCTTTTCTCTATTTTTGAGATATTTTTTGTACATGGGTACCTCATCAAGCCTTGTTTTTAGGACCCATATTTTGTATATTGTATTGTTTTATTTCTCTCTAATTCACATTTAAGGGGTGGTGTTGGTGTGAATAAATTATTTTACCTAGTTAATTTGTAATAGAGGACTTAGGGGAATTATTCACCTATTAATTTTACTTAGGTTATAAGATTACTTCTAGAAGTATTAGTTTTCATATCTAAATATTATCTTATCCTAGGTAGTTTTGAGTTAGTTGTCTCATGTGATAGGATTAAGACACTTTTCATGATCTTGTCTAGTCTGATTTCTCACCTTGAATTTATAAACACGACATCTCTTGCATATATAACATATTTTTCAGATATTGTGAATCTTGTATCATATTGTAGACCTGTTTTTTGCAAAAAAAAAAAATTCTTGCTTCTCTCCTATGTGTGAAAAATATTAGTTTTTTCATATTGATGATCTTGGTTTGATATCGGATACTCACTTTAACATGGTATTAGAGTGTGAGTGATTAATACATATGAATTATTTCATCCTATTATGCCAAGATGATAGCATAGGGGGGCCTCAAACTCTCACAATTGTAACCCATTGATGGTTCTTCCTAAAAAAAAAACTCCTAATTACAGTATCAATGCATTCAACTATTACACAAGAATATACCATTAAACTGCAACTGAAATATAACAAGCAATACATGACAAGAAATTGTTCCTTGAACTCTAGTATTTTATTAAGCATTCAAACTTATTACAAATACAAAACATATTCAATCCCCTTGGGTTTTGTTAATCTAGATAAAAAAGACTTAGAAAACTGATTAACTCCAACAATCGATTTCAAATACATGTATTGATTTCAATTCATTGCACAGTTGCATAGTATTAAATATCTACTTCTCAACTTACATTCAAATTTGAAAGTAAAAAAAAAAATCTTTATTTCAGTTTCATGAACTTTATAATGCATTTACCGAGTAGTTCCGTTTCCTTGTTTATATCCTACACCGCATCTCTCCTACAGTCAGGGATCTCATCTCATACTGGCAGTTTCCTCCTCATATGCTGGCTATCATAAACTTTTTCCTTGTTTCTATCACTTTCAATACTGGAAAATTTGTTTATTAAGCTAATTGAGCACCACCATTAGAAACTCAAAGGTAGTCGTGTATCCTCAAACTATCAATAGGTTCCACCACATGACCCTCTGCTCAAACATTTCAACCAAACCCCATTTAAAATTGTAGTTATTTGTTATGAAGGGTGATTCAAAATAAAATAAAATAAGATAACATTCCTCATGTCTGTGCCTACCACCCTTCGTTTGTGCACTCCATTAATTTGATATTTTTATATCCTCCTTTAATGAATCATCCCCCCTCAACTTATCACCCCCACATTTACATCTTCTCGACCTTCTTCAATTTTGGCCCTCAACTTTTTGATCGTCGGCCTCTTCGATCTCACCAAGCCATTCAATCCCCACTCCCTATTTCTTTTGTTCGATGACACTTAAAACACCTTCGGTCCTTGCCACTATTCATCAACATACGCAACCAAATACGAACCAAATTCTAGCCACCTCAATCAACTATTTTATTTTCATATTTGTTTGACTTCTCTAACTTCAACTGTTTGAATTCCCATCTCAACCATTTGTCGTCCAAGCTTACCCATTCATAACAAATTCTGATAACTTCCTCGACTCTTATCACACTAATTGTTAATTACTGATGTTCTTGTTGCTAAGGTGATAGGAACCCCAAACCATCTATATCATGTCATCCAATGTAATTCACCCAGCCAAAATTAACAACTAACATAAAATTTGAAAAATTGCACTGATGCCCTTGCATCAGACTTCCCAGGGGGAAAAAATCAAGTGCTCCTACACATGTAGTGATTCTTCTCACTTTCTTCTACTTCTTCTAGAATTTCTTGAGCCAATATCCCATCTTCTTCCAACATTGTTGTGCCACACCATGGGCTATTCCCACAAGCCTTTCTCTACCAATTACTGTCCACTCCCAATCTATGATCTCTTCATCTCTAGAAAACACTCCATAAACAAATGAAAATACTTCCATGTCTCCAACATAATATAGTTCATCACTAGAAATTAGTACAACTGCATTGCCTATTGTATTTCCACACTCAACCTCTTCATCCATCATATTCTCCATCCATTCTTCCTTCATGACCATCTGATGTAGCATCTGTTTAATTTTAGTTTTATCTTCTACTCTATGATCCACAAACTTCATATCAAAATCTACCTTTAATTTTGCAACAACTTCTATGTCACTGTCTACAACCTCTTCCAAGGTGCCCCTTACCATTTCACACATCCTCAAACCTTCCATCTTTTCTTTCCACTCTTACGCAATGGTGGAAAATTGCTTCCACAAATATTCCTCATTATATTGGGTTACTTATTCCCTTTTCATGTCTGCCTCTACTTTATATTTCTCAAGTTCTTGTTTGTTTGCCTCTTGGATATCTGTTACTTTATCTTTATCCTTTCCATCTATTGCTTCTCTTTTATCCAAATTTGCATTATTTTCTTCATTTGACATTACTATCCTCTTTTTTTGTTCAAAGCTTTCATCCAAATTTTCCTCTCTCCTATCACACTAGCATGTGCCAATCCCAAACTATTCAATTTTCCTTTGCTTACCCACATTTTTTTGATATTTACTCCTCATTTCTTTCTCATATACAATCCTCCACATGTCTTCCTCATATTTATAAATTTCATTCAAAGCCTCATTAAATTCAGATTTTCTTCCTTGTACTTGGCTCAAACAAGGTCTCTTCTCTAACTCCTTGACATACTCAGGATTGTCCTTTCCCTTTCTTTTTGCCATCTCCAATTAATTTTTTTCAACTACTACTATTATGTCCTCTTGTTGTGAGGAGACTCCTCCTTTCTATAATTCTTCTTCCCATGTTCCACCTTCTTGGCTTTGGATAGTATGTTGCAACATTATCCATTATTTCTTGGATTTATCCTCTCCTTCACATAGCCCTTCACCCTTTTCCGCAACATCACATTCTTTTGCTACTATCTTGATCTTCCATACCTTATTTCCCATAGCCTTGGGCTGATCCCTCTTCATTGTTGCTCTTGATCTTCTTAGTTCATATCATGTCCCTTGCCTCGAAATTCCTTCTTTGAGCTTCCTTGATTTCCAACCCACCCTCAAATATGGTATCCACTTGTTCCCTTACATATCATGCATCCTTTGCACCTACTTGTTAGTACTAACAATATCTACTTCTTTACACTCAAACTGCTTCCCCTCAACAATTTTTTTCTTTCACCAACATGGAACTATGTACCCATAGTCAATCACTTTCTCTTTCTTTCTATTAAATTTCTCATTCACATTCTTTCTTCTATTAACATGATCAAAAAGAAAAAATTTCTTTCCATTTTCACAACCAAATTTAACAATGCCAATTTATTTTACCTACTATCACACATTGCATTCATTACTGGCTTCTTTGCTTTCCAATTTTTCCTCCATGTAGACTTCTTTTCTTATATCTGTAACTTCTTCCAAGACTTCATGAAAATCAATGAATTCTTCTTCAACTCCATCATCATGCTAGGAATCTTTAGCAACCAAATGCTCTACATCTTCAAGTACTCTATAATGTACCTCTGCTGCAAACTTTTATGGGTATATTGGTTCTACTAATTTCCTCTTATCTTCAATCCTTTCCTCAGGTGCTATTATTGCCCCAAATCTCAACATCTTCAAGGCCTCACTCTTGACCTTCCTCAACACATTCTTCATCCCTGCATAAACATCTAAAAAGAAAACATTAGCAAATAATCCATAATGTCTCCAATAGTGTCTTTCTTCTTGGAACTTCCCTCTCTTCTTTAATCTCTTTTCCAAGTGCTCTTAGTTGCACTTCTTCCTCTTCCCCTCTTTCTCTCTTTCTTCTTCTCATGTCCTCCTCAATGAGAACTTCTTTCACCACCTCTAGTGTGCATTGCTCACTTGGAAACCATTTGCTTCTAGAGGCTCTCTCTTTTCTTGTCAAGGCATTTAGCCTTTTTCTTTTCCTTTTCTCAATGATTTCCTTTATATGCCATTTCATTTTCTTCATTAGCCAAACCCAAACATAATATTTTCTTTTTTCTTCATACCATTTTGTATATGCCTCAAAATCTTTTCTTAATGTTTCCATCTCTCTTTCAAATTATGTGTCTTCCTTCTTCTTACTTTCTTTTCTCTTGTCTCTTTTCTCAAGACTCTACTTACCAATTTGTTCCCTCATTGTCTTATCTTCTTTCATCTTTTAGATACCTCACCTAGGGATTCTTTCTCTTCCACTCTGCCCATTCTTTTGGTGCCCCGCTTTCCCTTTTATCTCATCAACTGCAACACACATCATACTGCAACTTCAAAATATCAATAACACATTCTATATTCATTGCCCAGATCTTTTGGGATCTGATACCAAATGATAGCATAAGGGGGCCTCAAACTCTCACAATTGTAACCCATTGATGGTTCTTCCTCAAAACATAAACTCCCAACTTTATAGTATCAACACATTCAACTATTACACAAGAATATACCATTAAACTACAATTGAAACATAACAAGCAATGCATGACAATAGATTATCCCTTGAACCCCATTAATTTATTAAGTATTCAAAATTATTACACATACAAAGCATATTCAACCCCCTTGGGTTCTATTAATCGAGATTACAATGACTTAGAAAACTGATTAACTCCAACAATCGATTTTAAATACATGTATTGATTTCAATCCATTGCACACTTGCATAATATTAAATCTCTACTTCTCATCTTACATTTAAATTTGAAAGCAAAACAAAATATCTTTATTTCTATTTCATGAAATCTACAATGTATTTACTAGGCAGTTCCATTTCCTTGTGTTATGTCCTACATTGCATCTCTCCTATAGTCAGGTATCTAATCTCATACTGACATTTTTCTCCTCATATGCTAGTTATCATAAAATTCTGCCTTGTTTCTATCACTTTCAACATTGTAAAATTTGTTTATTAAGTTGATTGAACACCCCAATTAGAAACTCAAAGGTAGTCATGTATCCTGAAACTATCAATAGGTTGCACCACATGACTCTCTTCTTAGCCATTTCAATCGAACCCCATTTAAAATTGTGGTTATCTATTATGAAGGGCGATTCCAAATCAAATAAAATAAGATAACATTCCTCATGTCCACACCTACCACCCTTCTTGTGTGTGCTGCATTCATTTTCTATTTTTACATCCTTCTCCAATGATTTATCCCCCCTTAACTTATCATCCCCACATTTACATCTTCTCGGCCTTCTTCAATTTTTGCCTTTGAATTTTTGGCATTCAGCATCTTCAATCTCACCAAGTAGTTTGATCCCAACTTCCTACTTCTTTTGTTTGATTACACTTAAAACACCTTCAGTCCTTTCCACCATTCATCAACATACACAACTAAATGCCAACCAAATTCTTGCCACCTCACTCAACTGTTTTATTTTCATATATGTTTGACTTCTCTTACTTCAACTATTTGAATGCCCATCTCAACCGTTTGTCATCCAAGCTTACCCATTCATAACCAATTATGATAACTTCCTCGACTCTCATCACACTAATTGTTAATTACTGATGTTCCTATCGCTAAGGCGACAAGAACCCTAAACCATCTATATCCTATCATATGACATAATTCACCCAGCCAAAATTAACAACTAACATAAAATTTGGAAATTATGTAAATTCCCTTGCATCACAAAACATCCTCACAAATAAGAGATATATTGAGTAAGGGAAAATATGAGTATCAATAATTGCATCCTCTTATGCCAAGATATGCTCACAAATAGGAGAGACATTGGGAGATGGAAAATCAAGAGATTCATGATTACTTGATTAATACAAATTACGCAAAGTGATGATAATAAATATTTCAATTATTTTATTCTTTTGAAAAAGGATATTCTCATGGTTAGGAAAACTCTTGGTCAATGAAAGGCCAATGTATATCCCTTTTGACATCATGGAATGGGCTTTGAGGAAGTGCCTCAATTTTTTTAGACAAAACATATTTTTCTATATGACAAGTATATTTAAAAAAGAAACTTGCATATTGTTATATTAATTTTTATAAGGAATGTAATGAATTAGGTAAATTAGGGCCAAACTAGCACTGCACAATAAAATCTAAAAGTTTCAAGAAAAGCTACCAAAACAAAGAACTACATCTGAAAAAATATCATAGACACAATTTTCCACAAGAAAATTGATGTCAACCTAGTTACATAGGGATGTGGGTGCCCTAGAGTTGAGGTGCAAGATTTTAACAATTGAAAATTATAGAAGTCAACTATAGTTTCTAAGGATTTGAGGTTCCATGAGTTCAAGTTTGAAAGTGAACAAATTTCTCAAAATACATAAAAACCTATTTTTTCTATGTAAAGAACACAAATGCATAAAATTTCATTTTTTAAAAGTAATTCAATAATGTTCAAATGATCATTTCCAAAATTTAAAATTCTTTAACTACTTGAATTTATCTTGAAAATGTTGAAAGATAACATTCTTTTAGATTTTGAAATGAAAAACACTATGCAAATATTTTTTTTATGGTTTTACTAAAATGTGCATGCACTTTGACAAATGAAAACAACCTAAGATTTCACTCACATTTCACTATGAAATATATTAGATCTCATCCTTAAACAAGGAAAATCAAATATGAAATTATCTAATTAAATACACAATATTTTTCAAAAAAAAAATTCTAAATTAAACTCACCAAGTTTTAAGGAACAAAGAGGGAAAATTGTGAATTTTGAAAATGAAAACAATGAAAATATATAAAAATTTCCTCAAATAACCTATGTTTTGAATCAATTTTTAGAATTTATTCCATAAAAAATAGAAAATTGCAAGTGTAAGATATGACAGGTTCACCAAAATATAGAGTAAAAAAATGGATTCTAGAATCAACTAGATTAACTAGGATCAACATCTTTTCACTTTGACTCCATATTCAAACACAAAGGTCAATTAGGGCTAATGATTTTCTAGGTACCACTAGGGATATCCAATCTTCTAAGGTTTGATCATTTTAAGTTGCAAAGTTGACAAATTTTATGTGTGTTTTAACAAGCTTATTAGACATGAACCATAGATATTAAAATATAATTTATTGCACACATAGAAACAGAAAAGTGATAGAATGGTTGTAGATATGGAAAATGGATACTAACAAGAACTTGTGACTGAAAACTAGACCTAAATTTGAGGGACATGGGTGGTACTGCCCTTGTTTGGAGATGTTACTTTTCTAATAAATGGAAACTCAAAATGGTAGGTTATAGTATACTCTATATTTCTTATGATCTGGTATTGATTAAACCTTTAGACCTATACATACACATGAAAAGAGGGGTAAAGTTTGTCTTGTATACGGGCTTACCAAATCCAAACCTTGTTTTAGTGTTTCCAACTCCACACACAAAAAATGACTATGATCGAGAGGGCATGACCTACTTTGGGTGGAGACAAAAGCAATAATTGATTGAAATAATTTATAAATAATACTTTAAAACAAGGGAATCGGGTGCCCCACCTTTTAGGAGATGGGACACAAAGATAGGGTTTTAGGACCTTTCCACCTACTTCCTTCAAGTTTCATTAAAGGAAACCTTAGAGATATCAATATATGGATGGAATGAGGGAAAGAGATCTGCAATAAGGTGTCCTAGGGTATTATTAAATGCAATAAGGGGGTTCACCAACAAACAAGGGATTGGAAAGACAAGAAATGTAAATGACATGCAAAACCTAACAGTATGACCTAGAAAATGAACTTAAATTAGAATAACAAACTGAAGATAAAAAGAGGTGCACCTCGAAAGAAAAAGTACCTTAGAAAAAGGTCTAAAATCTTAAAATGGGTATGTGCGGGATCATCATGGAAAAAACGGGCCCTTAAGTGGTAAAAAATCTAGAAAAATCAAAGTTAGGCAACTTGACGTAAAAATTTGAATAAGTTATCTATATTATTTAAAAATATGTAAGAATAGAATTTGTAGAAAATTTATTGTAGTTTCTAAACTACTAGGTTTATTTTTTGAAAAACAAAATCTATTTGGTGAAAATTTGAAATTTCATGCAGTAGTACTTAAATTTTAGGGAAAAAATAAGAAGTAGGTGTCTATCTGACCACCCTAACCACAATAAAATGATAATATTTTTTTATAATATTTTAGATATAAGTAGAGGACTCATGTCCCGATGTGATGCATATTTTTTTGTAATTTTTTTCCAAGTAAATAATTAATTATGATTTTTTTATTACAACTTTTAAAAAAATTAAAACTCGTATGTCTAACCACCTTAACTTGGTCAAAACTTCATGAAATTCTTTTTTGTTTTTAATCCTATAGTATATGAAGCATAGAATGTGATGCATGTTTTATATTTAAGAAATGCGATACTATTTGAAAGCTATAGATGTTTTTCAATCAGCCTGTCAATCAAGACTTTAGTCATAATTCAAATAGACAATGAATAATAATTATTTATTAAATTCAAAGTAAATCATAATTTATATTGGTGGAAAGCTGAGAATATCCTTTAAAAACCCTTTTCGTTTCATTAATTTTGGGTAAAAAAAACTCTTTAGCCACATACCCTTCAAATACCCATCATATTGCCACTTTTTGGCCCATCATGATCTTGCACATACCCAAATCTAACTTTTAATGCACACTAAGACTCATGAAAGTAGGGGTGATTTAGTCCCAATTTAAGGTTTCGAGCCAAAACTAGAATTTGGAACTACTAAACTAGGATCTATAGAAAATGCTTGAAATCTAGTATATCAGGACTCATATGCCACAATTGGTGATTTAGTCCTAGTTACAGGGTTGATTTGAAACTCGAATATCCTCTAATGTTATCCTATATCTTCTCTCCTACCAAATCTTTGAGTTTAAAACACTAAATTGTAACCTGTAGATGGCTTTCCATGATCTTGCAATGTAAATGACAACTTTGATAACTTAACAACTTTTCTCCAACCTTTCTCTTTAATGGATCTTCAACCTATATCTAAAAATCAGACATCAAAGAGATGGGGAAAAAAAATTGTTAGTGGATACATGTTTGCCTTGGTCAAACCCCGTTTTGGTAATCAAACCTTGAAATGAAATCGCATAACATGAAGGAATGATGAATTAACAAATAATCAATATTGCAACTCACCAAAACCTTGGAATAAAGGTTGCAATATTGTATGTAATGGCTAGCATGAATTTGGATCTTGACTTGAACGCTCGCTTGAATCATAAGAACCTACATCACAAATGTTAGCTCAAAAACAAACATGATACATGATGAATTTGACATGATGCTTGAATCTTGAATATATTTCCAAAATTCTTCATGATCTTGAATTGTTAAAATGCTTGAATGCTTAGATCACACTTGCTCATGAAAAATTGCTAGGAGAAAATATGTGAAATAACCCTGTATTTATACTTTTTTATGCCAAATTTCTTGAAATTACAACACTAAAATAGGACATCAGATCTAGGAGAATAAGATCCCACCATGAATTTTGAATTCAAAATTATGTCCAAGCTAAGTGGGAGTCATATGCCAGTTGGGGCATATGAATCCCGGTAGGCTAGGCTTGGGACACAAATTTCAAGAAATGTATATTTTCATGCTAAATTTAGGTTTAGGCCCTGAAACATAGGTGTGAGCCATACACCAAGGTGGTGTATGAGTCCTAGATCACTAAATATGGACCATACAAACCAAAATCATTAAATTATGATTGGTTATTTGATATGTGTCAGGATTATCATCGAAAAGATGCATTAAATAAGGCTTGTGGATGTAAAATATGACCAAATTAGGCATAAAGAATCCCAATTTTAGTATGGACGGACCAAACAAGTTAAAATATAAAGGGATACATTTTTATACACTACATTTAGCCCCTACTTTAGTGAGAGGAGTAACTTTCTTGAAACTCACACTAAAGTAGACAAAATCGCATCAAGAGGGGTTCAAGTGTACCAACACTAGTAAGATAGGATGACAATGATCAAGAGGGATGATCAAGCCCCCAAGGTCAAGATACTATGGTAAACCAACATAGGAAAAAATAAAACATGTGTAAATAATGTAAGGAACAACAACAAGGTACAAGCATACACTGCCAGAGACAAAAAGAAAAAAAAAATAAAAGGGGTGGATCAAGCCTAGAGAGTTTGTCTTGCATGTTCTGGATCAAATCTAGGATGTTTGTTCAAAAAAAATTTATAAGTGGAACACAATATCCACCATGCAAACTAATACATGCTCACAAGGGCTAGTGCAACCTCAGACCATCCACTAGGAGAGCCCCCAACAAGAAACATATGCACAGGGCAAGTATGCACTCACAAAAATAAGCAAGTGACTATGGGAAAGTCATGCCTAAGTTTGGCTCCCATATGGTAACCATATTAAAGCTATACCTATTGATAACTTTGATAAGGCGCCACACAATGTACGAATGATAGGATTGATGAGGCAATAAAATCTTTGTTTGACACTCATGAACAAACAAGATGGATCCATAGGCAAGCAAAGTGTGTTATGCAAGGTGGCCATATAATTGATATTGCAAAATAATGTAAGGTATGTTCAAAGTAGTTTTGCTTAATTCATGTAAGGTCTTAACTTATGGAACATTGTTTCTAATGTCTCCAAGAGAGGACCAATTGGAGAACAAAAGATTCATAACATAGGGGATGTAGTGTTTCCCATCAAGCCACTAAGAGGAATATACTATGATAAGAGAGATGACGCTCTTGAAGGACATCACACGCAATGTCACCACAAAGAGAAAGATGCATCACATGAAGTAAGAAGACTACACAATGAAACATGAATTGAAAAAGAATGATGCTAATGTATGCCCCCAGTTTAAAGAAATTGCTAAAGACCATGTTGTGAGCAATTACTTTAAAGTAGGAAATGATACATGCTTACAATAAAGAGGATATGAGAGCTTATTTGAAAATCCCTATGCCAAGTCATATTTTTCCAAATAAAGCTACATCGTTAAAAGGGGTTTCCCCCAAAATGAAATCCCAAAAATCCATAGATTTAGGGTTAGTATGTCTTTTCTACAATGTTTTTAGAGATCTCAGAACTCTCATCATTCCCCAAATACTCATGGAACAAGAAGAATGACACAAAGAGAGCAGAAACAAAGAAAAATATTTTGGGTCAACATGGAAGAGATCTAAATGTATCGACACCTTATATCATCCCCAAATGGAAAAATACAAGACAAATGAAAAGATAAAGGCTTACAAAATATAGAAGAATGTAGATACAAATAGAGGAATTCTATAAAGAGAGAGGTACATCAAACATAACAGTATGGGGGAGATCACATTACACACACACACACACGTAAGATGAAAAAGAAAATAAAATAAAGACTAGTAAGGAACATGTGAGTCAACCTATAGAAAATTGTCTACATCCCAATCTCGATCATCGTATATGAAAGCTGGAAAAATAACCAAAGGGACAACAACAAATGCACTACTAGGACAAGGTTATCTAATTCTTACCCCCACTGTGTGCAATACAAGAATGATCTACGATAGGTGATGATAAATAGCTCCTTGCATTGTGAAATGATTTTCAATGAATTTGAAGCATGTAATAGTGAGCACACTAGGATCCTACAACTATTACATGGAAAGAAGAAAAATGGTATGCTTTAAGGGATTATTTATATGATATCAAAATTTTTAAATATTTGTTTTAAAGAATGAAACTCATCAGTACTATGTCTAAAAATTCTATGATATTCACAATGTGGTGTGTTTTTGTTCTTAGGATTTGGAAATCATTTTTCTTGCATGGGTGGTAATGTAATCAGTCCTTGGCTTAAAATTATGTGTAAATTTCTTTCATTTGTAGGTGATGGACAAGGGAATTGTAATTTCTTAAGTTTGTAAGGCATTTGTTGCTTGCTAGATTCACTAAATTCTCTATGTGGATATAGAGTTGGAGGGCCTGAAATGACCTTGTCTTCTTTATCCTTATCATGAGCAATTGGTTGTTCTTTAGGAAGGATTATACTTATGTCGAGAGGATGATCTTTATATCCTAACCCTTTAGTGTCTTTAGTTGGTATTTTATCTAAGAGTTTGTGAATTTCATGTTAGCTTGTTATATCACATCCTTGCTTTCTTAAGATTAGGAATCCTTCTCCATATGTCTCTTCTAGGTTGATAGGAGTGCTAGACACTTTGTTAACATAGGATTGATACATTTAATTAGTTAAACTAGGATCACCAATTGTGGGGATCTTAGGTTTGGCTTGTATCTCATTTTCGAGATGCAAAAGACAAAACATCTCGAGTTGTGTTGGTTGTTTCATAGAAGGATAAAAAGATGCATTAGTCTCAAGGTTATTAAGGAAATCATTTATGAATTTTTTCATGTTGTCATCATATTCTCCAATGATGTCAAACATCACAAGGAGGGCATGCTTTAAAAGTTGAGTGATCATGAGTGAGTTCAATTTCATTAGGGTCATTTCCAAAAGTAGAGCTTGACACATCCACTAAGTGTTTCAAGGACATCCAAAGCTTACCAAAGCACATATCCATGATGAAATGCAATAAAATAACCTAGAATGAAATTTTGAAATTAAGCAATGAATGAAATGAACCAAATTAAGCGAGATGCAATGAAATGGAGAAAATAGAAACTCTACAAACTAGAATAAAAATGTAATAACAACAAACTAAAACACAAAAATAGAGTTTTTGATGCTGGAAAATGAAGATTCAAATCTAACATGGGACTAAATTTCCTTGAGGGGCGTATGAGTCACAATTAGGGTTGTTCAAAGATTCAAATGTTGAAAAATAGTCGACACATAATACCTAGAAATCAAGTAAAACCACCTGTATTGGGACTGAATCACCCCAAGCGGTGTATGAGTCCTAGATTATGATTTTGACACTAATTTCAAAAAAAATTGAGTGAATTTTAGGTTGATTGGTTTGAATGATGTCTAGACTAAGTGCAATTATATATTTCAAGTGAATTTCAATGATGCAAGATGCAAGAATGCAACCTATATGCACTTTCACTAGTGCAATATTTAGAAACACTAGACACAAATTAACTAAAGAAAGACCTAATGCAAAGTTAATGTAAGCTAGATCTAGGAATATGATGCACTCCAAATCAGAAATAAGGTGTTATAACAAGTAGGTTCACAAAAATGAAAATAGGTGAATAGGGTGCCTCACCTTTTAGGAGATGTGACACAAATGTAGGGTTTTAGGACCTTTCCACCTATTTCCTTCAAGTTTCATTCAAGGAAACCTTAGAGATCTCAATCTAGGGATGGAATGAGGGAAAGAGATCTGCAATAAGGTGTCCTAGGGTGTGGTTAAAGACAATAAGGGGATTCACCACCAAGCAAGTGCTTGGAAAGACAAGAAATGTAAATGACATGAAAAACCTAATGATATGACCTAGAAAAAGAAATTAAATTAGAAAGACAAACTAGAGATAAATAGAGGTGCATCTAAAAAGTTGAAGAAGCTTGGAACAAGGTTTGAAATGCTAAAAAATTGACTTTTAATTCACACTTGGACTCATACACTAGTAGGGGCGATTTAGTCCCAATTTAGGGTTTTGAGCCAAAATTGAAAACTAGAACTGCTAAACCAAGATCTACAAAAAATGCTTGAAATATGGTATACTGGGACTCATTGTTGGGATTCAAGTGTCTCAACCTTAGATTCATAACATTGATTTACTTGTTATAATTTAATGTATTTATTTGTATTATTTAATTTCCTATGGTGTCATGTTACTAATTGGTACCCACCAGTTGGGAGGCATCCCTGTTGGACGTGACTAGATGAGACAACATCATCCATGGACATAGGCATCCTAATTTGTGTTAAATAGGCACAAGACAACTAAGAGGGGAGGGTGAATCACTTTTCACGCAATTCAAACTTAAAACTTCAACACTTATTAATTCCACAACCACACTATTTTGTTATTAAGTAAGAGTGCAAAACAAAAATAACAGAAAGCAAATTGACACAATGAACACCATATTTTTACATGGAAAACCCAATGAGGGGAAAACCATGGTGAGGGTTAACTCACAATATAACAGATTATAAAACAAAGGCTCACTGCAAAAGGCTCACTACCCAAAAGAGGAATCATTGTCTAAATACAAAGGCTCACTTCCCACAGAAAGGACTCACTTTCCAACAAGGAGGCTCACTGCCTATAGATACAAAAGAGAACAAAAATATCCACCACAACAATTGATGCACATTCATAGGATTGCAGAAAACCTTATCTCACTTCCTTCAACACAATAAAGAACTGTTATCGCAATTCAAACACACTTATGCTCTTATGATTTGTGGCTCACTTCCATCACATTGTCATACAACTCTTTACAATTTGACTTCCTTTTATACCATCCTCAACCTTAGAAACTTTCTCCAAGTTCGGCCACAAAAACCTTATTTCATAAATTAAAAATAGGTCAACAACTCAAAATTCCCATGGTGGAAAGGAATAAGAGTGGAGAAATAAAAGACATTTTCGAAGATAAAAAAAATATCTTGAAACAACCACACACTTCCTTAATTAAATTTTATTCTTTGAATGAAGTGTAAACACCAGGTTGGCCAAACCTAATGAAAACACAAATAAACATTTATGTACATGCTTCCCAATCAGAAGATAACACATAAATGACACAACTCACTTCCATATGCATGAGGATACATATCAAAATCTTCCAGATACATCCACAGAAAAACAATAGACTTCACCACTGAATATCTTTCACCATTCCATCTAGATTGTATAAACTTCACACTAAATTACTGAAACATGACTTTTGGATCACTAATATTCAAACCTCTTTGTCAGATTACAAAAATAACCTTCACAAGACATATCCTAGATCTGCAAGATCTTAAATGAAACAACAGAGAACTACGGAGCTAAACCAGTTTTCCATGTCCACAGAAGACCAATTCTTCCAAAATAGTTCACATACCATCACACCAAAAGCTAAAACTCAGAATATATCATCACTAAATCCCCATTAATAGACCTTCAGATCTGCACAAGCATAGGATCAACACAGGAGAAATGCAAAGCACATACCGGAGCACATTTTGAACACTTTGAACATTCTAACTTCTCTTCTTTATTTCATTTTCTCAAAATCACTTGGAAACTCATCAAACCATAACATCTACAACACTAAAAAGATAGCTCCATGTACTCAAAACATCTCAGCAATATCTCAACTATACATGAATAATCTGCAACATACTGAACTATGTTGACATTAATGACAACATTAATGAAAACA
The DNA here is from genome assembly GCA_007258455.2 of Sequoia sempervirens. Lineage (NCBI taxonomy): Eukaryota > Viridiplantae > Streptophyta > Pinopsida > Cupressales > Cupressaceae > Sequoia > Sequoia sempervirens. The sequence goes on from VDFB02271358.1 coordinate 785,686,699, forward strand.
CCACCAAACTTGCTCATAACTGCAACAATCTCCCCCTTTGTCATTGATGGAAACACATGATGTTAAAAACCATCAAAGAAAAAATCATCCTTCATAATACCAGGAGAACTATTTTTCTTATGACTTTTCTCTCCCGCTTTGAAATCAATGGAAAAGATCAACACTGATTACTCCCCCTTAGGAGTACACCCATACTGCAATAATGAAACCATTTCTACTCCCCCTCCAGAGTAGACCCATTTATTAGTCCAAATAAATGAAGAATATATGAATTAACTAGATTGATGCACCTTCATGTGCACCTAGTTAGGAAGGCCAATGACCCCCAAAATCTCTCCAAGATGCTCAAAAGTATCCTTCAAAAGAGCCTTAGTAAATATGTTCACAATTTTTTCCTTTGTTGTCAAGTACTCCAATCTAACCTCATTCTCTAGCACTTTTTCTCTCGGGAAATGATATTTGATAGATATGTGATTTGTTCTTGAATGCATAACTAGGTTCTTTGAAATGTTTATTGCACTTGTTTTGTCACAAAAAATAGAAACAGGCTCATCACATACCACACCAATGTCCTTCAATGTCTACTTCATCTATAGAACCTATGTGCAATAGGATGTTGCAACAATATATTCTTCTTCTACTATGGATAATGAAATTGAGTCTTGATTTTTACTCAACCATGAAACTAATCTTCCAACAAGAAAGAAAGCACCACCACTGGTACTCTTCTGATCATCTACACATCTAGCCCAATCAACATTTGTATAAGAACTCAAGGTGAAATCATCATTATGAGGGTACCATAGTCCATAATCTAGTGTACTTTTAAGGTATCTAAATATCCTCTTTATAGCTACAACATGTGCGTCTTTAGGATCTGCTTATAATCTGGAAACTAAACAAATTGCATGCATAATGTTTGGTCTAGTAGCAGTAAGATACATCAGTCCAACAATCATAAATCTATATTTTCTTTGATCAGTCTTAGAAGATTCATCATCTTTGCTCAGTTTCCATATGGCCACCATAGGAGTATAAACTGATTTGGAATCATCCATCCCAAACTTCTTCAACAGTTCTTTTACATACTTAGATTATGAAATGAATATCCCTTTATTAGTTTGATTCACTTGTAGACCAAGGAAGAAATTCAATTCATTGATCATAGACATCTCAAATTATTTTTGCATCTCTTCAGCAAACTTCTTACACATGCCTTCATTTCCACCAAAAATGATATCATCAACATAAACAAATACTATCAACATCTTGTTACCTTTCATTTTGAAGTGAAGATTGCTATCAGCAAAACCTTTGTTGAATCCTTGCTTTGTCAGATATTTGTCCAGTATTGCATACCAAGCTATGGGAGCTTGCTTCAACCCATACAATGCCTTCTTCAACTTACACACCATTTCTAGTTTGTCAGACAACTGAAACCCTTCAGGTTGCCCCATATACACTTCTTCCTCCAATTCACAATTCAGAAAAGCTGACTTAACATCCATTTGATATAATTTGAAGTTCTTGTGAGCAGAAAAAGCCAAAAACATCCTGATAGCTTCCATTCTGGCCACAAGGGAAAATGTCTCTTCAAAATATATACCTTCAACTTGTGAGTATCCCTTGCATACAAGTCTTTCCTTATTCCTTATGACTTCTCCATTTTCATTTAGCTTATTCCAGAATGCCCATTTTGAACCAATCACATTTTTATTCAAAGGACTAGGGACTAGTTCCTAGTCTAATTCTTTTCTATCTACTACAATTATTCTTTCATAGCCTTCATCCAACTCTCATCTGTACATTCTTCACTCATAGACATAGGTTCAACTTTAGAAATAAAACACAGATTTACCTCAGCTACAACTCTACTCCTAGTTTTCACACCTTCACTTTTATTTCCAATTATCTGATCCTCCAGATGATTCTTCTAAACATACTTAGGAATTATGACAACAGGTTTTGGTTCATTTTCTTCTTCTCCTTCTTCTTCCACTTTTTCTTCTTTCTCTTTTTCTTCATTCTCCTTGTTCTCCTCAAGTAAATGTCCATAGATAGGATCATTAGGTTCAACTTCACTTATCTCAATAGGTCTGCGTATGTCTTCATCAACTTTCACATTAGCACTTTCAATAATCTTTCTCAATCATTTTTTAAAGCATATGTATGCTTTTCTAGTAGTAGATTATCCAAGAAATATTCCTTCATCACATCTAGCATCAAAATTTCCAATATTTTCATCATCTCTTTTAATATATCATCTGCTTCCAAATACCCTAGAATACTTCATAGTAGGCGTCTTATCGGTCCATAACTCAAAAGGTGTCCTTATGTTGTATCTAATCTAAACTCTATTAAGAACATAAACAATAATATGTATCACTTCTCTCCAGTACACATCCGGTACATTTGAATCTTTCATCATGATTCTAGCAGCTTCCTATACAGTCCTATTTTTCCTTTCAACTACACCATTCTGTTGAGGGTTTCTTGGAGAATAAAATTTTCTTCTTATGCCATGATGTTCACATAAAGTATTAAATTCACTAGAGAAATCACCACCTCTAATAGATCTCAAACACTTGATTTTTTGATTTACTTCATTTTCCACTCTTGCTTTGAATACCTTAACTTTATCCAGAGCCTGATTCTTTTCTCTAAGAAAAGAAACCCATGTCATTCAGGTATAATCATCAATAAGCAACATGAAATACCTATTACCATTCAGGATTCTAGTCCTAGTCGGACCACAGAGATCAATATGAATCAACTCCAGCATTCTGGTAGAAGAGGGTTCTTTTTCCCTTAAATTTGAATCTTGTTTGTTTCCCCAATTGAAAACTTCTGCAAATAGCATTACCAAGTCTTGTGATTCTAGGAATCCCTCGAACAATCTCTTTTGCATTGATCTTGACCAAGTTATCAAAATTTACATGTCCCATTCTCCAGTTCCATAACCAACTTTCACCTATTTGAGATACAAGGAAATGACCATTGACTCCTTTCAACTGATAGATGTTTCCATGAGTTCTTCCAACAACAATCATATCTCCATTTCTAGATCCTTTTTTGATCTCACAGGTATTATTCTAGAAAAAAAGTTTAAAATAATTGCTAGACATCTGACCAATACTCAGAAGGTTGTGCTTTAAACCTTTCACGTATTATACATCATCAGTACTATGCACTCCATCAAAACAAATTGAAACTTTCCCACAAATCTTAGCTCCTGAATCATCACCAAACATAACTAAACCACCATCATATTTCTCAAGTTTAGTGAACTTACTCTTCTCTCCAATCATGTGATTAGAACATCCACTATCAATTACCAAGTAGTCTTCATCTTGTCTTGAATGAAAAGAGGTAACCAAGGTACCTCCCATCCTATTTCTCTTACTCTCTGAAGCCTTCTTGCTTACACATTTTCTAGGGTTAGTGGATACAAATTTACTTTCCAAGGCTAAGAATAAGCATTCACTATCATCAACCTCATTCTCAGATTCATCATAAATTCATACTTCTTCTTTAACATAGTAAAACTTTTTATATTTCTTATCCTTCCTATCCTTATCCTTATAATCCTTATTCTTCTTATGCACAACTCTATTTGTGGCACAGCCAGGGCAGGAGGGTCCTCAAGGAGAACAATTTGGACCATCTAGCAAGAGTAACACAATGAAAACAACATAGAATATGGAGGAAAATGTGGATGCAAATAGTCTTATTAATAGAAATCTCAATTACATTTGGCTAACAACATCAGGGCTTATAGATTTGGCTCTCAGGCTTGATGTAACATGTTCAAAATACAACATTCCAATAAGCTCCTCTATGTGAGCTGAAATATTACAAATCAGATCAATCTTAATCTACTCAATCTACTACTACTATTATAATGATCAATTACAAGCTTTATATCATATCCACAATTCTGGAAACATCCGCGTTGGCCAAAGATTATTATATTCTCCAATGAAAGGAAATGTAGCTTGTGCATGAATAGGTTTGCCTCAAATTTGAATTACTCCATCAATAGGTACATGGAATGAAGTGTGGACCTATAAGGAAGGTTGAGGACACTCCATGGAATAATTAAAATCACACTGCTAAGATCTGCAAGTCATGGGGACTATCCATGAATGATCAAATTAGTTGTTAGGCTTGAAAACTATTTTGGTGTCGGTTCAAAAAACTGCCCTAAAATCCAAAAGTGATAACTTGCCAGAAAAAGATCCAATCACTATTAAATCTTGGAATAAGGAAAATGAACATTTCCACAATGTACACAAAGATTCGTTGGGTCTGGTGATTAAAGATGACAAATCCACCAACAAGAAATGAGCAAGAAAAAAACAAGAACAAAACTAAAAGAAAATATATTTTGGTTGATGCAAGATTGCCAAGAACCAAGGATGCTCTTGCATCAGACATCTAGGGTTAATGAAAAGTGAGTCCTTCACTTTGCAAGGACTAAAGGAAAACTAAAATGGTCTACCTCAACCTAAGAAATGCAAGAAGAATCCTTCACTAGTCTGTCCTTCCACTTCACAAGATATTCTTTGTACTATCTTACACGAGTCTTCCTCCCATATCTGATGTCCAAAACTTCTTCAATCCCATCTGACTGATGCTTAGGAAACTGATTTTCCAATCTTAATTCACTATCTTCTCTAAATTCTACTTCATGACACTGATGTAGATCTGTAATGTTGAATATAGATGATTTACCCATGCCATCCAGTAACTCTACTTCATATGCATTTCCTGAATCAAACTTCCTCAAAATGATATAGGGTCCAAACTTCCTCATCTTCAACTTGTCATATGTCCCAACTAGAAATCTCTTCATCTCCAACTTTGAACTCCTTATGTCTCCTCTTTTCATCTGCTTTCTCCTTATACTTTATGTTCATATTCTGCAATTGTTGTTTCACTTGAGTATGCATTTTTTTCATATGTTCTACAAATTCCTCTACTTCTTCACTCCTTTTGTCTTCCATACTGATGTCTCTCAACTCTGATATACCTCTAGGATGAATTCCCGTAAAAATATCAAAAAGTGTCATTTTGGTACTCCTATTCACTGAATTATTTTAAGCAAACTCTGCTTGTGCAAGGACTAAATCCTAAATTTTTGTCTTCTCTCCAACCAAACATATCAAAAAAATTCCAAAACTCCTATTTACTACCTCTGTCTTTCCATGATTTTGTGGGTGAAAAGTAGAACTGAACTTCAAATCTGTCTTCAGCTTCTTCCAAAGTGTCCTCCAAAAATACCCAACAAACATTGTATCTCTATCTGAAACAATACTCCTAGGTAATCCATGCAGTCTGACTACTTATTTGAAAAACAAGTCTACTATATGTACTGCATCTATTCTCTTCTTACAAGGTATGAAATGTGCCATCTTAGAAAATCAATCAATGAGCACAAATACTGAATCATTACCTATTTGTGTCTTTAGAAAACTTAGTATGAAATCCATGATAATATCTTCCCAAGGTCTCTCTGGAACTGTCAAAGGCTTATACAATCTAACATTTTGACTACTCACTTTTGCAACTTAAAAAACTCTACAACTCTGCACAAATTTCCTAACATCCTTATGAATCTACCGTGGCCAAAATTAATTCTCACTCACCAATGCTACTATTTTATCAATTCCAAAGTGTCCTAACAAATGTCAACTATGATTTTCTTTCACTAAGTTATCCCTCATTGAACTCTGGGGTATACACAACTGATTATCTCTGAACAACATATCCTCCTGAATGAAATAATTCAACCATTGGCTCCTATCCTCCATGACTAGTTCTTTACAAGCTCTCCAAGGTTCTTCAAAATCCAGGTATTCCTGATACAAGCTCTTAAATTCATAAAAGCCTAATACTTCCACTCTCATCTCTACCAATAAACTCCTTCTCCTACTCAAAGAATCAACAACTCTAATTGAATTTCCACTCCTATGCTTCAAAACAAATGTATAACTCTGCAAGAACTCTACCTATCTCATGTGTCTCTAATTCAACTTACCTTGAATGTTCAAATATTGCAATGCTTGATGATTTGTATACAACACAAACTCCTTAGGCAACAAGTAATGTCTCCACTTCTTCAAGGCTTGAACTATGGCATAAAACTCTTGATCATACACTAAATATCTTCTCCTAGCGTCATTCAATTTCTCACTAAAATAAGTTATTGGTCTTCCTTCTTGACTTAATACCACTCCAATTTCCTTTCCACTTGCATCATAATCTACTTGAAATACCTTATTGAAATCTAGTAAATCCTACACTAGTTGCTCAGTCACCTTCTATTTCAACAACTCAAAAATTTGATCTGCTCTAGACGTCCATCTAAAATTCTAAAATTCTTCTTATCTCCACTCATTGTTTTTGTCATAGGACTGCAAATAGAACTAAAATTCCTAATAAACTTCCTATAGAAACTATCCAATCCATGAAATTATTTTAACTCTCCAATACTATCAGGTGTAGGCCACTCAACAATTGCTTTCACCTTCTCAAGGTCCATCTTCAACCCATTCATAGAGACTAAAAATCCCATATATACCAATTCTTCCTTCATGAAACTACACTTCTTAATATTTATCAACAACTACTCTTCTCTCAACCTCTACAAAACTTGTCTTATATTCAACAAATTTTCTTCTCTAGTCTTTCTAAAAATCAAGATATCATCCAAGTAAACAATCACAAACTTACCCAATAATTTCTTCAATACCTCATTCATTAGCATCATGAAAGTACTTGATGCATTTGTTAGTCCAAAAGGAATCACCAACCACTCATACAATCATTCATGTATCTTGAATGTTGTCTTCCACTCATCCCCTTCTTTGATTTTGATATGATGATATCCATTCTTCAAATCTATCTTTGTAAAATATTTAGCTCCACTCAAACAATCCATAATGTCATTCATCCGGGGCAAAGGAAAACTATACTTCACTATGATCTTGTTTATAGCTCTAGAATTTGTACACATCCTCCATTCTCTGTCCTTCTTAGGCGATAGCACAATAGGTATTGCACATGGACTTAAGCTTTCTCTGATCAAACCTTTCCTCAACAATTCTTGCACTTATCTATTCAACTCTTCATTCTCTATCAGTGTCATTTGGTGTGTTGCTTTATTAGGAAAACTAGCTCTAGGAATCATATCCATGCAATGACTAATACTCCTCATAGGTGGTAATCCACTAGGTACATTATCTGAAATGATCTCTTCATACTTTGTTAGTAACTCCTTTATCTCATTCGGTTGTTCTTGTACATGCTTCAATTCTTCAGTCTTCTTAGGAATTAAGGAATAGCACATATTCTCATGTCTCAACCCATCCAGGAATCTCCTTCCATCAACCAAACAAACTCTAGTACTCGTACAAACCTCAACTATAGGAAAATCTTCCAATGGAAACAAAGTCCGCTTCATCCCATTAGCAACAATGGTATATATGTTCTTCTTTCCATCATTTATAGCCTATCTATCATACTTCCAAGGTCTTCCCAACAAAACATGGCATACATCCATAGGAATGATATCACACAAAACTTCATCATGATAATTTCCTATCTTCAATTTCTCCAAACATTTCTCACTTACCAAAATCTTGTGCTCATCTTGAATCCATGCTATCTGATAGGGCTTCAGGTTTTTCAATCTTTCCAACTTCAATTTAGTCACCATCTCTTCAGAAACTAGGTTCTCATAACTTCCACTATCAACAATCACCTTGCAACATTTACCAGCTACCTTGCATCTAGTCTAAAAAAAATTATTTCTCTGCAATGGTTCCTTTTCCACCTCACTTTGATATAATACCCTTATGTTAACCAACAATTCTCCATCTTTTAGTTTGTTAGATGATCTGACATGATCTTCCTCAAAAAAGGTTGTTATTCTATTATTCTTTGGCTTTCTTCTTGTCTCTCCCTAATTACATTCAAATTCTCTATGTCCTTCTCCACCACATTTAAAACAAGTTCCCCTAAATACTCTTTTCTCCTTATCATCCTTTCTATAACCTTCATTCTAGTAACCACCATATCCTCCTCTTTAGTAAGATTTTCCATCATTTCTATGATATGAACTGTCATTCTTACTAACCTCCTTATCCTTATTCTAATCTACAAAAGAGCCTCTTCCTCCAATAAAAGTTCTTCCTCTTTGAAATCTTCCACCTCTTCCTCTCTCTCTGGTCATGTCTTTTATTTAGCTTCTTTTCTTCCTTTAGGGCATACTAATATGCTTCTTCCACACTCTGCAACTTAATCAAGCTGATCTCATCCTGTATCGATGACCTCAAACCATTCACATATCTATCTACTTGTTCAATTTCCTCTTCTGAATGTCCAGATATGATATTCAACTTATAGAACTCCTCAGTATACCCTGTCACACTTGAATCTTTTTGTTTCAAATTTTGCAACTTTTGGAATAAACTGATCTGATAATCTGTAGGCATAAAAGTTTTCTTTAACTTGTTCACCATCCAATCCCATGATTTGATTTTCTCCTTTCCTCTTCTTTTCCTATTTGTCTTCAAATGTTCCCACTAAAGGGATGCATTTCCTTTCAACTTTGTATAAGAAAACTTCACCTTCTTATCCTCAGTGGTAACTTCAAATTCAAAATACTTTTCCATCTCTATTATCCAATCAAGCAATTCTTTTAAATCCAACTTACCATTATAATCTGGTGGATTGAAATTTGGTTTTGTATTCACTCTAGTTAGGGCTCTTATGAACCTCTCTTCTCCCTAATCTAGGCCAAGTTGCTCTTTTCTTCCTCTTTCCCCTTGTACTTCTACCTCTTCATCACTCACATCATCAACTGGTCGACCTCTTCTCTGGGCCATTTCAACTACATCTAGTCTGGTAGTAATTCATCTCAACATCTCCATTAAAGCAGGGTCTACATTTCCATGCGCTCCATTTCCTCTACCATTTCTTCTTCCCACCATATTTACACAAGTCCTCTGCAGCTATAGGTCGAATCCTCAAATTTCCACTCTACAAAAATACTTCAATAGTACTTTCAAACTCTGAAGATCTTGCAAGGAACGAATCTCACTCTAATACCAATATGGCACAGCCACAATAGGAGGGTCCTCAAGGAGAACAATATGGACCATGCAGCAAGAGTAATACAATGAAAGAAACACAAAATATGGAGGAAAATGAAGATGAAAATAGTCTCATTAACAAAAATCTCAATTACATTTGGTCAACAACATCCAGGCTGACAGATTCGACTCACAAGCCTGACGTGACATGTCAAAATAAAACATTCCAATATGCTCCTATATGCAAGCTGGAATATTAAAAATTAGATCAATCTTAATCCATTCAATCTACTATTACTATTATAATGATCAATTACAAGTTGTATATCATATCCAAAATTCTAGAAATATCCGCGTTGTCCAAAGATTATTACATTCTCTAGTGAAAGAAAATGTAGCATGCGCATGAATAGGTCAGTCTCAAATTTGAATTACTCCATCAACAGGTGCATGGAATGAAGTGTGGACCTATAAGGAAGGTTAGAGACACTCCACAGAACAATTAAAATCACACTGCTAAGATCTTCAAGTCATGGGGATGATCCACGAACAATCAAATTAGCCATTAGGCATGAAAATGATTCTGGTGCTGGTTCAAGAAACTGCCATGAAATCTGGAAGCCATAACTTGTCGAAAAAAGATCCAATCACACTCAAATCCTTGAATAAGGAAAATGAACATGTCAACAATGTACACAAAGATCCACTGGGTCTAGTAAGCAAAGATGACGAATCCACTAATTGGAACTGGGGAAGAACAAAACAATAACAAAACTAAAAGAAAATATTTTTGGTTGATGCAAGATTTGCAAGAATCAAGGATGCTTCTGCATCAATTCAGGCATCTCAAAGCATAAAGACCAATATTACCACAACTACATTTAAAGGGAAACATACTTTTATACTTTTTGGTTCCTTTCTTCAACTTTCTGGTGAATTTTTTTTCCAACTCATCAACTCCATATCACTATCTAGTTCCTCTTCAATATTCAATGCCTTGAATGTCATTTCTATTTTTTCTTCTATCTTGTCTTCTTTTCAGAGCTTCCTCATCTCAAATGCTTGCAAGGTACTGAAAAACTAATCCAAAGTGTAAGTCTTAGGATTATACACCTTCAATCACTGGGATCTTATCATTGTATAACTTCGGTAGGGTTATCAAGATCTTTTCGATTATATATTCATCTAATAGTTTTCTTCCTTGATTTCTAACTTCATTTGTAGTCAGTTCAACAATCTAAAATAAACTTGTAAACTCTTCACCTTGTTCCATCTTCAAATTCACAAATCTACACTTTACCACCAACTTCATTGACAATTTCACTCTTTCATTTCCTTCATACATATCTTCCAACTTCTTCCAGACTTCGTATGTAGTTTCCAAAGAAGAAACCTTCTCTCACTCATTTTTAGATAAACCACTAAAAATAGCATACTTTTCCTTCTCGTTTTCTTCATAAGCGGAGATCTCATCTCCAATAGTAAGACCACTATATAGGGGTATATACTTAGTCTCAAAAGCATTCCAGGTCTTGAAACCAAAGGAGATAATATATCCTTTCATCTGTCCCTTCCAATCAATGTAGTTAGTTCCATCTATGAACGGGTGAAAATATGGGTTATAAAATGAGTAGCAAACAAGAGAGTGTAAGAAAACAAAGATTAACACCCTACACCTCAAGATTCAACAAATGATTAGCTTAAAAAAATAAAATGGACAATTTTACCTTGTTGAGTTGTCTTTTGGTTGGCCCTTGATTGTTGATGTGATATACACTCCTCTTGATGGCAAAAGAGGTATGATTGAGATGCAATATGGATGCAAAATAGATAGGAATGTTATGGTGTATGCAAGGAAATGGAAATTCTAGCTAAGTATGGTTCAAGTGCAAATTTTGCAAGATTTTGGTTAGCACAATGATCTCTCCCTAAAATGAAAGAAAAGAGGGGGTATTTATAGAGGATGTTGAATTATCTAGAGAATTCAATGGTTGAGATTCATCCAACAAGGTCAAGATGAAGGGCTATGGTGAGTTGAGGACTCACAAGCCCTCACATATTGACATCTAGAATATTTTATGGCTTAGGGATGGTGATGTGTAAATGAGGTGCAAGAAGGAAAAGTACTTTGCAAGTGGATAAGACAAGGTTCCAAAGGGATAGGTAGAAATTACCTTGGATAAGACAAGGTGCCTAAAAAGGTAAGCACTTGTCACATGTTACTTGATGTGACAAGTCAAAGATTCCATGGGGAAGAGTTCACATGTGACTTTATGTGACAAGTCAAAGATCACATGGGGAAGAGAAGAAGGATTTTAATATTCCTTGGGAGGTTGATTAGGCTAGTTAATGAAGGATTAGAGGAGGGTTAGGTGGCTAAGAGAGATTAGGTGCCAACTTGCAAAAGTTGGAGGATGTGACACATCCTAATCAAGGATTAGGCATGTGGACATTCCTAATTATGGAATTAAGAGGATAATAAGAAAAAGGATATGACATGTTTGGAATTAAATAAATGTCATATTTATTTAATTCATTTAATGAAAGGGTAATTAAAGAGGTAAGGTATTTAATTATTTAAATAGATACCTTAGGGATTAGAAGAAATTTAGAGGTATTAATTATATAATAGTGATATTACTTAATTAATACGGATAAAGGGATGTTTAGATGAAAAGCGGTAAATTTGGATAAATGAAGTGTCCAAATTTAGGTGTCTACATTTTTCCCCTCTTTGAGATGGTGTTACGAAGTAGCATCATTTTGAAGAATATTAAAACATAGAACCTAAAAATAGATGGTTATATTGGAAAAGATGCCCCAGTCATTAAAGGATCGACTGTGAAGGAAGATGCTAGGGGTGAAGATGAAGGTTAGGGATGAATGATGCCCCCTCGAGAGGACATGCAAGTTCAAGAGAACGCAGGTGTGCTCTCGAAATGGATGAGGTGATGAGAAGTGAGATTAGGAAGATGATGCAAAGGGATGGATGAGAGAAGATGATAAGTGATAAATTAATTTAAGGACAAAGGTGATGTTTCCCTAGGCAAGTGACAAGCCAAAAGGGGAGAGTGATGAAGGATGAATGGATGGGGGATACATGCAAGAAGATGGAATGGAAAATTAGATGCAATCCTAATGTAATTCGTCATCTTCAGAGCACTGATATTTTCTATAGCATAAGACACAAGATTCCAGGGTATGAAGAACCAAGGCGGACTAGTGTCTAATGCATAAAACAAACACAACAGTCAAGAAGGCTATTCCAACACCCCAAAGTCATGAATACCTTGGTCAGGCGAGGCATTGGAATAGCCACAAGCACAAGAGGATGCCCCAACATAACAAAAGACTACAGGATTCTTGGTGGGTACTACACAGGACAACCAAGAAGACAATAACAAAGCAAACAGATCAAGATATGCCGCTATGTTGACTAGTCAAAGCACACCATGATATTATGGATCAAGGCGACCATGACAAGTGATGATAGGGAGCTCAAATGATAAACAAAATCCAAAAGCATCAAAAGATCACAATCAATTCCAAACACCCTTTGCCATAGGATCAAGGGGGTGGATGGGATTGATGAGGTCTGTTAGGAAGGTTGCATCTTGTTGAGACCGATGATGGATACTAAACTAAAAGATCAATATGACGCAGGATAATTAGAATCGATTGGATCTGCTAATACTAGTGGATCTCGTTTGTTAAGAACTAGCTAGATAAGGGAATAGCTTGATGACATGACACAAGAGATGAGACACAAGATAGAAGACTGACACATCCTAGCAACCTAGGGGCTCGAGGGCTGATCAAAGATTAGCCTTGCCTATGTGAAAGCGCAGAGCCCTTGTAGTTTGATAAAAGACTTATGACTGACCATGGATAAAATTGGAAAGTGGATGATGGAGACCTTGATGGATGACCAAGACAAAATGGACAAAAGTAGAAATACTGATGCTAGAGGATAAAGGAGCCCCAGGGGCGAATCAAATGATTGAACTTGCCTATGTGAAAGCTCAAGGGCAACATAGTTCGACCAATGACCAATGACAAATGATGGATAAAGGATGATGAGATGATAGGATAAGTGGATAAAAATATAGGACTGATACAACGAGATAGGATAGACCTGTTGGACAAGATAGGATGATGGAAATTACAAAGCTCAAGTATGGGATAGTTATCCAAATCATTAAAATGACTTGGGAGGATGACATGATAGCTAGATGAGTGATGAAAAGTGACAGGGGATTAGAAATATGTGCAAGAGAAGCAGGAGTGATGATGATTAGATAGATGGAATTGGATTGCATTGGGAAAATCCTATATCCAGATACCAATGACAAGGGATTATGAGATGGGATGAAGATAGAGAGAAATGAATAGGGAGATAAGGATGGGGGATGAAAGGGATGGGAGATGGAGGTAGGGATGGATAGGAAAATAAGGAGATGAGGAGATCCTAGGATGGATAGATAAGGATAAGGAGATGACAAGGATGGTTTGGATGTATTAAGAAGACAACGATGGGGAGATGGAAGGGATTATTTGCATAGGTAGGAAGACAAAGATTGGGAGAAGAAAGGGATTATTTGGATGGAAGAATAGGAGGATATGGATGGGAATATGAAAGGGATTGTTTGGATGGATGGATAGGAAGATGAGGATGGGAAGATGAAAAGTTAGATAGGATCGATGAATGATGTCTCCAAGGACTTATGTCACAAAGGAAGTAGATACTCCCACTCGAGATATGTCATGTGATAAGGAAAAAGGGGCGAAAGATGAGTGGATGGGAAGATAAAGGAGATAGCTAGAGGAGGATAGGATGGGTGGACGAGGGAGTTTGATGAATGAAGGTAGGATGCCTAGATAAGGAATGGATAGTGATGGTAGCATGATAGATAGACAAAGAAGGTATATGGATGTGGATAAGGAATAGGATAGGGGGATGTATAGCAGGAAGCTATGTGGGTAGCAGGAGGCAAAGTGGAGGGAGGGGATGCATATCAAGAAGCTACCCCCAACTGTGGAAAAGGACAGATGGGGATTTATGCATGACGCATGTTTGTGAGGTTTTCATCATGGTACTTATCCAAGGCGCTTGTTTTCCAAGTTTTCGCCATTGGACGAATTATTTCTCTTTACTTTTTCATTTTTTTGGATTTTTTTTTACTTTTTGACTTTTTGACTTTTTTGGATTTTTGGATAAAAGGTGGATGGAGATGCACAAGGATAGAGATGTGAATAAGAAAATTTAGAAGACATGCAATAGGGATAAGGATGACAGACTCAAGCATCAAGTTCCAAACGAGGTATTAAGAGTCCATGTGTGAAGTGACTAGTTGATGTTGGTTCAACCTTATTAGGATAAATGGATTATGCAAGAGGATGAATTAGAGGGATTTGATGGGGAAGATATGTGGGATAATGGATGGGATGTTACAAAGGGTATGGATAGAATGATGGGGTAGGTGTGTGATGGGGTAGTGAGCTCAGGACCAACATTGGCACATGTGGTGGTGTATGTGAAAGGATTTAAGAGGATTAATGGATGGGGAATGTGGGGATAATGGAGGAGATGGGATAGTGAATTTTGGGGCATAAGGACCCAAAACAGATTTGGGAGATGAAAGGGGCATATGATTAGCTTTTAGATTAGAAACTTTGTATGTTGTTATAGAATTTTCATTTGAAGGTATTGCATCTTTTTTCTTTGGGATCCACATGGTTTTGATTTTTTTTTTGGTGGTTCTTTGTGGTCGGTGGGTTTGATTTGGATTTTGGATGTGATTTTTCTTTTCGTCATCATGTCTTTTAGAGGAGACATGGGGATCTTTAGGTTTATGCGGATGTTTGGATTTATGCCTTTTTTCTTTAGTATCCAAAGTGCTTGTGATAGAAATGGGATGAGTACGAGGAGATGGATGACATGGAGCGATGGAGGTAGGAGTATGGGGATTATGTTTAGATGGAGGATGTTTAGGTATGTTCCTTTGATGATCCTAATTAAGGGATATGCGAGTGGGATGTTTATGATGGGTGACATGGATAGGTGATGGATGGATGAAAGGATGAATATGAAGAGATGGAGGGGGTGATGTTGGGATATAAGGGCCCAAAATGGACTTAGTGGGTGGAGGGACATAAGGACCCAAGACAGATGGAGTAGATGAAGGATGGGAGATGGTGGATGGAGTAGATGATGGAGGAATATGGATGGTTTTTTTGAGGTGATATGATGGAGGAGGAGGAATGGCGGCATATGATCTGGTGGAGTGATGGTAAGAGCCTATATTTCTTTTGGAAGAGGATCATTGAGGACGTCTAGACGTTGTACCAATATCTTTATATTGTGAGTCTTGGGAAATAGGTCCAAGACCTTGCATACAGATTTGTTCTTTGACCTGGATGGGCTCTAGAATACCTTGCTCATGAAGGCCTAAACCTTTTCCTTGGTAATTCATGTTCTTAAGCATTTGATCCATGATAGGATTTTTTTTATTCAGGAAGAGTGATGTGAGTCCATTATTAGGTGGAGGAGGATAGCTGGTGTATATTTTTTGTTCTTCTTTTGCAAGGAGACCACCATGGAAGAATGTGAGAGTACCAAGGGGATATCCAAGTGGTGTGGGGATAATAGGTTTAGGCGATGGTGGAGGATCATCAGATGGAGATGAGGGAGTAGCAGCTTCTTGATCGGGATGGGTAGTTGGTGAGGGATCAAGAGAGCAATTAGGTAACATGATAGGATCTATATTTTTGGTAGCGAGTGATAAGGGCTCATGCGAAGGAGATGGAGATAAGGGCTCATGAGATGGAGAGGTGGAATCTTGAGTGACAAGGAGATTATGGACTATAGTGGATGAGGGATTATGATCTTGAAGTGGAATAGATGGGATGGCCAATTCTTGATGTAGAAGAGGGGATATGATATGCTTTGGACCAAACTCTTGGCATGACTCATCATGTGTAGGAGGCATGACAATGGAGGCATGTTGGATGGGCTCTTCAAGTAGGTGAGGTGGAAGGATGGAGGATTCATGAAGTTCATGAGAGGGGATTTCAGTGATACTAGGAGTGAGAGGAGTTGATTGGATTTGCAGATCTGTGATGGGTTGGGAGGATCTAGGTGGAGTGGATTAGAATTGGTTATTTCTGATGGGCTCAGCTGATCTTGGAGTAGGATATGGGGGCTTAGTGGTTTCAGAGGATCTGATGGTTTTGACAGTTTGAGTGGTGTTAGGGGTGATAGCATCAATGATAGTTGTGGGATGGAGAGGGGTCTCATCATTAGTGACCATGGAGGATGGATTGGGATGGCATGGTTCCATGATTTCAAGTGGTGGAGTTGGTGATGTATTCTTTGTCATGATTCCTTGGAGAACTTATGGAGTGAGAAACTTGCATACTCTAGGTTGAGATGGTGTGATAGGAATAGATGGAGGATTAGGGATTGGTGGAGGACTAGTATTATGGATCAGTGGCCTAGGGTGAGATGGCGGAATGGGATTGGATGTAAGACTAGGAGTAGATGGGGTATTAGGATTAGATGGACGGTTAAAGTAGGGATATTGGTATAGTGAATTAAGATATGTAGATGGTGGACTAAGACAAGAGGATGTGGCTGGTAGATTGTAGTAAGGGTATTGGGATGGTGGATTAAGATGTGAAGATGTGGATGTTGGTTCAAGATAGAGAGATGTGAATGTTGGATTAGGGTAAGTTGATGGGGTTGGTTGGTATGGAGGATTAGGATAGTGTGACATGGGTGCAGGATTATGATAAGAGTGTTGGGATGGTAGATTAGGATAAGAGGATGTGAGTGTCGGATAAGAGGAAGGTGTAGATGAATGATATGATGGATATGAAGATGATGAAGATACTGGACATCCCTTGTCAAAGGTAGCATAAGGAGCATGATTAGGCATGGGTGAAGACATAACGGGATAGTTTGAAGGGGTGACTGGATTGTGGAAAGTGGGAGGAGAAAGCTTACTAGTGATGATAGCGTCCAGGGGATCTATGTTGTATACTTCTTGATCGACAAGACTTCTATTATTGTCATCAACATAATTAGGGTTTCCCTTGACTACTATTGATTGAGGATAAGGATTCATGATGATGAAAGGATAAATAGGATGGATCAAATATTTTGGATGAAAACAGACTAAAGCTCAAATCTGGATTGGATTAAAGCTCAGATCAGGATTGGATTAAAGCTCAGATTAGGATGATTGGATGATGCAATGGGATTGATTCTGACAATCAGATTTGATTATCAAAGGATGATTATGACACTGAATCTGCTTCGAGATGGAAGTAGATTGATTGGGTTGAAGGTGATTGGATAGGGATGTTATTGGATTCGATTGGATAAGATCGATCAATGATTGATAAGATCGACTGATGGATTAGATAGGATGTTGAAAGGGATTGTAAACCCCATTTAGAAATTACCCTAGGTGATGTAGTATATTGATTAATCGGATTAAAGGATAAATGGATGATTGCAGCACCAAATCTACTTTGAGATTGAAAATGGATTGATTGGGCTGACAACAATGATTTAATGACTCAAGACAAATGACAATCCTAAGTAGATGTTGATGATGATGATCAAATCAGACACTTAGGTCAATTTGGAAAACAACCAGAGATGAAGTTCAAGGGATTCAGATGGGGAAAATGATGATTTGATTGGAGGAACAAATGATATAAATGCATGAACGAATACTCAAAATGAGTAAACGATTGACCGGAACATATGAACGACTACTCAAAATGAGTAAACAACTGCTCACAACAGATGAATGATTCTCAAAATGAGAAGATGAAGGTTTGGAATAGATGAAAGATTACTCAGAACGAGTAAGGGATTGATCGAGACTATTGAACAATAGTTTGAAATGATAGAAGGAGGTTTGAAATGGATGAACATTTACTCGGAACAAGTAAACAAATGATCAGAACGACAGAACAAGAGTTCAAAATGATGAAAGGAGGTGTGAAATGGATGAATTCTTACTCAAAATGAGTAAATGAATGACCAAGATGACAGAACGAGAGTTTGAAATGATGAAAGGGGGTGTGAAATGGATGAATGTTTACTCAGAACGGGTAAACGAATAATTAGAATGATAGAAAGAGATTTTGAAATGATGAAAGGAGGTTTGAAATGGATGAACATTTCCTTGGAACAAGCAAAACGAATGATCAGAACAACAGAACGAGAGCTCAAAATGATAGAAGAAGGTTTGAAATGGATGAATGTTTACTCGAAACGGGTAAACAAATAATCGGAACAACAAAAAGAGAGTTCAAAATGATAGAAGAAGGTTTGAAATGGATGAATGTTTACTCAAAATGATTAAACGAATGATCGAAATGATAGAACGAGAGTTTGAAATGATGAAAGGAGGTTTGAAATGGATGAACATTTACTTGGAACGAGTAAACAAATGACTAAGATGACATAACAAGAGTTCAAAATGATAGAAGAAGGTTTGAAATGGATGAAAGTTTACTCAGAATGGGTAAACAAATGATCAAAATGGAAAATAAAATATTTGGAATGGATGAATGAAAGCTCGAAATGAGTAAACGATTGATCAAAATGGATGAACAGATGCTTGGATTGGGAGACAAGATTAGTTATGAAATGAGTGAAAATTTACTCAAAATGAGTGAATGGGAGCTCAAAATGATAGAAGAAGGTTTAGAATGGATGGACATTTACTTAGAATAAGTGAATGGATGATTAGAATGAATGAACAATCACCCAGAACGGGAAAATAGTCAATCAAAATGAGGAAACAACACCCAGAAGACCAAACAAAGTACCAAAAAAGTTGTCTAAAGGTCAAGCCCACCTCTGGAGGTCAAATTCTCCCCTACTAGTGTAGGTCCTCCACTCCAAAGAAGAATAGGTGTAAACGATCGAAAAATGATGCAAAACAAAGATAAAACAACTGAAAAATCAAGCAAAAACGGTTGTTTTAGGGTCTGGGAAGACTATCCAAGAGAAATTCCACCCCTCCCAAGGTCAATTCTTCCCCTACTAGGGTAGGTCCACCCCTTCAAAGAAGAACAAGAAAAAATGTTTGAAAACAATGCAAAATGATGACAAAACAGCCAAAAAAGCAAGCAAAAACGGTTGTTTTAGGGTCCAAGATGACTATCCAAGGGAAATTCGGCCCCTTCCAAGGTCAATTCCACCCCTAATAGGGCAGGTCTACCCCTCCAAAGAAGAACGGGTGAAAATGATCAAAAATGATGAAAAACAAAGACAAAACAACCGAAAAAGCAAGTAAAAATAGTTGTTTTAGGGTCCGGGAAGACTATTCAAGGGTAATTCCACCCAGCTCAAGGTCAAGTCCACCCCTACTAGGGTAGGTAGTCCTATGGAAAAGGTCAGGTCTACCCCTAGAGGGCAGGTCTACCCCTAGAATTGAAAATGGACAAAAATAGTTGTTTGAAACAAGTAAACGGGCACACAAAATGAGAAAATGAACACTTTGATCAAGGGGAAAAATGCATAGGATGAGGAATGGATTCTCAAAATGAGTGTATGATCATTCAAAATGGGGAAATGATTAATTGGAAAGGCGAAATGGGAGCTTGAAACGATGAAATGGATGTCCAGAATGATGAAACGGGTGATGAAACTGACTGCTCAAGGGTCAGGTCCACCCCTACAAGAGGTCAGGTCTATCCCTAGAGGTCAGGTCCACCACTACAAGAGGTCATATCCACCCCTAGACAAGTCTGACTTGGTTTTTGAAAAGAAGACTAAGGCAAAGGACCCAAAACACAACAAGCATCAATCAAAGGATACGACTGAGTCAACTGAATAGAAAATTACTAGTTTTGCACAAAGAAGATAGTTCAAGTAGCACAATCCTAAGACTAGTAGAAGGGGTATGGCCAACAAAGTCTTCTATTCTATGATGAACATGGTTGCTAAGGAGTCCTCGATATACACCCGGTATGTGAGGCCCAAACTATGAACACCAACTCGTTACAAGCGTGAGTAGGGAACCTTAGTGAGATACTAAAGGCTTGGACCAGCTCTTCACGTCATCTCGACACTTCACCAATTACAACATGGTTGGATTGGGGTATAACTTTAGCTCTCCACCCTTTATATACCCCACCAGTATGCGTGGTTAGGATCATCCCTTGGGGTGATGAAATCCCCAAGCAGGTCCCCTAATAAAAAGAAAAAAAAGGGAGACACAAATACTTGGTAAGCTACAATTTCTCATCACCTAGGATTGCTAAATAGTGCAAGGGGATTAGATACGTCAAAAAGCTTACCAACAAGCATGACACACAAGATTAATTGAAACCCCTAGTTAAACTATGTGCCTAAGTTATCCAAAACAACAAGTAGCAATTGATAAATAACTAACCCTAGAAGGAAATTTTGTTAGTGATTTTTCTCCTTTTTTTCCCAAACATTGATCAAATGCTTGCATAGACTCAAGAAGGACACATTAGGAGGTTAGAAACACTTAAAACAACTAAAAAATAGTCTTGAAAACTAAAATTTCACCTTCTAAAAAAAGTTGTCTAGGTCAAGTCCGCCCCTCTACAAAATCAGTTCTTCCCCTAAAGGTCAGGTCCACTATTTGTTAGGTTAGGTCTTCCTATCTGAAGGTCGGGTCTTCCCTTCTATGAAAAATTTGCAAATTTTTAGTTTTTGGAGTTTGTGGAGGGTAGGTCCACCCTTGGGCAAGGTCGGGTTTGCCTCTAGAGGTCAGGTCTACCTGTCTGTCAGGTCAAGTCAGCCCCTCTATGAAAAATTTGCAAAATATTAGTTTCTAGAGTCTGTGGAGGGTAGGTCTGCCCCTGGGAAAGGTTAGGTCTGCCTCTAGAGGTCAGGTCCGCCCCTCTGCTAGGTCAGGTCTTCCCCTTGAGGTCAAGTATACCCCTGGATGGTCAGGTTTTCCCTTCTGCAACCTGCACCTGTAAAAAGTAAAAAAAATAGAGAAGGTGAAAGATACAGACCCGTTTGTGGGTCCCACCAAGCATGCCAGAAATGTGAATGGGTGAAAATATGGGTTAGAAAATGAGCAGCAAACAAAAGAGTGCTAGAAAAAAAATATTAACACCCTACACTTCAAGATTGGGAAAATGATTAGCTTAACAAAGCAAAATGGAATGTTTTACCTTGTTGAGTTGTCTTTTGGTTGGCCCTTGATTGTTGACGTGATATATACTCCTCTTGATGGAAAAAGAGGTATGATTGAGATGCAATATGGATAGAAAATAGATGGGAATGCTATGGTGTATGCAAGGAAATGAAAATTCTAGCTAAGTATGGTTCAAGTGCAAATTTTGCGATAGTTTGGTTAGCACAATGATCTCTCCCTAAAATGAGAGAAAAAAGGGGGTATTTATAGAGGTATTTGAATTCTCTAGAGAATTCAATGGTTGAGATTCATCCAACAAGGTCAAGATGAAGGGCTATGGTGATTTGAGGACTCACAATCCCTCACATCTTGACATGTGGAATGTGAGATGGCTTAGGGATGGTGATGTGTAAATAAGGTGGAAGAAGGGTACATGAGATGGAAGAAGGACAAGCACTTTGCAAGTACCTTGGGGAATGAGAATATTCTTTGGAGGAATAAAAAGTGAATTTAAAATTCACATGATTGGGGAATCTTGTGGATAAGACAAGGTTCCAAAGGGAGAGGTAGAAAGTACCTTGGATAATAAAAGGTGCCTAAAAAGGTAAGCACTTGCCACATGTGACTTGATGTGACAAGTCAAAGATTCCATGGGGAAGAGTTTACATGTGACTTGATGTGACAAGTCAAAGATCACATGGGGAAGAGAAAAAGGATTTTAATATTCCTTGGAAGGATAAAAGGAATTAAAAATTCCTTGGGAGGTTGATTAGGCTAGTTAATGAAGGATTAGAGAAGGGTTAGGTGGCTAAAAGAGATTAGGTTCCAACTTGCAAAAGTTGGAGGATGTGACACATTCCTAATGATGGAATTAAGAGGATAGTAAGAAAAAGGATGTGACATGTGAGGAATTAAATAAATGTCATATTTATTTAATTCATATGATGAAAGGGTAATTAAAGAGGTAAGGTATTTAATTATTTAACTAGATACCTTAGGGATTAGAAAAACTTTAGAGGTATTAATTAAATAATAGTGATATTACTTAATTAATATGGATAAAGGGATGTTTAGATGAAAAGCGGTAAATTTGGATAAATGAAGAGTCCAAATTTAGGTTTCTACACCGTCAAACATAGGGATCTCCAATTTATGTTCCATTGAATCTTCTTTAAGTGTTTAAGCTTAACAACAAGGAACCAAAGCTCTGATACCAATTGTTAAACAAACATAGGACAACTGAAAGGGGGGTGAATCAGTTGTCACACAATTCAAACTTAAAACTTCAACACATTAATTCCACAACCACACTATTATGTTATTAAGAGCATGAAACACAAATAAAAAAAAGAAAATCAACACAATGAACACCATATTTTTACGTGGAAAACCTAATGAGGGAAAAACCATGGTGAGGGTTAACTCACAATATAATAGATTATAAAACAAGGGCTCATTGCTAGGGTCTCATTGCCCAGAAGAGGACTCATTGTCCAAATAAAAAGGCTCACTACCTATAAAAAGAACTCCCTATCCAACAAGGAGGCTCACTGGCTACAGATACAAAAGAGAACAAAAAGATCCACCACAACAATTAATGCACATTTGCAGGATTGCAAAAACCCTTATCTCACTGCCTTCAACACAATAAAGAACTGTTATCACAATTCACACACACACTTCTGCTCTTATGATATGTGGATCACTTTTGTCACTTTGCATCACACTGTCATACAAATCTTTACAATTTGACTTGCTTTTATAGTATCCTCAACCTTAGAAAAAATTTCCAGGGCCGGCCACAAAAACCTTATTTCATAAATTCAAAATAGGTCGGAAACTCAAAATTCCCGTCATGGAAAGGAATAAGAGTGGACCAATAAAAGATATTTTTCAAGATAAAAATAATATCTCGAAACAACCACACACTTCCTTAATTAAATTTTATTCTTCAAATGAAGTGTAAACACTAGGTCAGCCAAACCTAATGAAAACACAAATAAGCATTGATGTACACGCTTCCCAATTAGAAGATGACATGTGGACACCACAACACACTTCCTTATGAATAAGGATACATCTAAGAATCTTCCAGATACATCCACAACAAAACAATAGACTTCAACCACTGAATATCTTTCACCAGTCCATCCAAACTATATAAACTTCACACTGAATTACTGAAACATGACTTTCAGATCACCAATCTTCAAACCTCTTTTCCAGAGCACAGAAAAGACCTTCACAAGAAATATCCCAGATCCACAATATTTGAAATGAAACAACAAAGAACTATGGAGAAATTATAGTTCTCCAAGTCCACAAAAGACCAACTCTACCAGAACAGTTCACATACCGGTGAACATAACTTTCACATACCATCACACCAGAAGCTAAAAATTAGAATATATCATCACTAAATCCCCATTAACAGACCTTCAGATCTGCAGAAGCATAGGATCAACACAGGAGGAATGTAGAGCACATACCAGAGCACATTCTAAACACTTTCAACATTCTGACTTCTCTTTATTTAATTTTCTCAAAATCACTAGGAAAATCATAAAACCATCACATCTGCAAAACTAAAAGTATAGCTCCATGTACTCACAACATCTCACCAGCATCTCAACTATACATGTACAATCTATAACATGTTGAACCATGTTGACATGAATGACAACATTAATGAAAACACCACCAAACTTGCTCATACCTACAACACTTTGGAATCTATGCCATATGATAGATTCTATGACATGACATAAGGCATCATTGAATGCATGTGTGAAAGTTTGCACCCAAGTTGGGTTATGGCAATATTTAAGAGAATGAGCTATTTTTAGTTTGTTATTATAGATTCTCTTATAGTTGTAAGTGATGTCGGCTATGACAGATTGTATGATAGTTGTAAGATGTATAAGGCATATTTCATAAGCTATTTTTAGCATATTCTAGGTGCCCAATCTTGGAAGAAGAATATTTTCATGTTTAAGACTTGTTGGGGGTGTAAGGAAATATGTCACATGTGTCTAAATGCATTTCTAAGGTGTTGGAAATTATTCCATGTTGATTTGGATGCCCCTCAGCTTCTAGATGCTTCTTGAAGCTTTTATCACTCTATTTATTGAGTGATTTGAGATGTAGAATACATAGTTTGTTTGCAGGTAACAAAGTGCTACCAGTATCACTTGAAAATAGGTGTTTGTTTGAAGCACTTGTAGAAGAAGGCTATGTACTTAGTGATGTATTATAACTCCTATTTGAAGTAATACAATAGTACTATGCTTTTGGAGGGTGGCATTTTTTACCCGAAAGGGTTTTCCCCGCATATATTTGGTGTCACTATTTTATGCTTTCTTGTTGTTCTACTTCCATTATTCTATGTATGTGCTTCTCTTATTGTAACAGTAAAATGTGCTAAATGAAAATTTTGTAACTCTCCTCTACTTAGATTAGTGTAGGAAGTTATTTTCTCTCACCCGACTTCCTTTGACTCATACGCCACAAGTAGAAATTTAGTCCTGACATTAGGGTTGATCTAAAACTTTGATATCCACTAATTTTCTCCTATAGATTGTCTTGTCAAATATTTGTGTCTAAAACACTAAATTACAACCTGTTGATGACTTTCCAATGATCTTGCAATGTAGATGACAACTTTGATAACTTCACAACTTTTCTCCAATCTTGCTCTTTAATGGATCTTCAACCTAAATGAGCAAATCACACATCAAAGAGAGGAAAAAAAAAATTGTTAGTGGATAGTCGTTTTCCTTGGTCACAACCCTTTTTGGTAATCAAACCTTGAAATGAAATCACATAACATGAAGGAATGATGAATAAACAAATAACTAATGTTCAAACTCACGAAACCCTTGGAATAAAGGTTGCAATATTTTATTTAATGGATAGTATGAATGTGGATCTTGACTCTTGCTTGTATGTTATGCATCTTGACTTGAAGGCTTTCTTGAATCATAAGAACCTACATCACAAATGTTATCTCAAAAAAAAACATGTTGCATGATGACTTTGATATGATCCTTGAATGTTGAATATAGTTCCAAAATGCTTGATGCTCTTGAATGCTCTTGAATTGCTAGAATTCTTGAATGCTTATATCACACTTGCTAATGAAAAATTTCTAGGAGAAAATATGTGAAATAACCTTGTATTTATACATTTTTTATGCCAAATTTTGAAAAATTACAACACTACAAGCTGACATCAAATCTAGGAGAATAAAATCTCACCAAGAATTTGAATTCAAAATTAGCTCCAAGCTAAGAGGGACTCATATGCCAGTTGGGGCATATGAGTCCTAGTAGGCTAGGGTTTGGACACAAATTTCACTTGAAATGTTTAGTTTAATGCTAAATTCAGGTTTAGGCCTTGAAACTTAGGTGGGACCCATATGCACAATGTGGCTTATGAGTCCCAAATCACTAAATCTAGGCCATACAAACCAAAATCATTAAATTATGACTAGTTATTTGATATGTGTCAGGATTATCCTCGGAAAGATGCATTAAATAAAGCTTGTGGATGCAAAATAGGACCAAATAAGGCATAAAGAAGCCCAATTTTAGTAGGGAGGGCTCAAACAAGTGTAAAAATGTTAAGGGATACATTTTTCTACACTACAATAGTGTTGGTAAGAAATATTTGAAAAAGTGGTGTCCACACCATGTGTTGTCACCAAAGGTTATTTGATGGATTCTTGAATGCATTAAAGACTTGTAATTTATATTATTCCATAAAACATAATAGCTTATTATAGCTAGAATGTAGAGGATAACTCATACATCTTCATAATAATTAAATGATTGATAATAATAGCTTCTTGTTCATAATTAATTCCTTCTTTCTAATACATTGCATACATGACCTTAATTGATTGAAATGTCATAAAATACTTCTTAATTTTTCCTTGAATTGCCTTCACAACTTTTTAGGATATTCAATTGATACTCAACTTGCATTCTAATTTCAAATGGTGAAAAAGAGTTATATTTTTATGCATTTTTTAATTTCCAACAAAATTAATTGTCCAAACTCGACAAATGAATTTAAATTTGTAAATGTTAAAATATCGACACTAATATATTTCAAAGTGGACCAAAATAGGCTAGAAAAAGGGTCGTATCACCCTATTCTAGACCTATTTTGGTACTCTTGCTATCATTAAATGAATATTGAATATTAGTTCCCAATTTTACCTTGATTTCTTGAAAGTGATCACAAAACAAGAAATTTAAGAGCATAATTAGGTCAAATCACATGGGGGAGATAAACCTAGTGTTAAATTGTTAAGGGTGATAATTTATGACTCTACATTAATTAATAAAGAGGTATTTCTAAACATATGTATACACGTATACATTCATATAGACACACATATGTACACATGTATATATGCATCATTATGTATCATAAATTAATTTTAATTTGATTTAGAAATGCAAGTAAGTTTAAGTTGATCATATCCTAAAGACTTTTAATTATTATTTCAATATTACTAAAAATCTATTTTATGGTAATTTGTAATTAACTACAAGATTATGTTCATATAAATTACTACCCAAGGAATTCTTAATCTATAGTATGATATTGGAATTTTTCGTCAAATGATAGTGTAATCCTTTAAAATTGATGTTAATGGATGCAACACAAAAATGAAAAAACTAAAACTAATCAAGAGCATAGAGGGACATGAATTTTTTTTTTGCATAAACATCACGAATAGAAAATCTAATTATTGGAAGTTGCAACAACATATCTTTCTAGAACTCTCTAAATCTAAATACTTTAAGTTTTCAAATTTGTGTATTCAAAGGAATTATTGAAATAAATGAACCAAAAATATTCAAAAAATTGTTATTGAATCTTCATTGGATGTATTATATTTCATGTAGCTAAATATTCCTAAGAAAATAAAACAAAACAAAAACAAACAAAACCAAACCTCAAGAAAAAATTTGTGAATTATTGATCAATAGAGAAAATCATAACTTATAGATATATAGATTAAGAGGATGGTTTAATTTTTTTTCATGATATATAAAATTATTAGCTGATAGGCTATTTGTTTGAATTTTTCACCAGGATTTTCATCAGCCCAACCGTGAATTGGATTTTCTAGCACCAGAGATGTCCTGGTTGGTGGCAACTTGATTGGGTTTTCTTGTGATGACGTGGAGCTTCGTAATTACATGGGTTAGTGGTGGTGGAGTTGGTGTCCTTGATATGCGGAAGCTGAATGGTAAGGGGTTGATCACGTGAGGTTTTATGCATTCTATCATTGTTGTACGATGGGGGCGGATGAAGTAAATGCAATATTGAATGTTGCAATGTGGGAAATTATACTTTGATTAAGTTTCATTATTGAAAGAGCCATTGTGGTGTTTCTTTGATAACAGACTATTCTAAAAATTGTTGCCTCCAGCTCTATGGTTGGTTTGATATCAGACTATTGTAAAAGTCATCAGCTTCGGCTCAGTTTTATAGTAGATTGGAGTGTTTTAAAACTATTGTTCTCCATAATTTGTAAGTCCTTTTACATGGGTGTTTCGTATAAATGATTTATTTATTTTTTATGTTAAAACTATTGTTCTCCAGAATCTATAAGTCATTTTACATAGGTGTTGCAATGTGGCAAAGTATAGTCCGAAATGTGCCAGAAAATATATTGATTAGTTGCATTGTCGAAAGAGCCATTGTGGTGTTGGTTTGATGGTAGACTATTCTAAAAATTGTCGGCTTTGATTATGTGGTTGGTTTGATAGGAGACTATTGTAAAAATCGTCAGCTTCAGCTCCATTTTATAGCAAATTGGAGGGTTTTAAAACTATTGTTCTCCACATTTTGTAAGTCATTTTACATGGGTGTTTTGCATAAATGATTTATTTATTGTTTATGTTAAAACTGTTGTTTTTTGGAATTTATAAGTCATTCTACATGGGTGTTTGGCATTATAGTTTTGTATGGATGGAGAAATTGTAGTTAAATCTTCTTTCTTTCATCAAAAAATATGGTTAGGGTTAGTAATTTTTTTGTCCCTTGTTTATTGTTTGTAGTTATATTTGTGCATCTTTTTCCTTATACCCATTACCATAGGCGCAATTGTAGTTAAATATTTTTTCTTCCGTCAAAAAATATGGTTAGGGTTAGTAATTTTATCACCCTCTATTTATTGTTTTAGTTATCTCTGTGCATCTTTGTCATTACACCCATTAACATAGGACCAATTATAGATTAACATAAGAGTGATTACATATATATGTATATACAAAGGGTTAGTATGAAAGCAAAAGCATATTGGAGATAAAATTAGTTTGGTGGTTGTTAAGTGTTATTCTTTCTAATATCTCTTTTATATGTTCAATTTATCTGTTTGATGTTTTTTATCAGAATTTCGTCAGCCCATCAATGAATAGGGTTTTTCATATAATATCTCTTTTATAATTTCTCTATTTGTCTATAATATTTAGTGTCAGGCAATGTAGCTCAAAATTTGGATTAAGTTTGTGGTGTTATAGGCATTTTGTATAGGTTATTGCTACTCATTGGATTTACGAGTTTTATTTAGTGTGGGTTTGGTGCCAAAGAATGTAGCTCAAATTTTGAATTGACAATCCAACTCTTATGCAGACTGCTTGTCTTGTATGAATATGTTTAGTGTGGGTTTTCAATGATTTTTTATTTACCTATGATTCTTAAGTGTTTTTGTAATAGTTGTTTTACAATTTCCCTATTTTGTCTATAATATTTAGTGGCAAATAATGTAGCTTGAATTTTGAATTGAGAAGCCAACAGTTACATAGAATTTTTTGTTATACCTTTTATAGATGGTGATAGAGTTTCAGGTAATGAGGAATATGTTGCAAAATCAAATCTATACATGCATTTGAATTGAAATGGGTTTTTCACTTTGAATATTCTTTGTAAGTAATTTCACATGCATAGATGTCCATATCTAAACTTTTTTGGTCAAGGGGAATTGGAAAAGACCTATTACAAAAACACTTAACAATCACAAGAAAATGAGAGATGTTGGAAAACCCACATTAAATAGAAATTTAAAATATTGAGAATATAATAGGGAAACTATGATAATGAATAGTTTAGTATGGGGAACTAGAAAAAATATTATCATGAAGAACAGTTTGTTATGGGAAAGTTCAAAAAATTGAGAAAAAAAGAATATCATGAAACATATTGGTACAAGACAAAAAGCGAAATTGGAAAAGAGCTATTAGGAAAACACTTAAGAATCATAGGAAAATGATAGATGTTCTAAAACCCACATTAAATAGAAATTTAAAATATGGAGAATAGAAGAGGAAAACTATGATAATGAACATTTTGTTATGGGGAGATGAAAAAAAGAAAAGAAAAGAAAATCATGAAGAATAGTTTGTTGTGGGGAAGTTAAAATAGATGAGGAAGAAAGAATATAATAAAAAATATTGATATAAGACACTGCCATCCCACTTAATTAGAAAGCTCCACCCCTTACATAAATAGACCCGGGCAATTTATTCCAGGGACCTTTGAGTAGATCAGGAAAAAAAATATCATGAAACATATTGATACAAGATTCGAGTTATGTTCTTTGTTAATAAATATTGAAGACAAATCGAGAAATTGTATAAGAGGTGTTAGAATAAAAATTATTTGCTACAACTCATTTTACATGTGTATTTTGCATAAATGATTTGTCTATAATATTTAATGCCAAGCAATGTAGCTCAAATTTACAATTAAACCTGTGGTGTTATACTCATTTTGCAGAGATTATTGCATCATATAATTATTGTCATAGCCTAAAGAAAATAGGTGTCATCATAAATAATTGGGCTTAAATAATTGATTTGGCAAGTTGAGAGATATTTGTATAAGTGTGGAGAAAAAAATAGTTTGGTGGATTTTAAGTGTTATTCTAATAGCTCTTTGATCTGTTCAACTTTATATTTTTAATTTGAGAAAAAAAGAATATCATGAAACATATTGGTACAAAAAAAAGTGAAATTGGAAAAGAGCTATTAGGAAAACACTTAAGAATCATATGAAAATGACAAATGTTCTAAAACCCACATTAAATAAAAGTTTAGAATATGGAGAATAGAAAAGGCAAACTACGATAATGAACAGTTTGTTATGGGGAACTAAAAAAAAAGAATATCATGAAGAACAATTTATTGTGGGGAAGTTGAAATAGATGAGGAAGTAAGAATATAATGAAACATATTGATATAAGACACTGCCATCCCATGTAATTAGCAAGCTCCACCCCTTACATAAACAAACCCAGGCATTTTGTTCCAGGGAGCTTCAAGCAGATCAAGAAAAAAAGAATATCATGAAACATATTGATAAAAGATTCTAGCTATGTTCTTTGTTAATAAATATTGAAGACACGTAGAGAAATTGTATAAGAGGTGTTAGAATAAAAATTATTTCCTACAAGTCATTTTACATGGGTATTTTGCATAATCTTTTTGTCTATAATATTTAATTCCAAGCAATGAAGCTCAAATTTATAATTAAGCCTATGGGGTTATACACATTTTGCAGAGATTGTTGCATCATATAATTGTTTTCATAGCCTAAAGAAAATAGGTGTCGTCATAAAGAACTAGGTTTAAATAATTGATTTGGAAAGTTGAAAAGATATATGTATAAGTGTGGAGAAAAAAATAGTTTGGTGGATTTTAAGTGTTATTCTAATAGCTCTTTTATCTATTCAAATTTATATGTTTAGCTGATAGGCTACTTGTTTGAATTTTCCACTAGTATTTTCATCAGCTCAGTCGTGAATAGGATTTTTTGTCTAATAGCTCTTTTACAATTTCCTATTTGTCTATAATATTTACTGTCAGACAATGTAGCTTGAATTTATGTGTATATATATGTATAGAATTCCATGTTTCATATTTAAAAAATACATATAGGTAGAAATATATATCCATATATACAGACCAGGGCCACTGTGACTTGTTTGAGAATGCAACAACAATTTATATATGCACATGTATATCTAAACAACTATGTATGCTATCTTTGTTTGTATTTAGGTAGACTTTGATTTGAAAAGAGTTAAAAATAGCATATGTAAGTATTATTTAGCTTCTAAGAAAATTGCTACAATACAGTCATAGCATTAGATGATATAGCATTGAGATATTGTTAATAATAGAGAATTTAATGGTGTAGTATGTGTAACATGTTCATAAGAAATCTGTAAAATTGATTGCACCTTGGCAGTGAATGTGTCTATTGAAACTGGATACATTGGAAAACACTGAAAGTAGTGTACATTACATTTGCTTGGTCCTACCATCTTGCTTGCCATTGTCTAGCAACACAAGCAACCATTTCCCATTCTACTTTTGTGTTCAAAGGTGGTGAGGATTCCCCTTGTGGTATATATATTTGAATAAGCTCTAAAGTTACAAACATGTTGTTGGTTTGCACAACTTTTTCCCTTTGCTTATTATTCACTTTGCTCGCTATCCAGATTTCACATAATGCCTATTTTGTGCATCTTTGGCATTATACCCAAAAACATAGGAGCAATTGTAGATTGATAACTCCTCCCCTTGAAATTTATAAAGAGAGAAAACATCTAGACTATATTTTCCCTCAATTGAGTAGCTAAGAAGGCTAAGAATTTAAACCTTTTGTTCCCTATAATAATGTCCTACTTTGGAGTAGACAATATCCTATAGGAGAAAAAAGGTTTGAATTCATAGCCTTCTTAGGTGGTCCATTGAGGGAAAATTCAGTCTAGATGTTTTCTCTCTTCATAAATTTCAAGGGGAGGAGTTACATAGTGAGGAAAATGTATGGTATACACATTTATTCAGATATAGCAGTGTGCATATAAATAGATATATACATGTGTACATATGGATATATATATCTGGTTATATGTGTGTATTTTTAAATGTGTAGACAAAGGGGAAATTCAATGCATATATGTACTTCATCATTTCTATTCTTACTGTTGTATAGCCTATTGTTTCAATAAGAAAGAATGGAAGGACCAACTAGCAACATATACAAATATTTGTATATAGCTATATGTAGAAATATAGTAAAATAATAAAAAACTTCATGGATACATATATAAGCAACCTCAAAGATAAATAGATACATATAGGGGTATATACATATGCATTTATCATTTTTATTCTTGTTGATGTATCCCCTAGTGTTTGGATAATATTAAAAGTGCATTTATATTCTTGTTCTTGTATGACATGTTTTTTGGATAGTATTAGAAGTGGAATGGTTATAAATTGATATTTCTAAGTTATCTACCAATTTCCATTGGGATGTTGCAATACATTAATCTTTTATTTTTATTGTGAAATAGAGCTATCAATTAGTCAACTCAAATTGTAACATTTTATCCCTACAAAAAGTTCCCAGAACTATGTCTACAGAATTGGGCTTTGTCAATGGGTCTCTAGAGCCCCCCAATATTGATTTGTTGAAATCTCATGTTGGTTCCACTATGGAGTTTGGCTCTAAGGGAATGAACCACCAGCCTTCAGATCTTGATTCCATAAGTATAAATTTCCTTTTTGTTATACCTGTTGTAAATTTGGTATTATTGTTTCCAGTTTTCTTGGCTTTAAGGCATATACACACATGGGTGAACCTGACAAACCATATAGATGTGCAAGTAGATATGCATTGCTATTTTCTAGCATATAAAAACACCCCTTTCATGTATATGTATATGTATATGTATATGTATATGTAATGTATATGTGTATGTATATGTATGTCTATATGTATATGTATGTATATGTATATGTATATCTATATGTATATATGTGTATATATTTATATGTATATGTATAAGTATATGTATATTTATATGTATATGTATGTATATGTGTATATATATGTATATGTATATGTATATGTATATGTATATGTATATGTATATGTATGTGTATGTGTATGTGTATGTATATGCATATGTATATGCATATGTGTATGTATATATATATGTATATGTATATGTATATATATATGTATATGTATGTGTATATATAAATATATATGTATGTATATGTATATGTATATATAAAGTTGAGAGGGATGCAAAGCAAACACTACAATATGATAGATTAGATATGAAGACACCAGATTTCACCCAACTTTGTTATTATGTGATGTGTGATGGAACTCCATGAAATTCCACATTGGTGTTTCATAATGTTATTGGTCAAGGGTTTTGCTAGAGTTCGTGAGCCTCCACGATGCAAAAACAATGGTGGAGCAGGATACCGAGCATGGGTTGTGTGCTTTTGGTTTTAATGCCATATATTTGTTCTTCCATAGATACATTCCTACACAAATCCTTACATACACTTGGCTTCCACAAACATAACTTTCAACTAGTTGTGTGCATCCAATATTGTATTCTTCTAAATGTGGGATATACCAATAGTGAAATAGTGGAAATGGTCAACACAAAAATCTATAAAATCCTTGTGTATATATTTTTATATCTTCCAATGTTCAAACTACATTATTCCTTTTGTGATAATCCATAGATATACATTTATATACACATGGATACACATATATATTTTGTTATATGTTTATGTTTAGTTACTACTTTAAATATATATATGGTTATACATGTATATTCATATATGCTAATATGGTTGAGCTTGTATGAATACTCCTAGGATGTGCGAGTACATTCAAGTTCCATAGCCCAATCAATTGTTGAATTTAAAAAGGATAGAAAACAGCAACAAAAACATTTGTACTATATCCAACATAGAGTGGAAATTTGTGCGAAGCGCCGTACAAAATACTTGCAACAAAGGCTAACTACAACAAGCACACCTGCAGGTCTGCCTGCTAAAAATATCTCCTCGCAGTTCCCATTGCCAATGGTAGATGCCACCTCTTATATGTATGTTGTATATTCTTCCACAATAATAACACCTCAAATAAATATTCAATGATTGCTACCTTGCTATGGTAAAGTAGTTTTGGCACCATATAGATGCACTTTCAAACCTTTCTATTTATCAGATATGTAGAGAAAGCTACATAGGGATACACACTTGTATGTTGAGGTTAGCAACGACATGTGTAAGATGCTATTGTAAAAAAGGGACCCACCACTTCAGCTATACAAATGGCATGGACCTAGGCCCACAACCATTGTTGCTAAAAAAGCTAACAAAAGTTGAAGAAATGCTTATTGCTAGGGTGGCTCCAATTTTACAAGTGTCCCACACTAGAGGAGGTAAATTTAAATACAGTGGCCATATGATAAGCTTTCCTCAAGATATCTCAAGCATAGAAAAACTTTTTATGCATCGATTGCAAGACCTTGAGGTTGTGATCATCTGGAGAACCACCATTGAAGGTGGTAATTATGACTACTATGTTAATAAACATCATCTCATGGATGCATTGAAATAAAAAATTCACTATGAAAAATACTACAATGATGTTGAGATTGATGTTGAGGCTCTTAATATGTTACCTAGTGTTGTTGTTGATGTCTCCAATTTCTTGCATACAATAGATAAAGTTTTTGATGAAGAGCTAATTCCATCAACCAACTCAACAAATACTACTCAAGATGAAAATGGCTCTTCAAACTTTTCATCATTTATCCCTTCCTTGCCAAATTCTAGATGAGGGCTCCAAGCAATCAAATAGGTATTACAAATTGAAAAAAAAGAGCAAAATATCTTGTGTTGGCCTAAAATTAGCTCTTCTCTTGTTAATGAATACAACACTAAAGGTTTATTTACAATGGCCTTTCCAACATTGTTCCCCACTGGATCATCACTTCCCCTTCAACCGAGGAATGTTCAAATTCACTTGCATGAATATTCCCTCCACTTAATTAGATATTTTGACCATAGATTTGGAAAACATGTCAAGTTTAGGTATTTCCTCTACAACTTGATAATGACACATTATAGCCAAGAAAGTGTTTTTGGTTTTGTTAGAGTGGATCTAGAAGAAAAAATCCCCAAGTCATTATCTACATTGCGTGAATGGCTTCAAGGTGCTCCTGATGGCTAGATAGCTGAGCAATTGATGTGCTTTGGTGCATCATTTCACGAGACCCATTATTTTTGGAACTCTTGTTTGGCCCAACTATCTACAATGATTGAACAACTTGGCATACCTACCCTTTTTTTCACTTTGAGTTGTGCAAACACAAAATGGGATGATCTACAAAATGTTTTCTCTTTTGTGGCTCATTTGGAAATAGAGCCTTCAAGAAAGACACTAATAGATAGTGTTGTTTAGAATCCACATATAACATCTTTATATTTGCTTCATAGATTTTCAATTTTCTATGAAGAGGTGATTGAAAATCTTTTGCATGCAAAATATTATTGGTATAGACATGAATGGAAGCATCATGGCTCTATACACGTGCATGGTTTTTTATGGCTTCCAGAAGCCCCCAACATGGACAATCTTGATTGGTCCAATCACCATGATGTTACCATGGCAAGGCACTTTTTTGATAGGTATGTTTCAGTTTGGAATCCATGTTGCCTTACTTAGAGATTGCTCAGAATGTATCATTATTCTAAAGAAAATTTGTGCTTGTTTTCCACAAGTCAGATTCTTTCTAGTGATCCATTCATAGATTATGAAGAGTTTCTAAATACAACTCAAAGGAACACAAAATGCATTGATTATACTTGTTTAAGGAGAAAAGGATAGCATTTACAATGTCAGTATAAATCACCTTGGCAGCAACAACTTACCTCTACACTGACATCTGATGTTGAGTTTAACAAATCCTAAAAGCCAGCTAGAAATGATGATCACCTAAATATTCATATCCCACCCATGCTAGCAATCCGGCATGCTAATGTTGACTGCCAGCCAGTTGTTTCTAGGAAAAATATTTTAAATTATATTTCTAAATATGCAGCCAAATCTGAGAAGAAATCAAAAAATTATATCAAGGTATGTTGAAAAGACTTGCAAATACAAATATAGCTAACAATAGAGCATTGGTTGCATATCAAAAATTCATGACGAATTTTCTTGTGGAGTGTGACATCTTTGCATAGGAAACATACCATATGTTACAAAAATTGCCTCTTCTCACTTCAAGCTGACAATATGTTTGTTTGAATGTTGGAAAAAAAGCATAGTTTTGTATAAATAAGGATGATGCTGATGAAGACTTGCCAACAAATTATATTCACTTCTATATGCAAAGGAATCCAGAGCTAGGTGGTGTATCCCTAATTGACTCAATCCTCTTGTATACACATTCAGAGTAGTGTAAAAAGGCCAAATGGAAATTGAGACACCATCTTGCAATTGTCCTTGTGTACCCATTGTTCAAGAAGGTTCCCATTGAAGATACAAAAATATTTGATACATTTTGTTTGATTGAACTTATGTTATACAAACCTTTCTAAAACATATACAAATAGATATAGGTCTTTCCAAACAAGAGATAATACAAAATTGGAAAGTTTTATAAATAGTTGGTTATCATCCTTGGCATGTTAATAGACTTCCAGTTGCATCCACGATTGAAGAAGAACATGGCAGTGATACTGATTATTTGAACCATCAACCTTCTATCGATGAATATGAATGGGAAGTTTTCTCTTGGCTTGGTGCTACTACTAACTTTAGTATAAATCAGCTCCAACTGTTGGGTAGGAGGGACTTTGATATGAACCATTCATGGAATACAAACCATGTGCCTAAACAACTTCATAATATTTCTTTGCAGTTCATCCCATCAGCCAGGGTACAGTGTGAGCAAGCTATGATACAATTTTTTCCTGTAAATACATTAGCCCATCAGCTTTCACCAAAATAACAATTGGCTCTTGAAATCATCTAGTCCCATCACATGTAGCCTTCCCCCAAAGGCCCTCTCCACATGATCATTCAAGGGAAATCTAGCACTGGAAAATCCTTTTTTGATAAATTGTATTAGACAACAAATAAACACCTCTACTACTGGATCCAATAGCTCATTGGTCACATTGGCCCCCACAAGTGTTTTTGTGTACAACATATGCACCTCCACAATCCATACAGCCCTTTGGATTCCCATAAAGGATATGAATCCTTTGCAAGGCTGGCCATTGACAATATTCCAAGAACAATTTAAATATATTCAATACATTTTGATAGATGAAATGAGTTTTCTAGGCCTGAAGTTGCTGCTGAAAATAGATAGCTGATTGCACCAAACATTCCCCAATAACTAGAGGGATCAATTTGGTGATGTTTCTATCATCCTTGTTGGTGATCTTTCCCAGTTGCCACCTATCACAGATACCCCTATTTATGCTTCACGCTCATTAGTTGTAGCCTTATGGCATACTTTCACAATCTTGCTGACATTGGACACCATTTTCTACCAAAAAGGGGATAGCCCTTCCCAACAAAAGTTCTAAGCAATCCTTCTCCATATAAGAAATGGTGAGGCTCTCTAGGATGACTGGGAAGAGATTATGAAACAAAAAAAATGCTCTCAGCCATAGAAACAGAACAATTTGATGTCGGTACACATTTGTTTGCCACAAATGACTTAGTCATATTCCACAATAAAAAAAATGATCAAATAGTTAAACCTTCCCATATCCATTATAATTGCTCAAGTAGCACAACAATAGACATCTAATCATGGAGATGATAACCAGGTTCTCCCAGAACTTCTACTTTGTGTTGGTGAAAAGGTGATGCTAACAAAAAATTTGTGGATTCAAGATGGCCTAGTCAATGGATCCCTTGGTCTTGTTACAACTATTGTGTACAATGCACATTGTAAACTACCAGATCTTCCTGACTATGTTGTTGTTAGTTTCCAAAATTACATTGGTCAATCATGGGACCCAAAAAACCCAAGAGACATCCCCATTCCAGCTGTAACTTGGGGTAGTCAAACACTAATTCCACTCACCATGGCATGGGGAATCACAATACATAAAGCACAAGGCTTAACATTAGACAGAGCAATGATAAATATAGGAAACAAAGAGAGCCAAGGGTTGACTTTTATAGCTATCTCTCATGTTAAATCAATTGAAAGACTCCACATCGATCCAGCATTCTCATTTGAGAGATACTCCAGACTTAGCAACAAAAAATACATTGCTCGATGTCGCAACGAAGAGACATGTTTGGAACAACTCCAACCCCTACCAAATGCTTCAATCCCCAACTCGTGCTCTAGCTTATAAAAAAGGATCTGTAACAATTATTCTCTCATTTGCTTCAGACTATATACCATCCTCTTTTCAAGGATTTCTAGGTTAAATTTCACAGAAACATACCAAGAAATAATCTATGCAAAATGGGTATAATGCCAAAGATGCAAAGAGATACTAGGAAACATTAAGTAAAGGACAAAACTTGTACAAGCCAAAGGCATGTTTTGATCATTCCATTCTATTAAAGTATATATTCAACTATTCTAGAAACTTTTTGAACACTATTGTGTTCTATTTCACGTATTGGTTTTTAATTATGCACCTATGCTCTATTTCCCATTTCTTGTGCATATATACTCTGTGTTTGACTGCCACATTAAATTTCCCCCATTTATTGAATGCTTTGCATTATCTTTAGCTTTACACATTAAAGATATTTTTTTCCCTGTTTACTATCTTTTGTACCTTCAAAAATATAGTTTTTGTTGAATTAAGTATGCAAATATGCACCCATAAATATTAATCTGCTAACTTTTCATTTCAACATTTTGTTGTATCATACCTTTTGTATATGGAATTCAGAAGAATACACTCTTCTATATATTCCACCTATCCATCTTTGTCCATTTTTTTTTAAATTCCATGATGTTAATCTTTATCAGCATATCTACAATTCTCTTTCAACCAATTTTAACATGCAGTACTCTAAACATACAGTTCTAGTTGTTACAAATTGATACATATACAGATACAAACAAATTCAAGTGTCAAAGATGCACAGAGATTGCAACCAACAATAAGTACACCCTGAAAGTTCTATAAGTCAATAATGTGTTTTAAACATTCTAGTATATTAAACTCTATATCCACATACTCTAGAAACATTCTAAAAAAAAAACTATGTTCCATTTGACTAATAAGTTTAAAATTCTGCAACCATGTTGTGTTTTATATTTCCTCTGCCTATATACCTTAAGTTTTGAATTTTTTTCCTTCATGCCTTACTTCCATAGATTCTTATGTCTTCTTGTTAGATTTTCTATTAGCTTTATTTTATTCAAATAGCTACAAATTTTAATCTAAAAAATTATCTTTTCATCATTTCATTGTTTCACTCTTCTTGTATATTGCATTCAGAAATATATAGTCTTGTCTACATTGCTTTTTTTTCTCATATATGATAAAACTCCATGCTATTTGCGATAGGTTTCTCTAACCTATTCACAACGATGATGGTGTTTTTTGACCATGTGGTTTGGCGATTTTGGAACTAGTTTCCTCATTCAACGGAAATAGAATGGTAGGTTTTCACTCCCATGAGGGTTGATACATCCTGACATTGTTGCACAATGCCATGGAAGGGAGTACATGTAATATTCATTGTTCTAATATGAGGATGTCTATTGTTTTGCTTCCATTATGAAATGACACACCGTGGTGTTGGTTTCATCGCAAACTACTGAAAAAATCTGCCATCCACCTCCATTACATTCCAAATTGGAGAGCTTCCCAACTGTTCCACTCCACAATCTACATCGTCTTGGATTCTATTGTTGTTGTAAGTCATTTTTCAATTCCTTTTTTCCATTCCATATGCATCTAACCAGAGACATATTTTAATATATTCAAATAAATTTTTTCTTTGTAGTAATATCATGTTGGCCTCAATGCAAACATAGATGAACAAGGAGATATGAATCCCATGTGTCGAACAATTGGTACCTGAAAGATGACCATAGTTGTAAGTGTAAACAAGGTTTGTTTTATAGATTTATATTTTCTTGAGTTATACATTCAACCATTTTCTTCCTCCATGGATAGATAGCCTCCATATATTTGTTGCTATATATATACATTCATGCACAGATTCTTACATGCACTTGACTACAATAAATATAGTCTATTGTACACATTACATTTTTCCATGTTCATATAGTTCCCTTTTCAACTAATCAAAAAAATTATCTAGATGCGCCAAGAAATTCTAACCACGGCTACTCTGATGGAAACCCCAATGGAAATTTCAAACAAATAGCCGATAGGTAAATTCCAACTGTTACATAGATTTCTTGTTTTGTATTAATATGTTTCATGATATTCTCTTTCTCTCATCTCTTTGAAGCTTCCTGCAACAAGGTCTTTGTTGTCGTAGTTTACTTGTTGTATTCTTCATCAAACATAAGATTGACCTGTACCTTTTGAATGGTTTCTATTTATTTTGGGTCATGTATGCTCCCTGACCTCTAGCTATTGTTTGTTATTATCTATGTTCATCCTTGGTGCTATATGAATTTTGTACACCAAAAGCTCTATATA
Source organism: Sequoia sempervirens (assembly GCA_007258455.2). Classification (NCBI taxonomy): domain Eukaryota; kingdom Viridiplantae; phylum Streptophyta; class Pinopsida; order Cupressales; family Cupressaceae; genus Sequoia; species Sequoia sempervirens. Next base: position 785,727,463 of record VDFB02271358.1, read on the forward strand.
AGAAAGTCTTCATATCTATAGTTTACAACTTCTATTCTCCATATGTTAAAATTCCATTTAAAATCTATTTTAGATGATCTACGATTTGAGAGATTCTAAAACAGCTATTACAAAAACAATTGAGAATCATAGGTAAATGACAGATGGTCAAAAAACCCACATCAAATACAAGTTTAAGAGAGGTAGAAAAACATACATAGACCAAAAAAAATTGAAAAAGGGTGAATGGTTCCTGTTGATATCCCATTTATGTGTGATTCTAAATTGTTATTTTAATATATCTTGCAACTGTTACATATACTACTTGTCTTGTATCAATATGTTTCATCGTACTCTTTTTCCCTCATCTGTTTCAAGCTCCTTATAACAAATTGTTAATTGTCATGGTTATTTTGTTTGGATGGAACATGTTATATGTGTTCTATCAATATGTTCCATGATATTTATTTCCTCTCATCTGTTTGATGTTCCCCATGACAAACTGTTCTTGATGGTACTATTTTTTCTAGATGCCCATAACAAACTGTTCATTCTCATAGTTTGCCTCTTCTATTTAATGTTGCTTTTCTCTATAACATTTAGCACCAAATAAGTGTCATTCTAATGCTTCTTATATAAGTGGAAAGACACTTAATAATCACAGAAAAAGTACAAATGGTTAGAAACCCACATTAAATAGACCTTAAGACCATGGAGAATAGAACAGGTGAGCTACAATAATGAACAGTTTGTTATGGGCAAGTGGATATTGGTAGAACACAAACAATCTATCTAAGAATCAGCTTCTCAATTCAAAATTCAAGCTACATTATTTAGCATTGAATATTATAGATAAAATAGAGGAATTGTAAGAGAACTATTATAAAAACACTTAAGAATCACAGGTAAATGGCACATGATCGAAAACCCACATTAAACATATTAATACAAGACAAGCAGTCCATGTAAGATTTGAGTTTTCAATTGAAAAAATTAAGCTACATTCTTCGGCACTCAACCCACATTAAATAGAAGTGGTAAAGCCAATGGGCTCCAATACCCTATGCAAAATGGGTATAACGCCACAGACTTCATTGAAAATTTGAGGTACATTACTTGCAACTAAATATTATAGGCGAATAGAGAAATTGTAAAAGAGCTATTAGAATAACACTTAATAGCCACTAAAATATTTTTATCTCCAAAATGTTTGTGCTTTCATACTAACCCTTTGCATATATATGTATATGCAATTACTCCTATATTAATGGGTATAACACCAAAGGTGCATGAAGATAACTACAAACAATAAATGAAGGGCAAAAAAAGTACTAACCTTGACCATATTTTTTGATGAAAGAAAGATTTAACTGTAATTTCTCCATCCATACAGAGCAATAATCTCTTTGAAGTCTCCAAAATGGGTATAACGTCAAAGATGTAAACATATAACAAGGAATAATAAGGAAAGAGCAAAAGAAATGAACAATAATTAATCACTTTAACAACTCTTATACAATTTATCTAGTTGTCTTCAATATTTATTACCAAATAACGTAGCTCGAATCTTTTATAAATATGTTTCATGATATTCTTTTTTTCTAATCTATTTGAACTGGAGAGCCATCTACAAAGCTTCATTTTGTGCATTATAAAGACAGTATAATGACTAAAACGGTGAATAAAGATGCACAGAGATAACTAAAACAATAAACCAAGGGGAAAAAAATACAAAAATCTTTCATTTTAACTATAATTTATCCATCCATACAAAGCGATAATTTCTTTAAAGTCTGCAAAATGGGTATAACGCCAAAGATAGAAACATATAACAAGAAGACATGAACAATAAACTAATCATCTATGCAAAATACCCATGTAAAATGACTTTATTTGCATTCCATGGCTAAGATGTATATAAAAATATGTTTGTAAAACATGGGAACATATAACAACCAATAGCCAGAAAGGAAAAAAATGTAGTCATGTACGAAATGAGAACCAAGACAAAGGTGATGTTTTTTACTATAGTCTTCTCTCGAACCAAGACCACAATGGCTCTTTCAACAATGCAACTTAATCAATATATTTTACTTCCTCCTGTGCCATCATACAATAATTCTAGGATGCATTAACCCTTACATGAGCAATCGCTTCCCATTCTACTTCCATATCCAACGCATCTAGCTTCACCAGTTCTAGCCTACGGAATTTCCAAAGTCCACGTTGTCATAGATAGACCCAGGAAACTCACTAATGGCCATCAACAATTGTTGTATCCTAGTGCCAACAAATCCTACTCATGGCTGGGTTGGCAAAAAAAAGAAGGGTAGGAATTTTGTGTGTAAAAATAAGAAGAATAGAAGGCATAGACTACGAGAATGAACAACCTGTTACAGGCACCATCAAATAGAAGACAAAAAGAGAATAACATGAAACATATTCATACAAGACAAGCAATCTATGTAATATTTGGCATTTACCTGTGATTCATAAGTGTTTTTCTAATAGTTTTTTTATAATTTGTCTATTTTTCCTATAATATTTACTGCCAAATAATATATGTATATGTGTATATATGTATATGTATATGTATATGTATATGGATGTATACATGTGTATATTTGTATATGTATATGTATGTGTATATGCAGGATCATGATGGGCCAAAAAGTGGCAATATTATGGGTATTTGTAGGGTATGTGGATGATGACTTTTTTTTAACCCAAAATTGATGAAACGAAAAGGGTTTTTAGAGGAGATTCTCAAATTTTGACCAATATAAATTATGCTTTAATTTGAATTTAATAAATAATTATTATTCATTTTCTATTATAATTACAACTAAAGTCCTGATTGATAGGCTGATTGAAAAAACATCTATAACTTTCAAACAATATCACATTTTTTGAATCTAAAACATGCACATTCTATGCTTCACATACTATAGGATTAAAAAAAGAAAAATTAAATTTCATGAAGTTTTGACCAAGTTAAGGTGGTCAGACATAGAGCTTTTTTTTTAAAAGTTGTAAAAAAATTCATAATTAATTATTTACTTGGAAAAATTACAAAAAAATATGCATCACATCTGAACACGAGTCCTTTACTTATATATAAAATCTTATAAAAAAATACTATCATTTTATTATGGTTAGGGTGGTCAGACAGACACCTACTTCTTATTTTTCCCTTGAAATTTAAGAACTACTGCATTGAAATTTCAAATTTTTACCAAATAGATTTTATTTATTTTTAAATAAACCTAGTAGTTTAGAAACTACATTCAATTTTCTATAGATTCTATTCTTACATATTCTTGAAATAATATAGATAACTTATTCAATTTTTTATGTCAAGTTGCCTAACACTAATTTTTCTAAATTTTTTGCCACTTAAGGGCCTATTTTTTCCATGATGATCCTGCACATACCCTGTATATGTATGTATATGTATGTATATGCATATGTATATGTATATGTATATGTATATGTATATGTATATGTATATGTCTATCCTCTTTTATTCTAGATCTATATGATTTCCTTTATAATGTTGCACATATACAATAGACATCCAAAAAAATTAGTGTATTCTAAATTGTCTATTTCAAATTGTTTAATGCTCCAACAACTCAATCCAATTTTGCACGCATTTGTTAAACACTATCAACAATACATGTAAGTACAAAAATTTTCCATTATCAATATATAGATTTGGTGAACCAATTGTAAATATTATCGATTATTTCTAGTTTCAATTTTTTTATATTGATTTTACCCATATACTTACTATTTTTTTATGGTTCCTTCTTTATCTTTCTTTCTTGTCCACTAACATACCCCTCTCTTCTATTTGTAGGTACTAGGCTAAAGCATGCAAAAGCATCCCAAAATCATGATGCTTATTTTTTACAAAGTTATCGCAACAAAAAAAACACTACAATATGATAGATCATATATGAAAACATTGTATTTTTCCCAACTTTGATATTGTGTGATGTATAATGGAACTCCACAAAAAATTTCATGGATGTTTCATACTTTTCTTGCTCAAGGGGTTTGGCTAGAGCCCTCGAGGCTCCATGATGCCAATATGGTAGGATGGATAACAAGAATGGGTTTTTTGTTTTGGATTTTAACGCCATATATTTCTTTTACATAGATACATATGTACACAAATTCTTACATACACTTGGCTTTTAAAATCATAGTTTATAACAACATGTTTCTTATGCCATAGCTAGTGGTATGAAAGCACTTGAGACTTTCGTCATGTCACCTCAAAGAAAGGCATATATTTTATTCATTTATTATAACAATGAAAAAAAGGTGTATTGCATCATCAGACTCTTCTTTTCATGAGATCTGTTTATTTGTTTATGATCAAAGATGGTGTCACTAAGTATTCAATTGCACTATGAAGTAATTCATTAAAAATTGATATTTTTATTCCCAATTTCCTTGTAATTGACTACTTTTCAATCCTTTATACTTGTCTCCATTTTATTTTACTACTACTAACCCAAAAAACACATGCATACTAAAACTTTAATTTGCAAAATTATGGACTAAATAGTAATTATAAAAAGTATTCAATATTACACATATTTTTTTCCTAAAAAATATTTGATACCCAAAGTCATCAACTACCTTTCTTAAACAATACTTTTTAATGCAATATTAGTAATTAAAAGCATGGGTAATAACTGCTTAAAAAAAAAACCTTGTATTTTTATGCATATGTATCTTAACATAATTAAATAATAATAAATTAATTGATTGAATAACCTAAACAAAAAGCTAAAATATACATGTGCATTTAGGGCTAATAAATATAAAACTAAAATAGAGATAAAATTATCTGATTCCTTAATTTTTTGCGTGAAATTATTGTTTCATGAGGTTTGTTTATTTGTTTATGATCAAAGATGGTGTCACTGAGTCTTCAATTGCACTATGAAGTAATTCATTAAAAATTCATATTTTTATTCCCAATTTCCTTGTAATTGACTACTTTTCAATCCTTTATACTTGTCTCCATTTTATTTTACTACTACTAACCCAAAAAACACATGAATACTAAAACTTTAATTTGCAAAATTATGGACTAAATAGTAATTATAAAAAGTATTCAATATTAAACATCTTTCTTTCCTAAAAAATATTTGATACCCAAAGTTATCAACTAGCTTTCTTAAACAATATTTTTTAATGCAATATTAGTAATTAAAGGCATGGGTAATAACTCTTTAAAAAAAAATCCTTGTATTTGTATGCATATGTATCTTAACATAATTAAATAATAATGAATTAATTGATTGAATAACCTAAACAAAAAGCTAAAATATACATGTGCATCTAGGGCTAATAAGTATAAAACTAAAATAGAGATAAAATTATCTCATTCCTTAAACTTTTGCGTGAAATTATTGTTGTTAGAAAAAATAAATATTTAAAAAATTATATTTAATTTAATTTTTCAGTTATCATTTTTAAAGAATAAATTTATTAAAAAAATGTATTTTTTGAGAATTAATTTACTATATTCCTAACATTATTAAGTAATCAATTTTTAATAACTATTGTAACTAAAATTATTAAATATTACATATTAATAATAAAAAAGTTATTGATGATTACTTGTTTAAAATTAAAATTAATGGATACATTGTAACTAATTAGATTCATTCAACATGGCCTACGGTTTTATTTTACATTTTCATTAATCAATTTTTAACTAGTAAATTTCTATGTCAAGATTCACAAACCAATTTCTCATCTTTGCGGAAAAGGTTCATAATGTCACAGCCGTAGCCAATGAGATATGTACTAACCTCAAGTTAGTTCCTCTTGACTAATTAACACGCTTTGGTTTCTCGACTCAATCAAACAATTGTAAATATTATTGATTTTTAATATTTCACATTCCATGCCACAAAAACGTTTCCTAGTTCTCACACACTGCATAGCCATTTACAGTAGACCCCTATCGGCTGATTGTTGCATGCCTCTGCATGCGACTGCTAATTTATAATGAATATGTAAATATTGTAAAAAACACACTTGTCGACCATACTTAAACCAACGCCTCGTACCCTTAACTACTCCCTTGTGGTGGAGATAGGGTTCAAATTCGTTTGAGATAACCCTACACAATGAGCTCTTTATCATCGACGAGGGAGATCTATTAAAATACCCTTCCAATAGTCGGCTATTTCAGCAAGTGTTTCATCAAAACAAGAGTTCTACGAAATGACGTCGAGGTGATGACAGACCATTAAACAAATTCTAGGGAAAAATGAAAATGGTGTTGTTTTATTGATTGTCCAGTATTTTATTCTTAGGAATTCAGTAAGATAAGAACACGTTCGTTTATTAGGTTGAGATTATCCTTTTAGTTTAGAGCTAAGATGAAAGGTAGTCGAAAAATAGTATTATGATAATGGTAGCGTTGTGTTTATCTAAACGTTACCGCTTAAAACTGAGTACGACTATTATGAGTTCGGCTGCCCTAAGCAGCTTAGACCCAGAGCATCATCATCAAAAACTTCCTAACGCACGGACAAGCAAGATTGATGTTGAACATTATCATGATCTGTAGTAGGTGGAGAGTAATAACCACAGCAGAAGACGTTTGAATTCGGTAAGCCCGTTATTGCAAGGGAGAAATTTAAAACGTTAGAGAAGAATCAACCAGTGTCGTGGGAATCTCCCTATGACATTCACGTCAGCTGTAGGAAGGATGAATTAGAAAGTAAAACACCAAAGGCATCGTATGGCTGTTAATTTTCTTCACACGGGATAACCCAGCTGATCGATTCATCGCATCCTATTTCGTTTGATTTTCTATGTGCAGAAGCCTATACATGCCCATCAAATCATAATGATACTTATGTTATACCACCTCTTCCAAGATGTATTTCAGAATTCGTAATGCTACAAAACTATTTCAGTCACTACGAATGGCCTAAGCAGTACTCACTAACTAAAAGTGACTAGCCAAATTCTGATAAGAGATTCTTAGAGCATTCTTCTCACTTACTAAATCAAGAGGGACCAAATGCACTACGGAATTTCATGTGTTGAAAAATCTAGTTCATTAATTAGGATACCAAATATAATAAAAAAAACCCTTCTATGAATACAATAAAAAAGCCTTATATGCAAGCCTCTTTTCAGTCTAAATACAATGCATATCAGAGTGAAAAACCTATTTTGCAAAAAGCTTATCCTAAAGCGTATTTTACAAAATGGAAACGACAAATTAGGGCATAAACACCTTGAAAAATCCTCTATAGTGTAATATTTAAGACACGATAAGTACCATGGAAGCAACAAGGCGTATCTCTACTATAAAGAGAATCAAAATTTATATCAATTAGTGCATAGCATACAATAAAGGTCAATTTGATTTTTAATGACCTAAAGATAATTCTTGGCGTGAATCTTATAGAGATAAGACAAATATATTAAATGCTATTCGGCATTATTTCAAAGAAGCATGTAGTCAATAGATGTCATATAAAAGGTATTGTACATCATGTGGATATGATACAAACAAATGAACTGTATGAGAAGAGTTGTTTGAAGAGTTGTTTGAACACAAAAATGAAGTCCTTTGTAGTTTACATAACACAATTTTTATAGAAGCTAATATGAGAGGACAAGTTTAAAAAAATGGAAACATTTGGTTTACTGATTATTCTAATTTGTTGATCCAAATTTGAAGATTTAGATTTGTTGAACTTGTTTATAAAAATTCTTGTATATGCAATGACTATCTCTCAGTTCTAAAAAAGTAATTGGGAAGTTGAAAAATTGAATGGAATCTATGAAAATAACATTTGAAAATGTAATAGATGTAGTAATTTTTGGAATTAGAAATCACTATGTTCATGGTTACATTAATTTTCCCCTAGATTCCAAAAGGAAATGGGTTTTGAGCAATCATTATGGCTAACTAGGATTTGGTCAACTATATGTAATTCCAAATCACATAGATGTTAATCAACTCTTAGTCTCATGAGGTACCAAAACACTGCAATAATTAAATTTTGTTGAAAGAATTAAAAATGTGATCATACTTCAATTATCCAACCTTTTCATAGATGTAGTTTTAAATTCCTATTACAATAAGTATTCCAATAAATTTTTCCAACCTAATCATAATCTGAAGTACTCACTATTTATAAGTAATAAGTCAAGCACTAAGAAGGGATTCTTAAATCATTCTTCTCTACTTGACCAAATCCAAAGGAAGAAAATGCATTGTAGAAGTTCATTTTTTGGAATTTCTAGTCCATTAATTAGGATACAAGATATGATCATAATTCCTTCCATACATGATCATTTCAATAATAATACAATGTATATTATAGTAAAAACTATATATGTTGAAGAAAATTTATCACAAACTAGATATTAAAATGTGGAAAGAACCTACCTCCCAAACAATCATAAGTTTTTTGCGGTAGATATTTATAATTTATGATAAAAATTGTTGTTGTGATCAAGGTATATTATCTAATTGGTTTTCTTGTTAGGTTTTATTCACACATGCTAACATGTTAATTTTACTTAGGGCCCTAGGAATCTTTTTATAGGTCTATAGTTTATATTTCATCTTATCTTTAGTTATCTCATGCAATTGGATTTTGAATTTTTTTATAATATTATATTGTCCTATCTCTCAACCTTATCTATATAAGCATGGCATCTTATGAACATTTTTATATAGATCCTATGATAGGGTGAATTTCAGTGTTAGAAAATGAACAACAAACAAAAAAGTGCAAAACAACAACAAAAAACACCCTACACCTCAAGATTAGCCTAGTTGGATTCAATACAAAATAAAGAGAACAAAATGGAACCTTTTACCTTGTCTTGAATCGATCCTTTGGTTGGCCTTTCGATCTTTGGTGTTGTATGCTTTTTGGATGTCAAGAGATGCAAGCTATAAGATGGATGGAAAATGGATGAAAGTGGATGCAAGTATGAAAAATGGCTAAGTATGGCTCAAAGAAATTTTTTGAAAGAGTTTGGCTACTACCAATCATCTCTCCTAAAATGAGAGAAATGAGGGGGTATTTATAGAGAAATTGGAATTCTCTAGGGAAATGGAAGGTCAAGATTGAGCCATCAAATCATGATGTAGAGCTAAGGTGAGTTGAGAATTCACAAGCCCTCACATCTTGACATGTGGCATGTGAAGTGGCTTGAAAAGGATGAAGTGGACATGAGGTGGAAAGATAGTACATGACATGGAGGTGTTACATAGTACCTTGGGACTGGGACAAGATCTCCTCATAAAGGAGTTACTTGTCCCCATGTGGGTGAGAGGACATGTGGGGAATTAAAAATTCCTCAAATATCCTCATAGGAATGAGAAAATGAATTTTAAATTCTAAGGGATGCATTGGGGGATTAAATATGAATTAAAAATTCACATGGGGAATCGAGTGTCTTATTCAAAAAGAGAAAGATTTTAATGAAGTTGACTAAGGACACATTCCATAAATGATATGGGGATTAGGGATGACTTAATCAAGTGATTAAAGTTGTGCAAGTACTCTATTAGAATAATTAATGACACATTAGAGGCAAGTGGGAAATTATGGAGGATGGGAACCTAATGATGATTAGGGGTGTGCACATCTTAATCATAAATAAATTATGACTAAGAAAGAGGTTTAGATTGCTAAGAGAGATTAGTGACAAACTTACAAAAGTTGGAGGATGTGACAATGAGTGAGAAAGTGAGGAATTTAAAATTCCAAAAGATAATATCTGACTAAATTAAATAAATGGATACATTTATTTAATTTAGAGAGGAAATAGGGGAAAAGTATTTATTAAATTAAATACTTTGGAAACCTTATGAAAGACATGAAATATTAATTAAATGAGTGATTTAATTAATACCAACAAAGAGGACAGATTAAATGAGCAAAGGGATGATTAAGGAGATGCCTTTGACCATATGGAAGTGGTAAAATTTAGGTGTCTGCATTTTTCCCCTCTTCTAAATACTATTAAGATGATAGGGTTTCAAAGAAAAATAAAATACAGATGACTCTATGGAAGAAGGGACCGGAAAAGAGATGCCCCAGTAGGGAAGAGCTTGCGTGAGTTACCCAAACAAAGCAGAATTAAATGGGATGTCTCGGTCTCTTAAGAGAAGGCCTATGACGGAAGATTGGGAGGGAATGGTAGGGTATGCCCCCTTGAGAAGGAAAACATGGAAGGGATAAGGGGCCCTAGACAACTTCTTGAAAGTACGAAGTGGCATGTGTTGTTGGAAAGAGCACGAAAAATCAAGAAGATTGGCACTCCAATGGAGGAAAATGGGTTTACAATGTGGAAATGGTGGCCCCAGGAAGATAAGGGGGAGAGTGAATTAGTTGAGCTCAAAAAAGGGGAAAATAAAAGGAAAAAATTCCTTTTTATTTTAAAAAGTCAAAAAATGGTGGAAAAGGCTATAAAAGGTAATTCTAGGAATTACCTCTCCTCATTTGGATAGTTGTCAAGTGGGGAGAAAAGGGAGAAGAGGAGAGGGCAATAGGGAGGGGACACGATGTTGGATTACGATAGCGACATCATTCATTGGGTGGAAGAGAGACAACGATTCTTCACCGAGTGTGTCATGCCACGCCAAGTGAGTATGAAACCCCACTTTGTGATTTTAGTCAATTTAGCTATTTTTTGCAAAAATGAAAATATGGGTTTTGTGGGGTTGCTCGGGAGGAAAAATGGGTTAGAGGGAACATTTTATGTTTTTCAAAAGAAGATATTTGTGGGTGCGGGGGGATTGATGGGTTTAGGCTAGGGTGGTTGGGGGTTGGATAATTTGGGTGTAGGGTAGTCGGGCCCGGGCGGGTCCCCCCAAGTTGGGTGGAGGCATGCCTAACCGAGCCCAAGTAGCCTCACCCAAGCTCGGGTGGGTCCGCCTGGGCTCATGCAGGTCCACCCAAGCTGGGTAGAGGCCGGCCTAGTGAGCCCAGGCAAGTCCACCTCGGCTATGGCAGAGGCCCGCCCAACAAGCCCTAGCAGTTTTGCCTAGGCTCTAGCAGTTCCACCCAAGCTGGGTGGAGGCCCACCAAGCGAGCCTAGGCAGGTTTGCCCACGAGCCTGGGCAGGTCCGCCCGTGGGCTCAGGCGGGTCCATCCAAGCTTGGGCAGGTCTGTCGAAGGAGTAAGGCAGGATAGCCTAAGGCCCAAGGTAGAAGGCCAAATGAAACTTAGCAGGGGAAGAGGGGTGGGGAAGGGTAGGATGGGGAATTAGTGGGATGGGGAAGGGAAACTTTGGGGGGGAAAGAATTAGGACAAGAAAAATGGGGGCAAAACGATGCCAGGAGGAACTAACAAAGTGTTATGGTTATGGATGTAGAATGTTGAGAGCCTACAGATGTGGGAGAGATGATCAGACATATTGACGAGATGCATGGTGGTGATGACGGGCGTCGATCACCAAAGACCAGAAGAGGTAGGGCTAGTCCATATGATGACATACGCAATGATTAAGACCCATAGGGCTATGCTGATAGCCTTGATAGAGTGTTGGGACTCAACGACATCTATGTTCCATCTACTGACTGGGGAGATCGCAGTGACCTTGGAGGATGTCTAGTGGATTCTGAGGCTCCCTATAGCAGGGCTTGTTGTTAACGATTGTTGGACAGCATGCGAGGCATTGGATGAGTCTGTGCATGTGGTATTTGGCAGTGATGATCTACCAATTTTGGATGTGGACAAATGTCTATCTTACAAGGTACCGACTTTGTCTTTGTACCTTGTAGGGTTTATTAGTGGGATCCTGGTACCAGACTGGAGTGATCAATTTTTGCATCTCAAGTTCATCAAGGTGATTCGACATATCATCGAGGGCCAAGAGGGGCAGTTGCATGGGGGACTTGCATGTTGGCATAGCTATATCAATATATGCACTAGGTATGTTATCAAAGGGTGCGGAGTGTGGCACATGTCACACTGCTATAGGTTTTGGCTTGGGAGCACATCAATGTGACCAAGCCGATTGTGCATAGATTAGGAGAGCAGAATGATAGAGAGGCTATGGCCTAGGAATGGCGGGCAAAGGCAGGAGCGATACTACGATATCAAGATGTGAGAGATGTAGATGTATGGAGGAGACGACTGGATGATGTGCAGGAAGAGATGGTAGTGTGGCATCTTTATATGCTATGGCACTTTAGGGGCTAGAGGGATGATGAGGATGCACACAATGGTTACCTCTTCACTCATTGTTATATTGTTCAGAGAGTTTCACTTATAGTGGAGTTACACAGACTCGATCAGGTGACACAGTAGTTTGAAGTGAGGCAAGATATTCCCACGTGGTAGGTGATGTTTTAGCGACTATCACGGGAGCAACCATGGGGGGCTGTGTTGGACCTAGATGCAGTGTGGGCGGAGCTAGAGACACTATAGTTTGTTCCATACCCAGATAGACAAGAGGGGCAGAGGGATGCAGGGGTGACAGATCAATATCAGCAGTGGTTCAGGCGAATCCACTACCACAGATTACCCCAGTAGTGTTGATTGAGGGAGCACTAGGGTTCATGTCAGAGGATGAGAGATGACTGAAGGAAGTGGGACCAGTACCCCAAGGGAGATAGAGAGGGGGTCAGGCAAGATGAGGACAAGGGGAGGGACAGGAGGTGGGTAGAGCAGCTAAGGAGCTAGTGAGGGTAGCCAAGAGGAGGAGACAGGAAGTTGTTGGAGCAACTGAGGAGCTAGTGAGGGCAGCCAAGAGGAAGAGATGATGGTGTAGCACCTAAGGGGATGGAGCAGAGGAGGGAGAGGATGAAGTTAGGGTTGTAGCAGAGCAGGATAGGGGGCTAGAGATCTAGAGAGGAGCCATGAGGCACATGCATCCCCAAGAGGTCAGCAGCAGGAGAGAGGGGAGGAGGTTGAGACCAGTAGAGCGCGAGAGAGACAGGAGGCAGACATGGCCATAGGAGGGCATCAACAATAGAGATAGGAGGAGGGTGAGGCCAGTAGAGCATAGAAGAGGATGATAGGAAGAGGGGCAACCCCCTCGATGATAGATGTGGATGTGATGGAGGCGTCGACAGAGAGCGAGGGGTATAAGCCACGAAAGATGGAAATTGACACTAATGTGTATGACCTCTGACCACTATCGACATCACTGCCCCGAGGAGAGGATACCACGGTGGTGTTGAGAGAAAATCTAGAGAGACTATGCCTCAGCAAGTAGCAATCTTGGTAGACAAAGATAGAGCAGATTAGAGTAGAGACAGTGTTGAGCGAGCTACAGGCACGATCCACCTAGGGTGAGAGAGATTATGCAGTCCTAGCCACACTAGTGTCTGATGTGGAGAGAAGATTGATGTGAGAGTGGGATAAGGCACAAGATGAGGTAGTTGACTTGTGAGCGGAGATAAAGAAATTACGAGCGGAGGTGGCTAGAGAGCATGAGGGAGATGCAGTGAGGTGGCAGAGAGACTGTTTGGTGGAAAAGGCGGAGATACGACAGGTTGTTAGATGAGGGACAGGGAAAGACCCATCAGAGACTGAGAAAGGGACTATCGGAGATATGGAGGCTCTGTAGGGACAGCTAGAGCAGTTACAGATGGAGAGAGAAAATTTGCACCGAGAGTGGGTTGAGTTCAGAGACAGGGTGGACTATTTAGAGTAGACAGTTGGGGATATGGGTTTGATGCAGCGGAGAGAGGAGGAGACGAGGAGAGAGATACATACGTTGTTGTCAAAGAGAAATGTGGCACAGGCACAGGCATAGGCCTTAGAGGTAGATAGGGATGTGCTACAAGAACATGCGCCCTCAGGTGGCTAGGAGTGAGCGGCAAGTGGTAGAGTCAAAGTTTCAGTCTCTCTAGAGAGAGAGGGATGCAATGGTGTCACAAGTGTCAGGTCTTCGATGGGAGCGAGATTCTGCTAAGCTAAGACTTTAGGCACTTCAGAGGGACATGGATGCTGCAGAGGCCTGGGTACAAGCTGTGTAGAGAGAGATGTTGCAAAGGTATGGATGTAGACCTTGCGGAGTGAGTGGGACAAAGCATAGGCTTAGTTGCAGGAAATGTATGGTTAGGGGGGAGTCAGGGGCAAAGGTACAGGGGTTATGAACACAGTTACAGGCTGTAGAGGCTGAGAGATATAGGGATATAGAGTAGGTACAACAACTGACAAAGGCACAAGAGGCCTTGGTATAGGAGCAAAGAGTTATTAGCGAAGACTAAGACAGGTATAGACTTGAGCGGAATGTCGCTAGGCATCAGGCTGTGCAGCGAGATGATTATATACATGAGTCAATTTACTGGAGGTGTGCGTATGGGCATGTTGTTCTAGATCTAGTGCAATGCACAACACGCTACATTAGATAGATACCTCAGATGTCAGGATTGTCCCAGTCATTAGGGACATGTACCAGAAGGTATAGTGACTATCGATAGACTCCTCCTCTCAGTGGTTACCAGGGGATTCCCACCCATGAGTATCAGGGGACTCCCACGCATAGAGGGCCAGTGTTAGACTCTCCTCATAGATCAAATGTGGGGAGTTCATAGTAGAGCAGCTAGAGGGCAGATGATAGGATACTAGGTTTTTGACAGACACAGGATGGAGTGTTTAGTACTTATCAACAAAGATCAGAGGTGCTCTACATCTCTAGATTTTGTACCTTATTTGATGATATATGATAGATATGTGGTATATTATGCTTGAGACTTTGTGACGAGATGTACATTGTATTATATTGATTATGAGATGAGACAGTCCTTATTGACACTATGCATTATGTCCTTTGTGATGGATGATTTAGTTGATGTATGCATATGTATATGATATTTTATACTTATGTGGATGGATGATCTGATCTATTTATGTACATGTATATGATATCACATGCTTTTATGGATGTATGATTTGATTTATTGATGCACATGTTTATGATACTTCATTCTTATGTGGATGTACAATCTGATTTATATATGCACATGTATATGATACTATATGTCTATGCGGATATATGATTTGATTTATTGATGCTCATGTATATGATATCGCATGCTTATATGGATGTATGATTATGCATATATTAATGTTGATAATGTAGGATGATATGAATATTTGGTATGAAATGTAATTAGGACGTAGTCAATAATATGTTTTGGTGGATGATAATGCATGTATTATGTAAATGTTAATATAGACATGTATGGATTAAACAAAACTATGATGCTTAATCTAATCAGCCTATGAACTAGGAAATATATTGAATCTATAATGTAACATGAAATATGAATGAAAGACGAGTTCCTATAATGCAAACCTAAGTGTCAATAAGGACTTGCATGGGATCGTGGATAGGTGATAGGTGTATGGTGGGTATGATACTGCACCTATCAAAAAACCATTAGTATCTTGAGAGGAAGATCAAGAGGGAAAAAGAGTCAAGACCTTGCACAACCTAAATCACAAGTCCTATGTCATCAAGGAGGTTGAATGAAGATTGTATGTAGTGAAATGAGATGCAATGCAATTAAGAATGTAATTTTCCATCTTTAGAGCATTGATTTTTTCTATAGCATAAGATACCAAATAGCCTAATATGTAAGACCAAGGCGAGTTAGCATCCTATGCATGAAACAAACACATCGAACAAAAAGGTTATCTTGACACCCCAAGGTCATGATGACCTTGGTCAGGCCAGGTATTGGGGTAACCACAAACACACAAGGATGCCCCAGCATAACACAAGACCTCAGGGATCTTGGTGGGTACTACGTGGGACAATCAAGAAGCCAACAACAAAGAAAAGAACAAGATATGCCCTATGTTGACCAGTCAAAGCACACCATGATAGGATAGATCAAGATGATCATGAAAAGTGTTGATAGGGAGCTCAAATGATAAACAAAATCCAAAAGTATCAAAAGATCAAAATCAAATTCAAATGTCCTTTGCCATAGAGGAGATGGATGGGATCGAAGTGTTCTGCTAGGAAGGATGCATCCTATTGACATCGATGATGGATACTGAATTAGAATGACCCAGTTCATGCAAGATGTTCTTCATTAACCAAATCTATTGACACTGGGGGATTTTTTTTGTGAGGAACGGGCAAGACGAAGACACAAACTAACACACCCTATAGACCTAGGGGCTCAGGGGTCGATCAAAGATTAGCCTTGCCTACATGAAAGCGCAGAGCCCTCATAGTTCATGAAAAGACCGCGGATAAAGCAGAAAGAGGATGGTGAAGACAAATGATGGATGGACAACATGAGATGGTCAGAATACCCTGGAGGCAGATCAAATGATCAAACTTTCCTACGTGACAGTACAGGGGCAACATAGTTCGACTAGCGATGCGACAAGATGAGATCTAAATGGAGACTGACACGATGGGAGTGGGCTACGTGATGACACAAATTGACCGATAAGTAAACAAATGACATATGCTCAGAGCAGGATACTGAAAAGCTCAGGATGAGGGATAGCCAAGATGGATCATCCAATGCTTAGCCAAAATATACCAAGTGTCCAAGGATGGGAATCGGCGAGGACGATAGTATAGATGAAAACATAAAATAACTAGGATGTCAGGTACATAATGATTAAACCCTCTATAGATGACGTTTGTTACTAGGTTTTCGCCACTTGTACTTATCCAAGGTGCCACCAAAAGCTTTTTTTCACCATATGATGGATTTATTTCTCTTTAATATTTTTGGATTCTTTTTTTTTCTAATTTTTTTTAATTTTTTAGGTGAGGTTACCAAGTAGACTTAGGTGTAGAACCTCTTTAGATGCATGATATTGATGGGTTCTTCAAGGGTCTCTCCTTTGATATTAGTCAATCTATATGCCCCAGATCCATATTTAGCAACTATGATATAAGGTCTCAACCAGTTTGCCTCAAATTTTCCTTTCTTGTCTTGGTCCTGCTGGGTATGTTGGTTCTCTTTAAGGATGAGATCACCAACATGAAACTATCAAGGATGGACCTTTTTATTGTAGTTACACTTGAGGTGATTCTAATATACTTGTAGATGATCATAGACTTTGATTCTTCTTTCATCAAGTAACTCTAGTTGTGCAAGCCGTGCAACATGAGCATCCTCCTCACTAATAAGATTTTTTAGTAAAATTCTCAGTGATGGGATCTCAACTTCAATTGGCAAGATGGCCTCAACATCATAGACTAAAGAATAGGGGGTGGCACTAGTAGGGGTGCGGATGGATGTGTGATATGCCACGAGGGCTAGATGAATAAGGAGGTGCCAATCTCGACCAGTATTATTGACAACCTTTTTGAGGATGTGGATAAGGGTCTTGTTGGTTGCTTCTTCCTGACCATTACCCTGGGGGTAATAAGGCATTAACCAGTGATGCTAAATACTAAAGGTGTCGTAGAGGTGTTTCATGACTTTTTTTAAGGGTTTTCCATTATTTGAGAGGATGGTGGATGGGATACCATATCTGTAGAGAATATGGTAAAGGATGAATTTTGAGATCTGAATACCAATGACCTATGAGAGTGGCATTACTTCCACCCACTTAGTGAAATACTCAATGGCAGTAATTATAAATGTATGGTCATCGAAGAATGGTGGGTGAATCTTGCCAATCAAGTCGAAACCCCATTGAGAGAATGGCTATAGTGCTAAGAGGGGTTGAAGGTCCTGTGCTAGAGCATGAATCAAATCTACATGTTGTTGGCAGGGAAGGAACTTCTTCACAAATTCACAAGCATCATGCTCTAATGTAGGCCAATAATATCCAGCTTAGAGAATCCTTTTGGACAAAGCCATACCATTTGAGTGAGCCCCACAAACACCACCATGTACTTTTGTTACTGCAATATATGCTTCAATCTCATTCAGACATCTAAGGAGGATTCCATCATACCCACGATGATAAAGTGTGTCACCGACAATAATGTATTAGGAAGAGTGATGAATGAAGTCTTTGCATTGATTGCGTGTAAGATCTATGTGTAGAATATTGTCATGGAGATAGGTGTATATGTCCTAGTACCATGGGGAAATGGTACCCACAATGTCGCACACCATGTTAGTCTCAGGGATATCATATGCTGGGATTAAAAAAATTTCTACAAGGAACTCACATTCTGTCTGATCTTTAGGCATGTTAATCAGGGAGCCGATAGTGGCCATTACATCAGCTGCTTTATTTTGTACCCTAGGAATTTGAACAAATTGTATGAAGGTGAAATATTTCTTGAAATCATCCACCATGCATTTATAGGGAAATAGCTTATCATCTTTTGTTAGGAATTCATCATTAACTTTCCTGCAAGTGAGTTATGTGCCACTACTTTACAATCCAGAGGTCGATGAGGAGGGCCTTGTACTCTGCCATGTTGTTGGTACACAGGAATGCTATCCTGAATGATTTTGGAATGTAGTCACCTTGAGGGGTAACTAATAAAATCCCTACGCTTGATCCATTATGAGTATATGAGCCATCAAAATATGGTGTCCAAGCTGGTGCTTCTGTAACTATGTAAACTTCTTCATCTAGAAATTCAGTTTCTAGAGGGTAAGCATCTACTAATGGTGGCTCGACCAAATGATCAACTATGACCTATCCCTTTATGGCTTTCCGCTCCACATACTCTGTCAAATTCACTTAGAATCATGACCCACTTTTCCATGCAGCCAGTCAAGGTGGTCATAGATAACAGATACTTTAGTGGATCAATCTTAGCAATTAATTTGACGGGATGGTTGAGCATGTAATGTTAGAGTTTCTATGTGCTAAAGACTACTATGAGACATGCATTTTCCATGGGAGAGTAGTTTAATTCATAGCCGACCAATGTCCGACTGATGTAGTAGATCTCCCTCCCTTTCAATGATTCATCATGTTGTGCCAACAAGGCCCCCAGTGCAACTAAAGTGGCAGAGATATAAAGCAAGAGGGGTTTCCTTGGAATAGGTGGCATCAAGATCGATGGATGAGCTAAGTATTCTTTGATCTTATCAAAACCTATCTGACACTATTAGTTCCATAAAAGGTGGAATATTTGTTCAGAAAATGAGTGAAAGGATAACACTTATCCATGAGCTAGGCTATGAACCGATAGATGGATTGCATCTTCCCTTGGATGCTTCTTAACTATTTCAGATTGCGTAGGGGTGGCATGTCCAAAATAGCTTTAACCTTGGCGAGATCAACTTCAATACGCCTTCGAGAGACTATAAAACCCAACAATTTTCTTGATGTAACACCAAAGACACACTTTTTGGATTTAGTCATAACTTGTAATGTTCCAACTGTTCAAAGATCTTTTTCAGGATAGTACGATGTTCTGCTTAGGTTCTAGATTTTCCTAACAAGTCACTGAAATAATCCTCCATGATGATATGGATGAGGTCATGGAAGATGACTGTCATCACCCTTTGATATGTCACCCCTACATTTTTTAGACCAAAGGGCATAACATTGTAATAGAAGGTACCCCAAGGTGTTCTGAAAGCAGTCTTGTGTTGGCCCTCAGGTGCAATTCGGATCTAATTATAATAGAGAAACTATCCATAAGGGATAACATCTTGTGTCCTATTGTGAGGTTGACAAACATGTCAATGTTAGGCAGAGGGAAGTCATCTTTTGCGCAGGCCTTGTTAAGGTCTCTAAAGTCTGTATAGATCCTAATGTCTCCATTTGGTTTGGAAACTGGTACTATATTGGAGATCCACTTAGAGTAGTCAATTGGTCTGATAAAACCTGCATCTAGTAACTTCTCCAATTCGTTCTTGACTAACAATGCTACCTGTGGATGCATCTTGCAGAGCTTCTGTTTGACAGGCTTGTCATCTGGGTGAACGTCCAGATGATGAACCACTAAGGTGGGGTCTAAGCCTGGCATGTCTGAATATGACCAAGCAAAGTTAATGATTCCCTCTTGGAGTAGTTGTGCGATGACTAGATACTCTTGCTCTGAGAGTGACTTAGCTACATAGGTGATCTTAGGATTTTCAACAATACCCAGATTAACTTCTTGAGTATCTTTGATTAG
Organism: Sequoia sempervirens; assembly: GCA_007258455.2. Classification (NCBI taxonomy): domain Eukaryota; kingdom Viridiplantae; phylum Streptophyta; class Pinopsida; order Cupressales; family Cupressaceae; genus Sequoia; species Sequoia sempervirens. The sequence goes on from VDFB02271358.1 coordinate 785,747,488, forward strand.
GATGGATGATCGAGTAGATAATTGAGTTCCCACAAGGGGAAGATGAACATCTCCATCCTCCAACGCCTTTTTGAGGTTTTCATTTTCAGACGCGTCCTTTATTTTTACTTTTTCAAGGTCAGGAAGTGCATCAAGGAGGTTTTCACTACATGACCACTTTTTATTTTTCTTTTTCTTATTTTTGTGACTGCGGTGTTCATCCTCCCCCAATCCCATGAGGTTGACATATGTATCCGCTGACATATTGACAGGTGCGCTATCACGTAGGTCCGAATCAATAAGCTCATGGTGATGAAGGGATATGCTAATGGTATAGACAGATAGGAATTCTAACATGGATAACAAGTCTATGTGATCAACATCATCATACGCATGTATGATGTATTCCTCATTAGGTATGATTTCTAATGAGCTATCATCAATAGCAACACTATTCAAAGTATTAGATGGTGTTGCCGGGCCTCTCTGCTTTTTGTCGTATCTAATGCATATGTTCTTTGGTAGTTTTGATGTATCAATAGGTTGCAACCGCCCTTGTTCTTCTTTACCTAGACCCCTCCCTTGGTAGTTATACTTTTTTGCAAACTTAGCTGACCAAGGATATGCTTCCTAAAAATATTCCTTTAGAGGAGGATCTAGTTGGGGTTCTTCTCAGTATACACATTGACTTATAGCCTCTTTTGGCACATCAATCTTGATACTTGGGGATCGGAAAGTGGTAGTAGGGATGTTTCTAACACTGAAAGTGATAGTCTTGTCTTCCTTTGGAGAAGCATGTGAAGGTTGACTATACTTGTGTGGTGACGGTGGCATGGTTGCTAGATTAAGAGTAGTATGCATTTTGTATTCACCACACCCCTTGTAAATGATCTAGACTTTTGCAACTGTAGGATCGGTGGTGGAAGATGGACTAGTTGTCATGGTGGAGGGTGGATTAGTGGATGATGATTGAGATGACCCCATTTCAACCCTAGGACAATAATGTAAATGGGGAAATGACGCTTCTAAAGTGTGACAGTATTCAAATGGTTGGGGTCAGCATAGATTGCACTAACCTCTTGTCTGTTAACTAGGAATTATAGACATTGATGGTACATGGAGGAGACAACTTGCATAGCATGGAGCCATGGGCGGTCAAGGATGAGATTATATGGCAAGTCTAGATCAAGGGCATGATAGGTAGTGTATTGAACCACATGTCCCACTTGGATAGGAAGATTGATAATTCCCTCTAAATTCCTTTATGCATTATCATAAGCCTTGATCATGATGATTTTGATTACTTAAATCTTCTTGAGTATACCCCACCTATTTTATGAATTTCAAAGTACACAGATTGATGGCAGAGCCATTATCTACCAAGACCCTTTTTATTTTATGACAGGTAACCACAACTTCGATATGAAAGAGGTGATTATGATTGACATCGATATTTGGCATGTCATTCTAGTTGAAGTGTTGCTGATAAGATAAAGCTAGGTGTCCACCAAAGCTTGGAATCATGTAGGATCGATGTCATTAGGTACATGGGTTTATTGTAAGGATCTGTTGAGGATTTCTTGATGTACAGGGGAAGACTTAAGCAGATCCAAGATTGAGATCTAGATAGGGGTCTTCCCTAAGTGATCCAGAATGTTGTACTTAGAGTTTACAGGACTTGGCTAGGCAGATGTAGAGGCTGCATGGACAGTGATGCGGGCTCATCATGTAGTAAAAACACACTAAGGGTCTTTGGCTTTGACATGTATCATAGATACACAAGGTTCTACCTGCTCAATGTAATGAATAATACCCTCGTAATTGATGGGTACATTCTTATAGCATGTGTTATTTGTGTTGTTGTCCTGAGGATTGTTGTTGGAGATGCTCATGCCTTAATTATGGTTTGGAAAGGAATTTTGATATATCTGCAATTGAGCATTGGATGACAAAGCTTGACTAGTGTCAACTTTGATATCTCCTTGATCAATAAGATCTTGGACATAGTTTTTGAGACCTTGACACTTATTCAAAGTGTGTCCTTTGATTTTATGGAACTCACAATATTCATTTTCCCTAAACTGTGTAGGCTTAGGTTTGGATTCGTCAAGTGGTTTGGTGACAGGGTAGGTGATCGGGTAGTTGATCTATAACAACTTATTGAATATGACACTTAGAGGTTCTCCTAATTGAGTATACTGGCATTTAGCATTCCCCTAGTTGTTCTAGTTTTACTATTGAGGACAATGAGGTTCCCCCTATGGTAAAAATATGGTGTTAGGTACGGATGGTGATTATCTCTAGGATGTATTAGCCACTTGGATGTGTTTAGTATCAGTGACACCATCATTCACTGCATTCTTTTCCTAGTTGTGTATCTTGATGTGCCCTTTTCCAACAAGGGCATGTTCAAGGATGGGTCCCTTTTCCACTATCTCTGTGAAAGTGGTGACACAGTGCAACCTAAAATTATGAGCCATGTTGGGATGAGAGTTCTCCACAAAGAGGGTGACCATGTCCTTTTCTTTTAGAGGGGTTTTCATTCAACTTGCTAGCACACGCCACCTTTGAAGGTAGCTAACAAAGGTTTCCCCCTCATGTTTTTTCTCTTTGAGGAGATCTAAGGTGTCAGTGTCCTCCAAATTGAAGGAGAAGTAGGAGACAAATTTTTCTAACAGGTCTGCAAAATACTTTATGGACCCTCGTTCGAGGCTCATGAACCACTCGAAGGAATTTCTCTTCAGGGCTTTTGGGAACAAACACAAGAGATAGTTTTCGTTGTGCATAACCTCTTAAAATTGGAAGTAAAACTCCTGCAAGTGGGCCTTAGGATATTTGTTCCCCCTATATCTGTCAAATTTTGGTATTTCAAAATGTTTAGGGAAGGGAATCAATGAGATGGAGGGATTGAATGGATATGGACATATGTCCTCGAATTTGAATGATTGTTTGTCAATCCTAGCCTAAAGATCTTTCAGAGTGGCTTTGATTTCTAGCAGATCTGAGTTGATTGGTGGTGGGTTGGATGGATATAGATGGTAGGACAATAAAGGATCCTGCTAAGAGAGTCTCAGATTGTTGAGGTATGGATTTTCATAGTGGGATGATGATATCCCTTGCTAGTAAGTAGAGGGATTTTATTAATATGGGGGTTGTTGTTGTGAGGTATAGTGCAGATTTTTTTGATAAAGATGTGAGGTAGGCTACTGAGGAGCTTGGATGCAATGTTGCAGATTGGCGTGCTAGTACTGAAGGTACTATTACAACTACTGAGAGGCTGCATAAGTTGGTTGTTGTTGGGACTATTGTTGGTTATGGTAATAATAATGTTGGGGTGGTTGTTGATGTGATGTGAGATGTTGTGTGGGCTGAGATGGGATGTACTGTGTTTGAGCTCACGGACATAAGATGAATGTGAGGAACATAGATATGGTTTGAGTGGGAGGTTGGGATAGATTTCTTTGTGTCTGGTATGGTGGTTATTGTGAAGAAATTGGTGGATTATATAGCGGTTTTTGTTGTTGGGGCAGTTGAGATAATGCAGGGGAATTTTGCAAAGGAGGTTGTTGGGTACCAAAGAGGACATTCGGTTGGGATGTACCTTGTGGCAAAGATGGAGGTGACAGGTTAGATTGGGGAGGCTATAGAGATGCATATGAAGGTGATGGTAGGTTTATTGCCCCAAAAGGTGGCAGTATTATAGTAAAAGGACTGACCCTAGTGTTGATAGGGGGTGGATTTGAAAGGGGTGGTGTCATTAGCATTAATAGTTGTGGTTGTAGAACATTTTGTGGCATGCCAAAGGAAAAAGGATCATTGGGATCAACTATTTGAGGATCCCCCATGACTGAGATCATGAGATGTGGGGGATTGCTAATGGGGTATAGAATGGTGTTGCCGAACTCAAGTTGATGCCAACCTTCTACTGGAGGAACATTGGGGACGTATGAACTACCTAGTGCATTTTGTGAGCCTTGGGGTATGTTAGACATGGAACCACTATATTTAGATAAGTCAACTCCTGGTGGAAGTTTGACACCTTTTTCAATTAAGTGGGCCAAGATTTCTTCCCCATGTTTTTGGAGAAGACGATCCATCATTTGCACATTAACAGGGTTACTAAAATGTTCCTCAAATGTAAGTTCGAGTTGGTTGACCATGTTCTCATCCCCGAGTGGCGATGTGTTTTGAACATCAATATTGGATTGTGATGATGTACCATTATGTGGATCCTGAGGGATGTTTGCACCATTATGGGGATCTTTTGAGGCATTAGCTGTGTTGTTTGGATCTTGAGGGATGTTTGGCTAGGATTGTTGTTCGGCCATTTTCCTTGTTTGTGACCGAGTTTGAACGAGCATGCAAGATGATATGATGGACTAGGATGCTAGGATGACCTTGGTGATGAAAGGATTGATTTGATTTGATGATTGATTAGTCGACAAGGATGTGTCTCGATAGGATTGATTTGATTTGACCGAAGTGGATTTTGCTTGATGAGATCAGATTGGGTTGATTGGTAGACAATCGGCCAACCTAGATTGGATGATATGATGATTTGATTTGGATTGATGATCAATTAGGATGAATGATAATGATCGGAATCTAAAACCAAGTTCAAGAGTGACCCTTGGTAGTACTAGGTGTTGACTAACCAACTAAAGGATGGATGTATGATAGTGGCACTGAATCTAACTTGAAATAGAATTGGATTGATTGGGCCAACAAGGATGACTGACTTACAATTGATAATAATTCTAATTCAGTTTTTGATGGATGACGATAAGAGATGAACACTTAGGTCAACTTGGATAACTACTTTTAACTATATTTCAATGGGATACTGGTGGTTCGAGATGGGGAAATGATAACCAAACCATGGGTTTGAAATGGGTAAATGAGGATCCTGGATGGGTGAATGGATGGACAAACCGAGGGGATGAATGTTTAGGATGGTAAACTAATTTTTGAAATAGGTGTACGGATGATCAAAACAGGGAGATGAGTGATTGAAATGATGAAACAAGGGTCCCAAATGGTAGAATAGATGAAAAAGTTAATCAATCAAAGGTCAGGTCCACCCCTGTGGAGGAAAAGTCCACCCAAGGAACAAAAGATTGTCGAATTTTTCCAAAACAGGACTGAAATTGGTGGGTGAAAGGTTAGGTCCGCCCAAGGAACAAAAGATGGTCAAATTTTGCCAAAACAGGCCTAAAAGGGGTGGATCAAAGGTTAGGTTCACTCCTAGATGGGTCAAGTCCACCTAAGGAGGGCAAGTCCACCTGTCGGGAGGGCAGGTTCAACTATTTGTAGGTCAAGTTTGGTTGTTTACAAGTCAAGTCCAACTGTTTGCAAGTTTAAAATTGAATTTTGATAAAAATACTAAGGAAAAGGACTCAAAACACAACAATCATCAATCAAAAAGATATGGCTAAGTGAAATAAATCAAATAATCACTAATTTCGCACAAAGAAGACAATTCAAACAATACAAACCTAAGTCTAGTAGAAAGGGTATGGTCGACAAAGTCTTCTAATCTAGGATGAACATGGTTACTAAGGATTCCTTGATATACACCCGATACGTGAGGCCCAAACCGTGAACACCAAGTTGTTACAAGCATGAGTCGGGAACCTTAAAGGCTCAAACCAACTCTTCACATCATCCCGATGCTTTGCCAATTACAATGTGGTAGGATTGAGGTACAACTTTCCCTCTCCCCCCTTTATATAACCTATCAGTATGTGTAGTTGGAATCATCACTTGGGGTGATGAAATCCCCAAGAAGGTCCAGCTAAGAAAAATAAAAGAGGTGGACTCAAAGGACTTGATAAGCTATGATTTCTTATCACCCAGGATCGTTGAATGGCACAAGGGGATTGGATGCTTCAAATAGGTCACCAAGAAACATGGAAAACAAGGTTGAATAACACCTCCTAGTTAAACCATGTACCTAAATTAGGGGTTAAAAACCCTTAAAATAGCCAAAAAGATTGCTAGAAAGTGAAATTTTACCTTCTGGAAAAAACTGTCTAGGGAAAATCCAGCTATGTAGAGGTCAGGTCCAACTGTCTGTAGGTCAAGTCCAGCTATCTACAAGTCAAGACCAACTTTCTACTAGTCAGGTCCACCTATCTGTAGGTCAGGTCCCCCCCTTTGTGAAGGACTTGACAAAACACTTTATGGAGACTGTGGGGGGGCAAGTCCACCCCTGGGCAAGGTTGGGTCTACCTGCGGAGGATAGGACCACCTGTCTGTCAGGTCAAGTCTACCCTTGTAGGTCAGGTCCTCCCCAAGAAGTTCAATTCTACCTATTTGTAGGTCGGGTTAGCCCCTCTGTAACTTGCACTTGCAAAAAGTCCAAAACTAGCAAACGTGAAAGCAAGAGACCCATTTTTGGGTCCCACCGGGTGTGCCAAAAATGTGATAGGGAAAATTTCAGTGTTAGAAAATGAATATAAAACAAAAGAGTACAAAACAACAACAAAAGACACCCTACACCTCAAGATTATCCTAGTTGGATTCAATACAAAATAAAGACAACAAAATGGAACCTTTTACTTGTCTCGAATTGATCCTTTGGTTGGCCATTCAATTTTTGGTGATGTATACTCCTTGGATGGAAACAAATTCAAGCTATAAGATGGATGGAAAATGGATGAAAGTGGATGCAAGTATGAAAAATGGCTAAGTATGGCCCAAGGAAAATTTTTGCAAGAGTTTGGCTACTATCAATTATCTCTCCTAAAATGAGAGAAAAGAGGGGGTATTTATAGAGAATTTGGAATTCTCTAGGGAAATGGACGGTCAATATTAAGCCACCAAAATCAAGATGTAGGGCTAAGGTGAGTTGAGAACTCACAAGCCCTCACATCTTGACATGTGGCATGTGAAGTGGCTTGAAAAGGATGAAGTGGACATGAGTTGGAAAGATAGTACATGACATGGAGGTGGTACACAGTACCTTGGGATTGGGACAAGATCTCCTCATAAAGGAGGTACTTGTCCCCATGTGGGTGAGAGGACATGTGGGGAATTAAAAATTCCTCGAATATCCTCATAGGAATGAGAAAATGAATTTTAAATTCTATGGGATGCATTGGGGGATTAAATATGAATTAAAAATTCACATGGGGAATCGAGTATCTTATTCAAAAAGAGAAAGCTTTTAATGAAGTTGACTAAGGACACATTCCATAAAATGATATGGGGATTAGGGATGACCTAATCAAGTGATTAAGGTTGTGCAAGTACTTTATTAGAGTAATTAATGACAGATTAGAGGCAAGTGGGAAATTATGGAGGATGGGACCCTAATGATGATTAAGGTTGTGCACATCTTAATCATAAATTAATTATGACTAAGAAAGAGGTTTAGATTGCTAAGAGGGATTAGAGACCAACTTGCAAAAGTTGGAGGATGTGGCAATGAGAGAGAAAGTGAGGAATTTAAAAATAAATTTAAAATTCCAAAAGATAATATGACTAAATTAAATAAATGGATACATTTATTTAATTTAGAGAGGAAAGAGGGGAAAAGTATTTATTAAATTAAATACTTTGGAAACCTTATGAAAGACATGAAATATTAATTAAATGAGTGATTTAATTAATACCGGAAAAGAGAAAAAATTAAATGAGCAAAGGGATGATTAAGGAGATGCCTTTGACCATATGGAAGTGGTCAAATTTAGGTGTCTACAGATCCAGTTGATCATAATTTATCCTACGCCATTATCAAGTAATCATTTATCTTACTTCTCTCATGTAAAAGGTGATATTTGGTCATAATATTTATCATAAGAGCATGAGTCAGTTGGTGACTCTCTATTAGCTCTTATGTGGTAGCAAAAAAATTATATCTATAAATATCTTCTTAAATATAAGGGTGATTTTGTTAGGATATTTTTTTGGATGTACTTTTGGGAAAACAAACCTCATCATTGAATCTAGAAGGCTCAAAATCTATTATTTTCATATAAACATTTAATATTTTGGAGACTCTTTTTTTCCATTTTTACTAGGGTTTGAAGAAATTTATAAAATATTTTTGTTATAATTATATAGAAGTACAATCTAGATACAAGTCTTCAAATATAACTATGAGTATTAGGTATAGACAGTCTAGAGTAAGGCATGTTCATATAATATTCTATATATATGTCATTAGAATCCTTGTATGCATAATCAGTGTGATTTTAGTAATTTTTATTTATTTTTTAAATATTAATATAAATTTGTATTAGTTTATTAGCAAGACCTTGGTGCCTTGTCATGGGGTATTTTTGACCCCAATTACTACTAGGGTTTTTGAGCTTCATAAGGAGGGAGCAATGTAGCTAGGTTTATTATAGCTTTGCTTGCCCAAAGATCATTATCATTGGCATCACAATTAAAGCACCACTTGAGCAACCCATAGGTTTTCATTCCCAAATCATAACCAGCTTCCAACCGAAAGACCACCTAGACTAGTGGCACCACTTGTGTAGGGCCTCTAAATAATTTTAATGCCCTAAGAAAGTTATGTTTTTAGAGTCATAACGTTCCACCTATGTAAAAAATTCTTACTATATATTATAATCATTATAAAGTAAGTTACATGTAATTTCCAATGGTGTAGGTCTCATTATTAGGTTTTGTTGTTGGAATATTTTATTTCTTATTGTAATCAGTATTTTTTACTTCTCCATTCATAAAATTTTGTTTATTTATCTTGTTTTTTATGATTTTGGTAGCATTGGAATGATATTGTGGATGTTTTTTAATATATATATATTTTCCATAAATGGCCCTAGGTATCTTTTATTTTGTTTATTTCATGTTTACATTCTAATTGATAACTTGAATATCCTGATACCTTGATAAGTTTAATATTTTTGGGAGGCTTCATTTTAAGTATGGTAATATTAGGGATATTCTAATTACTTTTTTAAAGTTTTGTCTATATAATTTAAATTTCTATGTTAGTTCATTATGTGTTTTTCATTTCGTCCTTCTCTAAATATATTGTCAATGGGAAAATATAAGCAATGGAGAGATGGTGTCTTGAAACATCTTTGTTGGCTTCATCTTTCACCGCATTCATATGGTCTTGTTCCTCAACTAGGTACTCTTAGTGAGAATCTTATTTGAAAATATAAAAATTAATTTATTATAGGATTGATTGAGCTACATGTTGATGATGATGCTTGGAGTGTCATTACACATGTTGAGTTTCCTTCTGCTCTTTGGACCAAACATAGGGAGATATATGGAGATCATGATACATAGTCATTCCTAGCTAATCTTGTATCTCTTGATGATTCAAACAATATACTATATGACTATTAAATTAGTCAAGAGGTTTTCTAGAGAAGTTTGAATATTTAAATGATAAGGATGATGAGGTTTCTTCAAATTCTCGTTCTACAATATAGATATAATCATTCATCTTTCACCTTCATTGATTCCTTATGAAAAACTATTGATTGAGGCTTATCTGAATCTTTCTTCTTTATAGTTTACTTTAGTTTACAAGGATCATCATAGTCTTTCAAATTCAACTTTGTGAGATGCTTACTTAACATGTATTTCAATTTTAGTTTGTGAATATTGTATTGTACATTTGGGGGACACACTTGATGATATTCATCTTCTCATTGATGATAGTTATGAAACTATTAGTTTCAATCAATTGTTATGTTTAGATATTTATGTTCATGAGTTTTCACATAATTTTATTTTTTAATCTTAATTGATAGGGGTAACACATAATTTTTTTTGGCATGCTCTCACATGGAGACACTTGAATTGTTTTTAGAGGCACCTATCATGAGAATTCTTACCTAAACTCTCATTTTAGACTTGGAATTTCTTCTACATCTAATATTATACTTGTTTCTTCCCACAAGGAGGATTATTTTTTGCAAGCATTGGATTATAATTTTTCCTTAAAGATTTTTCCATTGATATTGAAGATATATCATTATGGGGGGATCAATAATATCACTCTTTCTCTCTTATGGAGAGGTTATCTTTAGTATATTTGTGATATATGTATTCTTTGGGAGGTCATATTGAGTCCTCCATTTATCATTCCTTCCATTCATCATGTGTACATTTTTGTTCTCTTGAATTCTATCTTATAGGGTTTTTTCCCACCAGATTTTATTTTCCCTTTCCTCAATCTATGAGATCTTTGTATATGTGTGCCTAACATGTGCTAAAAGTTGGGACCCATCCTTGCATTAATTTTGCATCTTTTACTCTTTTATTTGATCACTTCTCCCAAATTTACACTTAAGGGGGGTGATTGCGCGAATAGATTATATTACTTGACTAGATCATATATTAGGTCCTCTTCACATGTGTTCACATTTTAACTTTACTTATAGATTTAGGGATCATTCTAGAAGAATCTAGTATACATTTTATTTTATCTTTAGTTATCTCACGACATAGGATTAAGACACTTGTCACAATCTTCTATTGTCCTATCTCTCAACTTTGCCTATATAAGCAATGTGTCAAATGTATGTATGTATGTATGTATGTATGTATGTATGTATGTATGTATGTGTGTGTGTGTGTGTATGTATGAATATATATATGTATGTTTGTATGTTTAGTGTATGAAATTGATTCCCTTTACAATTTCTCACTTTGTTTGGGTCCCTTATTTATCATATTTAATTAAGCCGATAATTTTCCAAATTACATATTCAAAAGCCTTATTTATCCTCCTTTTTTGAAATAGAAACTAACATTTCATTAATTCCATTAATATTTTAATTAAATTGGATATTGACCGTCCTTAATTTTAAGGCTAGGACCCATTCACCCAAGAGAAAATGGGTCCCCTTAAAGTCCTAGGACCCATTTTTAAATAAGCTTTTCTTAGTCTTTAAATGATTCAAAATTCATATATAATTATTAGCTTTTGGAACATAATTTTAAGGAAATTAGATAATAACCTATAAATACATAGTATTATTATCAATTGAAATATAATTAGAGGGTGATCACACAATACTAGTTTACAATTTTTGGCCAAACTGGACATTGAACTAATTTTTTCTAACTAAATCTTCACTTTTGAGCACCTATAGTGGCTAAACTATGAGGAATTTGAAGATGATGTAAACTAGTGATTTGTAACATTTCGTCTATAGATTCTAAATATATTTTTTTCAATTTTTTGGAATCAGATTGCACTTATTTTTCCATCTCCTTCAAAAACTTGTTTTTTTTCAGTAAACACCATTTTTAAGGAGTGATGCTCACTGTATACAGCATAACTTATTTTTAATGATGGATAAAATTATTTTTGTTTTTGAATTTAGATTTGTAACTATGATATCTAATTCTTTCATTTGGTTTCATAGTGTTTTATTGAATTTTTTTTCCTTATTCAAGTTTCAAAGTCAAACCAATTACAATTCAGACATAGGTGAACTGTATACAACATAACTCTTTTTGTATATATCGAAATTGAATTTTTTTTTTTGTTGGATCAAGGACTTCAATATCTAGAGCACTAATATTTTTCAAATTTTTTTTTGATAATCTTCTATTTTTCCATTTCTAGAATAGAGAGCTTGATTTTCAGTGAAAAACCTACACCTACAAGAAATAAAAAATAAATATAATAATAATAAAATTAAATTTATTTAAAATTATACTTTTGGGAAAGCTTATAATAAGGACGACATACTTTAAAAAAAAAAAAATGAATTCATTTGATCCCCCAAAAGGTAAATCAAAAGTTTTTTTTTATCAACATTTTGATAGGTATAAAGGAGACTCTGTTATAGGTATGGTTTAAAACTAGTGGGGTTCTATCCAAGGGGGTTTGATCTAAGGTGGTTTGATCAAACCCTCTTCAATTGGAATCCTTTAAATGGAACTTTTCAAGGCTTAAATCATTATATTTTCTAAAAATATGTGATGTCAGCAAAAATCAAGATCCCTCAGAAATTGTAAACCATTATTGTAAAATCATCCAATAACACTTAAAACACACAATCAAAGATAGCAAAAATAAAATATTATTGTCAAAAGCATTCAATAATAGATTTATCTATCATTTATAGTAGCATTAAAGATCATATCATCATGTTCAAGCTTATATGTTTTCATATTGAATCTTGTGAAGGATAATATGCATTGTTGATTAACAAAGCATCCAAGCATTCAAATATAGAACAAATTGAGAAAAGGAAGATCAAGTTCCTTGGAGTGATGTGTTTAAATTTAGTCCTCTAAGGAAAGCCATTGAACGTTTAGTGAGTTGTGGAAAGAAAGTGTTCATCATAATTTCCTTTTCCATTGTCATTATTCTTCTATCAAGTTTTAATTACCAAATGTGGGGTTTGAATAAGGAAAACCCCCATTCAAACACAAAAAATTCTCCCTCTTTGTATGTGTAGATTACAGGTTGAAGAAGGATTGAAGATCTTGAAGAGAAATTTCACATTATTGCATTTAATGCATTCAATGTTTTCAAGTCATGGAAACTTAGATTCAAAATTTATTTTCAGCTATCTGACAATGGAACTTGTGTAAAATAGAAGCTAAGATTCTTCCTTAGAGGACCACAAAAGGAATTTTTAGGACCACTAACCAAGACCCACTCGCCTAAGGGAAAACCATTTCTTCAATTGATCTCAAATCATACTTTTGGTGGCTTGTACATGTGTCCTAACCCCTTTTAGATCTACTTGTAAACTATGGTTTCAATTCCTATACTTTTAGGAATTTGGATTTCATGTTCTAGGTCTTATAGTTCATTTAATTTAAGTATTGTATATCAATTCAATTTGGTTTAAGTTCTATCCCCTTACCCTATTGTCCTAAAGGAACTAAGAACTAAGTTTGATTGACTCACCTTTAATGTTGAAAGTCAATCTCCACTCCTTATGGTCTCTTTCCTACGGAAATTCCCCTAGGGAAAGACACCTATTGTGGATATTTAAAGTCATATTTATTGTCCCTCTATCGCTACGTATTATATTGGTAAACTAAACATTGTTAAGGTTTCTTGTTTAATATTTCATTTCATGTCTTATTATACATCACACCTTTTCCAATTTTGAGATCTTTGAAACCTTAGACCTAGGTTTTGCATCATCTTGTCTTGCATTGTATTTAGGGTTACACATTGCATGATTGCATCATTTAAATTCATAAAAAATCAAAAATATTACATACTTTATGCATAGTAGCTTGCATTAAAGTGTGTTTAGTCATTTAGATCATAATTTTATTCAAAATTGCATTAAAAAAACAATTTTCATTTGCTTATACATTGTCAGAAAATGGCATTTGCATTTTCATCATATTTCTGGGAAAATTGTCACTGAAGAATCTATGTGTTGTTAGGAATAGTGAGCTTAAACATCAAGTTAAATATTTTGATTTTAATTTTTTAGACCCCTATCCTAGCACTCATTCACCCTACGATGAACTTGTCCTGGTACAAATGCTTTTCCAAATTTTTGCACATTGTTGTGTCTTTGTTTTATTAGTCTATTTCAGCTTGTAGATCTCTATTTTAGATATAGAAATCACATAATTTAGTAGTGGATTGCATCTAGTTCAATCAGTGAAAAATAATGCATTGTTTGAAACTAAAATTAGCATTCAAAAGTAATCATTTTTTTATTTTTTTCATTTAAAATCAGTCAGTCATCAAATTTTAAACCTAAAAGTTGCATTAAATGTCCATTCATTTCATATTCAGAGCAAATTTTCACCATAGGCATGTGTTTTGGTAAAATATGGATGTCTTTAATATCTTTGGTTGATATTTCAAATTGTGTGTTCAATGATGATATTAATGCAATTTAAAAAATTCATGAATAGGTTCACCTCCTATGAACAAAGATGTTGGCACCCGATTGTATTTCTAGCCCTTCTAGGGTTTTTCACCTAAAGAGGGAAAGATAGGCCAAAATGCAATGCATAAACATTCAAATATTAATGTGATGTGCATGTAATGTGTCTAGATGAAATGAACTAAATGCAAATAACTAATAAAATAGATCACTAATTGAATTAAAACTAAGAAATGCAATGTGTTTGAAAACACGGTGTTGTATGCAAACATGAACTAGAAACATGAACAAACAAGAACAAACAAGAACAAAATTTAATGAAAGTAAATTATCTGCACATTGAGATTGAAAGATAATGTTGGAAGGTTCTAGAATGTTGAAGATATCAATGTTGAAGCCCACTGGGACGCATTCGCCACAAATGGTGAATTAGTCATGTTTCTGGTAAAATCTATCAGAACAAGTTTTGAGATGTCGAGAACACAAAACTTTAGAAAACACTTTTTTCCAGCCTAGAAGTGGGAATCGTTCACCATAGATGGTGAATTAGTCCATCTACAGATTTCTAAAAAGTCAAAGGTCAACTCTATGGGTCCTGATCTATACTTTTTTGCCTGACAGCTTGTCAGATCTGAATTTGGAAAATCTAACAGGAAACTAGTCTCCAAACTCCAAATATGGGTTTTCCTTGGTCAAGCCCCAATTGGTAATCAAACCTTTAATAATGAAATGAAATAAAGAAGAAATGATGAACAAATAACATGCAATGTCATAAACTCAACAAACCCTTGTTGTTGAAGTCTGAAGATATGCTACTGCAAGATGCTTGAATGCTTGATTGAATGATGAAAATGATAGAATGCTTGAATGCATGAGTGAATGGATGAATGGGGGTTAAAATGAATAAAAAATCATGTATTTATACACAATTATGCCCTCATTTCCTTAAAATACAACATCACAGGCCGACTTTAGGTCTTAAGGAATAAAAACCCACCAGTAGTTTAAGTTTATTTTGATTTTGTGCCAAGAGGGAGTCATTCACCCCTAGTGGTGAATGGGTCCCACTCAAGGTATGTGAATAGGTGTCAGGAATTAAGTTGTCTTAAATGATGTTTGTTGGGTTTATATTCAAAAATACACTTAAAAAAGACCTATAAATGCATAAAGGGGCCAAATAAAGCATAAGAAAGGTGTATTTATTGATGACTAGTCAAGAAAACTATGAAAGTTTGTTACAACACTTTACAAGACTTTGAAATAAGATTTGGTAAGTGATAAAAAGGGGATATGTAGGTGAATTATAATAAGAGTCTAGAAAAGTGTTAAAATGTGTCACAACATTTCACAACACCTTTACAAGACATCATGAAGTCTTAATGATTCATAAAGATTCAATACCTAATGTGAATATGTGTGCCACATTGCAACATTACATAAAGGTGAAATCAAACCAAATAAGCACAAGGTAGGACAAAACAAGAAAAAGTAGAAGGGTTACTTTTTCTGTGTCCATAGTTAGCCCCCACTTTAGTGAGAGGATGAACTTTCTTCAAACTCACACTAAAGTAGTCATGCATACAATCAAGAGGGGTCTGAATGCACTAATGGTTGATGAGATGAGATGACATCAATCAAGAAGGGTGATCAATCCCCTAGAATCAGGATCCCATGGAAAACCAATCATAAGCACAAAGGAACAAGTATGAGAATGATAAAAAAGAATGAAAGAGATAAGGGGAAGAGAAAGCTTTGACCATTTTTCTAACTCATTGTGGATTAGATCTAGGCTATTTGTTTGGAAAGGATATGCATAATCACTCTGGGGCAATGAAACTCGTGGCTATTTTCGGGGTGAGAAGGACCAAAAGGTGAGAAACATACATTCATGGCCAGTATGCACTCAAAAACACACGGGTGGCTATGGGGAAAGTTGTGTCTCGGAATGGGATTCCCACTCAACCATACTAAAGTTATACCTCTTGGTAACTTTAATAAGGTTCCATAAAGGACAATGCCATTTCGTGCTTCATGAGATAAGCAAAGCTTCATATGCTTAGAACTCATGAACAAATTCAATGGCACCACAAGCGTGCAAGTTGTGTTATGCAAGGTGGCCATGAAAATACAAAATGAAAAATGCAAAATATGTTCAAAGGAGTCTTGCTTAGTTCATGTGAGGTCTATAACTTAGGGATAATTATGTCTAATGTCTCTAAGAGAGGACCAATCAAAGAATAGAATATTCACAACTTAGAGGATGCAGTGTGTTGCATCAGGCGACTAAGAGGAATGTAATATGCTAAGATAGATCACGCTTGTGAAGGACACTATACCCAATGTCATCCACAAAGTGGAAAACGTATCGTATGGAACAAGAAGGTTGTACTAAGAACCAAAAAGAAGAAAAGTGAAAATGAATTATTCCAATGTATTCCCCCACTTTAAAGGAATTTCTACACACTTTTATGTGACAAATTACTTTAAAGTAGTAAATAAAAAATGCAAATAAGAAAGAAGACATGAGAGCCAACATGGAAAACCTCTATGCCAAGTCATACATTTTCAAGTAAGGTTGTGTCATGCAAATGAAAAAAGGAAAAAAAGAAAGAGGGGTTGCCCCAAAAAAGGAACACACCAAACACATAAGGGGTCTATGGATTTTGGGTCAGTATGTTCTTTGCTACAATATTTTGTAAAGATAGCTTGGAACTATCATCATTCCCCAAATACATAGAACTAGAAGAATGACACAAAGAGAGCAAAAACAAAGAAAAAAATGATCTATTTGGGTCAACATGGAAGAGACATGGGATGTCTCAACACTTTGTGTCATCCCCAAAAGGAAAATACAAGAAAATGGAAAAGAAAAGGTGGAAGGAAATGAAAAATATTTTGGGTCAACATAAGAGAGACATTTCAATCTCAATGCCTTGTGTCATCCCCAAAAGGAAAACACAAGAAAAGAAAGGAAAATAAAAAGAAAAGGGCCTTTTAGGCAACATGAAAGAGGCATGGATGTCTTAATGCCTTGCATCATCCCCAAAAGGAGAACACAAGAAGAGAAAAGAAAAGAAAAAGAAAAGGGTCTTTTGGGTCAACATGAAAGAGACATGGATGTCTTAATGCCTTACATCATCCCGAAAAGGAAAACAAAAAAAAAAGTGAAAAAGGAAAATAGAAAGTAATGTACAACATATAGAAGAAGGAATGTACAAATAGAGGAATTTCACAAGAGAGAGGAGAACATCAAACTTCACGTTATGGGGAAGCACGATATGCACATACAAAAAAAAGGGAAAATACGAGTAATGCAAAGGCAAGTCGACCATCAAACAAGTCCTCCACCTCAAAATCTTAGTCAGGATAAGCAGAAGGTGAAAAACATAGCTAGGAGACAAGGAAAAATGCATTACTAGGACAAGGCTAACAACTTCTTTCCCCCACTAAGTGCAAGGAAAAGATGAGCCGAGATAAGTGATGGGGAAGGGCATGCAATAGTGAGAATGGAAGATTCTACAACTATTTCTTGATGAGGTGTTTGGTAGAGGTTTACTTCTTATATGATAAATTCAACAAGTTCAGGAACCTTAGAGTGATCCACTATACATTTTAAATCCTTACAATTATTAATATGATGTCCAAGGATGTGGTGATAGGCACAATACTTTTTGTTTTCTTTGAAAATTTTGATTCTAATACGAGGTGGGAGAGTGATGAGACCATGACAAAGGATCATTTGCGAAGCTTCTTCATTATCAAATGGAGGACAAGGAAATTGAAAAGATTTAACCATAGGTGGGATTTAATGTGGTGAAGTAGGACCAAGGGTGATTCCTCTGTCTTGTTTATTATCGTTAGTCAAGGGTTTCTCACAAGGAAGAAGGATGTTCAGATTGGGGGGGAATCGAAGATCACCGCCATCATCATGAAGTCTCCAATATTCTAAAGGAGGCTTGCTGTCCTAAGGAGAATATTAATAGCCTAACCCGATTGTGTTTTCATCTATTGGTTATTTTTCTAAAAGCTTTAGAGAATGAATGTCATGTTCGGTTGTTGTGTGACATCCTTGTTTTCTTAAGATAGTAAAACCTTTTCCATAAGTTTCTTCAAGGTTGATTCATGTGCTAGTAACTTTGTTGTCATAGAATGGTTGAGGAGTTGCTTGTTTAGAGGAACTAGGTCCAGCTATTGGAGGGAACTTAGGTCCTTCATTAGTTTCAAGATGTGGGTAACCAAACATATCAGGAGGTGAGATTGTAGGAAATTCTTGTTGTTTCATGGAGGGATAAAAGGATGCATTGGCTTCGAGGTTGTTAAGGAATTAATTTAAGGACTTATTCATGCAATCATCATCTTCTCCAATGATGTCAACATCAAGAGGAGGACATTCATGTGGACTTGAAGGAGCATGAGGAAGCTCAAGGTCATTAGGATCAATTCCAAAGGCACAATTTGACATGTCCACTAAAGATTTTAATGACATCCAAAACTTATTAAAGAAAAAGGAAATGATGCAAGAAAACTATATGCAAGAAATAGAAGAAAACAACAAATCTAGAAATTATGACAGAATGTAATAAAAGAAAATTGAAATGCAGAAAATGTGTTGAAAATGACAGAGATTACAATGCAAAATATGCAACTCGACTAATTCGCCCAAAGTGGCGAATGAGTTTAGAGATGAATTTTTTAAAAAAATTTAGAAAATTTAAGATGATTTAGATGCTTTTCAGATTGTATTATGCAGAACTATGATGTAGATGCATAATTTAAGTGTTTTTAAATGGTTGGAATTGCAAAATTGAAAGCTATATGATCTTTTCACTAATGCAATTTTCAAAACCCTAGGATGAAAAACAATGCAAACTAACCATCAGATGTGAATGCACTTGAAATAATAAGGGAAAATGTTCTAAAGATAAGTTCACCAAATTGTGAATAAAGATTTTGGCACCCAATTGTCTTTCTAGCGCTTCTAGGGTTTTTCACCTAAAAGGGGAAAGATGGGCTAAAATACAATGTACACATTCAAAAATTAATGTGACATGGGTGTAATGTGCCTAGATGAAATGAAATAAATACAAATAACTGATAAAATAGATCACTAATTGAATGCAAACTAAGAAATGCAAACCGTTTGAAAACACAGTGTTGTAAGCAAACATGAACTAGAAACATGAACAAACAAGAAAATAATTTAATGAAATTGAATGGTTCACACCTAGAGCTCAAAATCTGATGTTGTAAGTTTTTGGAATGCTACATAGATTAATGTTGAATCCCACTAGGACTCATTCACCATAGATGGCGAATTAGTCCTACTTTTGGTAAAATATGGCAGAACATGTTTGGGATGCAAGGAACACAAAAATTGATGAAACTCTTTTTCTAACTTGAAAGTGGGACTCATTCACCATACATGGTGAATTATTCCACTTGTAGATTTCTAAAAATTCAAAGGTCAACTCTATGGATTCTGGTCTGCACTTTTCTACCTGACAACTTATTGGATCGAAATCTAGAAAATATGACGCAAAAGTGGTCTCCAAACTCCAAGTATGGTTATGTTGACTTTTATGACTTTGCAACACCCTTTTGACACCTTTCTCCTTGACGAATCTTTCTACAAGACCTACAAACACACATGCAAAGAGGGGGGAAATGGTTAAGGGTTAGAGTATATGGGTTTGCCTTGGTCAAACCCTAATTTGGTAATCAAACCCTTGATAATGAAATGAAATAAAGAAGGAATGATGAAAAAATAGCATGCAATTTCATAAACTCACCAAACCCTCATTATTGAAGTATGAAGATATGCTACTCCAAGATGCTTGAATGCTTGATTGAATGATGAAAATGCTAGAATGCTTGAATGGATGAGTGAATGGATGAATGGGGGTTAAAATGCATAGAAAATAATGTATTTATACACAATTATGCCCCAATTTCTTGAAAATACATCACAGGACAACCTTAGGTATTAAGGAATAAAAAACCACCAATAATTTAAGTTTATTTTGTTTCTTTGTGCCAAGAGGGACTCATTTTCCCCTAGTGGTGAATGGGTCCTACTCAAGGCATGTGAATGGGTGTCAGGAATTAGTTTGTCTTAAATGATGTTTTCTAGGTTTATATTAAAAAATACGCTTAATTAAGACCTATAAGTCCATAAAGGGGTGAAATAAAGCATAAGAAATGTGTATTTGTTGATGAAAAGTCTAGAAAAGTGTGAAATTTTGTTACAAGACTTTGAAATAGGACTTGGTAAGTGATAAAAAGGTGGTATGTAGGTGAATTATAATAAGAAGAGTCTAGAAAAGTGTGAAAATGTGTCACAATACTTCACAACACCTTTACAAGACATCATAAAGTCTTAATGATTCATAAAGATTCAAGACCTAATGTGAATGTGTGGGCCACATTGCAACATTAAATCAAGGTGAAATCAAGCTGAATAAGCAAAAGGAGGGAAAAAGAAAAAAAAAAGGTAAAAGGGTTACTTATTTCGTGTCCACACCTCCTAATGAATGTTCTTGTGAGGTAGACATATTAGGCCAAGATGAAGATAGCATGCAAGAATTCATACAATTTATTCCTTTTGTAACCCTAGGAAAAATGCATTGTTCTATCCCTCCATGCAACAACCAACACTTCCTATCATCCCACCACTTGACATGTTTATCCTTTTACATCCCGAAATTGAATCACAAAGCAAGCCTTAAGCATAAAACATGGATGAACTCATTCACAATGAAAATATTAATACTGTTCTATCTTATGCTCATAAAATTATCGATACACCGGGCGGGGGCTCTAGCTCGATTGGCTAAGTAATTCCGTTGCGGCTCTGCTGGTCATGAGTTCTAGTCTCCCCCGGTATCAGGGGTGTCGCGCCAGAGCCGCCGGTCACGTTAAAAAGTTTACGGCGCACTGCAGTTTATAGGGGGTCGTGCTACCCGATTCCTGCAGTCTAAAAAAAAAAAAAATTATCGATACACCCATCAACTTAGAAGAGAGTTAAGATTGAGGATTTAGAATCTTAAGTAAACAAGGATGTGAAATAAAAAATGAGCATTAGATCCATAAATTGTTAGAACAAAAACCATTAGAAGATCACAAGGGATTATGATATCAAGATCCTCACCCTCCATATCAATCAATTACCCAATCAAGTAAGAAAGCCAAGCCCTATAAAATTAAGAAGGTATCATTTTTACATACTATAATCAAGACTGAACAAAAATTGGATAAAATTCTCTATCTAGGTTTGATTAAATTACCACCTATTCCAAAAAACAAAAAAGGAAAAAGAACAAACACATCTTACTATGTATTTTGTATAACTCTTGGGTATCTTACTGATGAGTTTTGTTCCTTAAAGAGGTTGATAGATTAAAATTATATTACCTATATAATTGGATAGCATGCACACACTTTGCTCCTTGTCATATGATAGTTGTAGAATCATAGCATACTCACTATTACATGTATTGCACTTTATGTAAACTATTCTTTTTATATTACAAGTAGCACCATATCATCACTTATTTTAGCTCATTATTATCCTACATCCTTGGGGGCCAAAAGGTTTTATAGCCTTGTCTTCTAGTATGACACTTGTTGTTTCCCTTTTGGCTAGTTATTTGCCCTTTGTAAATGATGAACAAGATTGGGATGCAGACAACCTGTTATGGGTTGGATCTTATGTGACATACTAGTTTTTTTTCCTCTTTATGTTATTTGTGATTGCTTATAGTATGTAATATGATCCCCCATATTGTGTTGCTTTGTATGCCTTTATTTTTTTTATTTTTCTTTGGATGACCCTTGTTAATCCATTGGTGCAAGGATACAAAGGAAATGAAATATATCGTGGAATTCTTCTATTTGTATCTACATTCTTCCATTTTTCATAAAAATTGTCTTGTGTTTTCCTTTTGGGGAGAATTTAAAGCATTGAGACATTTAGGTCTCCTCCATGTTGACCCCAAAGGATTGTTTTTCTTTTATCTATCTATGTGCCATTCATCCTTTATGCTCATTGTTCTACAAGGTATTTGAAGGTTCCAAGCTCTATTATATCACTATAATAAAGGCATGCATTGACCTTAAATTTTTGCATCCTTTATGCATTATCTTCTAAGATTGCATGTGCGGGAAAAAACACCCTCCTTTTCCATGATGTGGCTTTATTTGGAAAAATATGAATGACATAGGGCTTTCCAAATAAGCTCTCATGACCCTTTTATCAAATTTTTTATATCATTTCTACTTTAAAGTAATTTCTCATAGTATGGTGTTGAGAAATTCATTTAAACTGGGGACATACATTGGCATTATTATGACATGGGCATTGGCATTCTTGTTTTGACATAAAAATATTGACATATTTGCTTCACATTTATTCACAGAGGTTGGACTTAGTGTAGCATTTTCATAGCATTGATCATTTTGGCACTGAATTATGGATATAAAAATTTTGTGATGACTTTTCCCATGTGCCACCCTTTGGTATGGGTGGACATCCTGTAGACCTATTGTATGTTTCCCATCCTATATTTGGGGCTCACCTAGTGTATAATAGAATTAAACAAGCACTTTGATCATATTTCATGGCCACCTAACATAATGTAACTTTCTTGCTAGTGGAGCCATGAGCATGTTTGATGGAAAATATGGTAACTATGGCTAGTCCATCCCTTTTGCATTAGCTTTAACATTGTATGCTTGTGTATCTTGTCTTGATATACATATATTACACATCTTCTATCTCCCTTTCTCCTTATCCTAGTTTTCCATGGAATCTCAGATGCTGGGGGCTTGATAACCTCGTTTATCTTTTTCATCCTATATTTCTATCATTTTTACACATGGACCTCTCTTGACGTATATTTTTCTACTTTAGTCTATTTTTGAGTGTAAGTTAATAATCTCACTAAAGGGTGGGCTAAATGTAGTGTAGGAAATTATCTACTACATTTTCACACTTTGTTTGGGTCCCTTAATTTAATAGATAATCTCCAAAATTTCCAAATTATGTATTTGAAATCAGGTTATTTATCGTATTTTCTAAAAGGGAAGACAACATTTAGTTAATGAAATTAATATTTTAATAATCACATTAGAGAATGAGTGTCCTGGATTTTTAGGCTAGGAACCATTTTCCTAAGGGAGAATGGGTCCCCTTCATGTCGTAGGACCCATTTAAAAAAAAAAAATTGGCAATATTTTAATTATTTGAAAATTTTATATGCAATTGTTAGCTTTTCAAATCTATTTTTTGGGAAATTAGTTAAAACCTATAAATACATAGTCTTTTTATCAATTCAAATCTAAGAAAACATAAAACACACATGATCAATTATTTCCAAGAGCATTATCAAGAGCATTCAATAGAAAATTTAACAGCCATTTGTTATAGCATTCAAGATCTTATGATCATGTTCAAGCTTATGTGTGTTCATACCATCTTGTGAAGGATAATAATATGCATGATGAGCTTAAAATACGCTCATAATTTGGATGTTATGATAAACTTTTAATGTCTTTACTTTTGTTATTTCATGGCTGTTTAAACATTGTTGAAACCTTTTTACGGGGATATCCTGTAGCATAATACTTCCATATTCCTGCAGCTCATTGTGTTGACTTGATTGCATTTATTGCCCCGTTGACTCCCAAAAATGACTGGTATATTGTATACAGTTTTTGAATGATGAAGTAGATTTGAAATGTGTGATTAATGAATAGATATCGTGTATGTGTCATGCGCCTTTTCTTTCGCCTGTTACCTTTTGTTTCGCAGGTTGTTGAAGAATGATCGAGTCAAGTGCAACTGATCTCGGCCTTGCAGTAAAGTCCATTTCCTGCACGACTACGAGGAAGCTCCGATGAAGACTCTTTGACTGAAACCGTTGGGAAATATTTTTAATGACAAGTCAATCTAGAAAGAGTGGAGCACTAGATTCTCTCTAGATCGGGTTGAGCACATAAATTCATTTATGAAGTTTGTTCCTTGATTCTAGGATACATTTTACTTCCACGTCTTTCTTTGATGGAGTTAGTTAGTTAGTTGCTCTCCTGTTTTTAAATAAAGTTCTCCCCCTATGCGAGAAGGAGGGAGAGAAGGAGATAGATGATAGTTAGGGTAAGATAGAAACAGAGTAGCAGACATCATGTAAGAATCAATATGATAATGAAAGACAGAATCTGTTTGACCAGAGACAGAGTTTTTTGTTAGTCTCCATATCAAAAAAATGATGTATATCATTCTGTTTTTATGAATAAAGTTCAATGAAGTTCTGAGTTTAACATCTGCGTAATCAGTAGATGCTTGCTAAGGGGGCCCACTTAGTATCTATAGCTAGTTAGTTAGTTGTTCTTTTCTATTGTTCTTCAGTTAGCTTTCATCTTTGAAGTTTTCATCCAAACTCAGTCTTATAGTGCTCCTGTAGCATAGAGAGTCCATCCCTGTGACTGTTCCTGCAGCATAAGGCCAGTTCATAGTTTGCATTTTAGTCGTAGATGTTATGGTTTCTATCATAGTCGAGTTAAATAATTTTGCATTATTGTTCTGTGGCATAGATAGAATTTCTTTTCCAGTATGTATTTCTGCTAAGATTTGACTGAAACTAATTCCTAGTGCATATATTTTGCCGCACCATTTAAAGTCTACGTCCCCTAGTTTGACAAGTAAATGAACCTCCATATAGAGAGATATTAGTCACCTGTCAGAATGTCCAATTCCCAGGAAAGGTTTTACTAAGATTTTCATATCCTTTTGTGCACGCAACCAATGCATTGTTAATCATCAAAGCATCCAAACATATAAATATTCAACAAATCAAGAAAAGAAAGATCAAGTTCCTTAGAGTGATGTGTTTAACTATAGTCCTCTAAGGGAAGCCATTGAAGGTTTAGTGAGTTGTAACAAGAATGTTTCCATTCATCATTTCCTTCTCCATTGTCATTATTCTTCTATCAAGGTTTAATTACCAAACATGGGGTTAGACTAAGGAAAACCCCCATTCAAACACAATAATTTTTCCCTCATCGTATCTGTAGATTATAGGTTGAAGAAGGATTGAATATCTTGAATAGAAATTTCACATTATTTAATTCAAATGTTGCATTGATTTTTGTCAATTCATAAAAAATCAAATTCAAAATTTATTTCTAGTTGTCTGATAGTGGAACCTATGCAAAATAGAAGCTAAGATCCTACCTTAGAGGACTATAAAAGGAATTTTTAGAACCCCTAACTAGGAACCATTTTCCCTAGAGTGAAAATTTCCTTTAATAGAGCTTAGATCCTACTTTTGGTGACTAGTACATGTGTCCTAATCCTTCTCAAATCTGCTTGCAAACCATGGTTTCAATTTTTGTACTTTTAGGAATAGGAATTTCATGTTCTATGTCTTATATTTCATTTAGTTTAAAAATTGCATATCAATTAAATTTGGTTTGAAATACATTCCCATATTGTAATATCCTAAAGAAACTAAGATCTAGGTTTGATTGACTCACCTTTTAGGTTGAAAGTCAATCTCTACTCGTGATCTCTTTCCTAATGAAATTTCCCCAAGGAAAGACACTTATTCTAAATCTTTATTTAGTCCTATTTAGTGTCCCTCTTTCCCTAAATTTCAATATGTATGTACTTATATATGTATGTTGCTAGTGTGAATAATTTAATCCATTCACTCTACTTAAGTGTACTTAGGTTGATGTGGTTATATAAAAAAATTTCTAGCCAAATATGTGACCTTTTAAGCCTCTAGAGGCTATCAAGTTATTTCTTTAACCTCATGCACATACCTTTTTGAGGTTGGAATACTTTCCATATCACCTCAAAAGTCACTCAACACTTGGCATCAAGCTTGAAGACTTGATCATAGAGTTTGTTGGTTTGCATACTCCAAGTCATCCTAAGGTTGAAACTATAGGAAACTTGTCTACTCATTTGATCTAATTCATGGAGCACTTGTCAACTCACCTCATAGGTGGATTTCCTCTTCCTTTCCTATATATGGAAGGTTTTGTACTCATTGTAATTTTGGTTATCTAAATATAATATTATTGCATTTTTCATTGTTCTTGTCTCTTATCTGGACATTATCTCCTAGTTATAATGTAGTATTAGAGCTTTAGGTGGAGATATTTGAAAGCCATAGTTGAATAATTTTATTGTTTTTAGGTTGTTTTGACCTTACCCTTATTTCAATTATGGTGTAATCTTAGGTTTGGATTTTTTGTAAGTGTTTGTATGCAATTTTGTGAGGCTTTGTGGTGAGCATTTAGGGAATTTGAATTTGCACTCTCTAGTGTTGAAAACCAGTTGGGTTTGAAAAAATTTCTATGCAATCTTGTATGTTATGGCATTTGAATAATTATACTCATCAACTAACCTCCCATGTATCCTCTACGATAACTCAAGGGGCTCCCAAATTTCTCATACAACCAAAATAGGCTACGCCTCTATCCATACACCTTACTCAATCATGAGAAGAGGGGGAAAATGCATTAACAAGCCATAGTATATAACTTGCAATCCATTCCTTAGCTACACAACTTGCACCCTTGTCCTTTCTAGTGTGTTTTTAACTCCCTTTAGGGCATTGAAGGAGTTGTGGCTACACATAGTGGGCTAAGTGAAGCGTCATTATTCTCTATAGACCTATAGCCTACCATTAGACATTGGTTTTTGGTGTATATTTCACTAAAATCAATTGCTTCTAATTCACCCCAACTCCATTGGGTTGTTTGTTCAACCAAATCTGGCCATATCTACACACATTCAATTACCCCTTTCTACTTATGAAATATGCAACATAATCGACTAGTTGGGAGTGGGTATAGTTAAAATAAATTTGCAATGTAGAGGTTATAATTAAACTAGAAAGGGAAGGCACAAAAATTTGGTCAAATCAACAAACTAAATTGGTGCTCGATCAACACATTTTTCTACAAAACCCCTCTCATATCCTCCATGCAACCTCATCACCAAGAAATCCCTCATAGTTTGTTACATGATCAAATACTATGTTAAATGTTCCCTACTAGAGATCACTTCATAGACAGGTATTAAGTTCATTTTAATATCCATCTCCTCTCTAGCAACTTAAAGAGATAAGTTTTTTGGCATGATCGTTTTCTATTATGTAATTGCATTTACGATTTCCTTGCACTAAGAACTATTTAATAAATTGTCTTGCTTAAATATTTGATTTATAACCCGTATTAACATTTTCACATTTATTTCTACATGAAAATATTAAATTTTGCAAAGGAGAGGTAGTCTTTTTTCCTTTTTCTCATAATTAGCAAAAGGGAAGGTAATTTTGTTTACCATAGTTAAAAATTTGTAGAAGAAGATTAATTTTTTTTCTTTTGAAATGAATGTGGAAAAGGTAGAATTGTTTAAGGGGAGGTGAAATTTCTTTCCATAGTTATAAATTTGTAAAAGATGAGTCAATTTCTTGTTTTGCAATGAATTTGGTAAAGGGAAAGTGTATTTGTAAGAGAGGAGTCAATTTTCTCTTTCAAAATGAATTTGGAAAAGGGGGGGTCATCATAATGGGGGTTGTAATTATTATTTTTTTTTCCTTTTTGAGGTTTGCAAGTCGTAACTATTCTATGTCTGCTCCATGAAAATAAACTTTGAAGAACTTGTGATAGTAATAAAGTTGTAATTACACTCAAATAAAGTGCCACAAATTGAATGGACTGAGAGAATTTGGAAAATTTGTACATACACTAAATTATAAAGTGTAATGGGGGGTTATGCCATCACACATGTAAATCCTTTTGATTCTCTTCTCATGTGAGTGTACCTTGGAGGACACCCTTTCTAAATTTCTTGTACATATCTACATTCCTTGTACACTCTCAATTTCAGTTGGTTGAACTTATATTCTCTTAGCATTAAGGGGGGACTATAAGGTGTTTTGCTTCTTTCAATGAATTAATGTAAAAATCTTCTTTTTGGGAGGCGTCATGGACCTTCTATCTTGATCTCTCATATGAGGGATTAATTTAGTAGATCATGTTTTGAGATTCTAGTGCTCTTTATCATAGTACTATATATATTATTGACTTCACAGAGTTTTATAAACATTGTGTACACTAGTTGAGTAGTGCTCGCTAGTTCACTCATTTAGTGTTTTGTATCTCACATATTGATCTATATTACTTGGAGATTCATTGATTCTAGCAGAGACCAATTCATCATCAATAGAATTTATTCTTCTAAATTCTTAAAGAGTTCATCATCATGTTCCTAACATCAAGGGACATATTTTTAGGTCTTAAATCCTTCTAATTTTTTTTTTAGAGAGGATTTTTGTTCCCATTTGGTTTTCTCCTTTACTCCACTTTATGAGATAATACATTGTACATGGGTACCTAACATGGCCTCTATTTGGGACCCATTTCATTTATAACTATTTTCTCTTTTCTGATCTCCCCAAGTATCACTTAAGGGGGGCGTTAGTTTGAATAATTTAATCTATTCAGTGTACTTAAGTTTACTTAGGTTGATGAAGTAATGCAACATTTTTTCTAACCGAATGTGGAAAATTTTAAGCCTCTAGAGGCTACTGAGTTATTTGGTTAACCTCATATGCATGCCTTTTTGAGGTTGGAAGACTTTCCATCTCATCTCAAAAGTCACTCAACACTTGGCATCATGGTTGATGAATTGGTCATATAGGTTGTTGGTTCTCATACTCCAAGTGATTCTAAGGTTGACACCTATAGGAAACTTGTCTACTCATTTATGCAACTTCATGGGGCACTTTTCAATTCACCTCAAAGGTGGATTGCCTCTTCCTTGCATATATATACAATATTTTTTACTCATTGTAATTTGGGTCATCTTAATACAATTTATTGATTAATTGTTCATTGTACTTGTCTCTTATCTCCATGATCTCCTAATTCCAATATATGTATGTATGTATGTATGTATGCATGCATGTATGTATGAATGTATGAATGTATGAATGTATGTATGCACATGTATGTATGTATATGTATATATGTACATATGTATGTATGTATTCAAATGATCATAATTTATTTTGCACCATAATGAAGTAATTATTTCTCCTATTGTTCTCTTGTGGAAGGTGATATTTGGTTTGGTAGGTAATCTTGGGTGTTTGACTCTATCTGTGACTTCCAAAAGGGAGGGAAAATATATTAAATTATGTTCAAAATAAAAGTATTCAAGACACTATAAAAACAATGGGACCCACATGGTGTATCTCATCCATTATGCAAAGGATAATGTTTTATAGTGATTAATTAATATCATGTAGTAGTAGTAGTCATTTAATTTTTCATGTCATATATATAATATTTAATTAAAATATGATAGAGATAAAAAAAAAATTTAAAAAAAATTTAAAAAATTCAATGAAAATAGTGAGGAGAATAAGATTTCATAGGAAAAGCATTAAAAGTCACTAGGATAAGAAAATTAGTAATAATGCTTCTAAACTATTAAAAGAGAAGCTCATCAAAAATTATGTTCATTGGCCTTCTCTAAATGATCAAAACTATTATGGTCAAGCATGGATATTTACTTCTTTACACTCAACAATATGACTTTTAATATTGATTTTCTTATTAGATTCTTTTATAATAGCACATGCCTTGATGAGGAATACAAACTAAGATGTGGAGGTTATTATGTCAAGAAGCTAGTAGAGATAGGTTCATGAGCCACATGTTCAAATTCTTGACCTTATGTACACCTACATCAAGTACATGTAAAATACACATAGTGAATTAATGCCTATAGCTCATACACATGATTTACTTGATATATTGTTGTAATAAAATTCTCATAAAAATTATAAAAATGCTTGATATTTAATTATAAAATCAAAATTAATATAGTTTGTAACATACTTATTCCAATGAGCTATAAAAATATGATCATTTTGGAGATTTAATATTTAATTTTAATTTTTGCTAAACTCTAATGTGAGGGAGTTGAAAATTTATGTCAAGTTGAAAAGAAACATTTGTAATGATTATAATATGAGAACATTTGTACGATGTTACTATGTTCCAAATAAACACAATAGAATATATAGGGAATAATATAATGTCCCCTTTTCATGAGCAATGCAGTTTAGAGGAATTAGCCTATTCATGATCCTTGTAGGCTAATGGGACTTGATCAGAGGATTGTTTGGCAGATACCCAGTTGATTGGTGGGCTCATTTCGTGATTTAGTCTACATATGGAGGTCTTCTAATGATTTCTTGATATGTTTCTATTTTTAGAAACCTCGTGTTATAAAGTAATGTTATGTTTGCACTTTATGTTATGAATACTTATTTTATTATAAAGTGCAAAATAATAAAATAATAACATAATATTCCTTCTAGAAGGTGACTTGGGAAAGTTCTAGAAGAAGGCCGACCTCTTGAGGAAAAAGTATAAATAGACATCATGGGCTTCATTCTCATCATCTAGATTTGATGTTGATGTTGTTCTTTGTTCTTGATGGTTGTGGAACCTAGTGTTTTTGCAGTTGTCTTTGGCCATTGAGAATGAAAAATCTCAATTAGTAAGTGATTTTGAGGGTGTGAAATATCACTTGAATTATTGCAGCTGGGAGGAAGTCACTTCAAACTTTCATTTGTGCTTCATTGGTTAAAACTTTGTAGCCTTTGGCAAGTTTTGTATGATATTGATTGGTGTTTGATTTGGAGACATTTTGGAGTTCATAGTCTTCAACGAATTTGCATTGAGGAGGTTGATTTGTATTCATTCAGTTATTTCCAGAATTCTGATATATTATTATAGTCATCTTAGTTTTCATATTAGTGCCATTATTTTGCTTATATCTTCTTCATTTGGCATTGATTCTCTAAGAAGGTTGCAGCACTAGATTCTATAGTGAATGGAGATGATGTTTCATGTATTTTGAAGGTGATTTGCAGCATCTACAATTTATTTAGAAGTCTAATATACTGCTGCTGGGGCATCATTGGAAACATATTTTTGTTCATATCTTCACTTAGAGGTGTCCTTTGGTTCTTGGCATTGTTGCATTCAATTGATATCATCATGACAATCATTTCAAGGACAAATTTGAGGAGATTAGAGGCTATATTTATTTTTCTAAAATATTGCTAGGCAAGAATAGGGGTAGCTGCTTCAGAAATTCAATTTGGGATTATGTGGTCATCATTTCATGTGATATTGCTTGCCTCTTCATCAATGGCATGTGGCAATTTGATATATCAGGTTCCTTTGTGATTTACATGCATTTTCATGATCACATAGGTGCATTTTATTGAGTTGTTGTAGGTGAACATTGAAGTTAGATTTTGTATTGCACATAGAATTGATAGTGTTGCAGTTGTAGATGATTATTGTGTATATTAGATTTGGCATTGCAATTGCATCCATAAATGTAAGCCAAGAGTCTTGGCATTCTTATGATATCTAGTGTAGCTGATTGCATTTCAATAAGACATCATCTTTGGGAAGTCTTACATGGTTGTAATGTTCATTTGAATATGATATAAAGATGTATGCCAACTATTTGACATAATGTTAATGGTTGCAGATGTTCTTATCAGCATATAGGTTGCATAACAACTATTTGTTAAAATACTAGTTGGCTGTAGGTGTTTATTTCTCATGCTAAGGTTATATATACGCATTGAATATTGTCAAAATAAGCTGCACATTCATGCTTGAACATTGTTTAGTCAATTTAGAGTTATTTGTAAGTATTCTCATTGATGCTAATTGAAGAAAAGATCCATTAAAGCAAACTAAAATGTTATATCAGTCATATGACCCTTGTATGCAAAGTGTTTGACAAAATTACTAAGGCCAAAAATCAAAAGTTTTCAATCAGATTTGAGTAAGTTCATTATAGTGGTATCAGAGCAGTTTCCTACCATCCTGTTGGGCATTGATCATGGCTACTTCAAGTACTCAGAAGAAGTGGGACAAAAGTATGAATAAGCTTTTGAAAGAGTTCAAAGAAATAAGTAAATTGCTTAGAGACCCTGCAACTAGAGGCAGTTTATCTCAGTTTATGACTTCCATTTCTAAGAATTCTACAACACAAAATGAAAAGGAGGAAGAACAAGAAGTCTCTACAAGTGAGGTATCTAGAAACCTCTACAATGAGTTTTCAACGGTTAGTGACCAACATACAAGTGATCACATGGAGAATAAAAATTAGACCAGCATAGAGGAAGAAGATGGGCACATGACACTTCCAAATGACTTCAAAGTTGAAGAGGAACAAGTAATTTTTGAAGAAAAACCATTTGCTTTGGAGCAGCTACATGAAGATACTTGGTTTCTTGTGATGCTTCAATAGGTGAGTTTAGCATTGCTTCTTCTTCTCATAATACTAGTCCAATTAATGTTGTTCATTCATATGGAAGTCTATTGGAGGCACAAGATGTTAAGGAAGATGTGGAATTTGATCCTCTACTTAGTGGAGCAACCACTAGTGTTTTATTTTCACATGATGATGGAGGCATTCTACAATGGTATGATGTCATCACAAATTGGTTTGAGGATAGCAACATGGTGCATCATCATTTTTATGAAAAGGAAGCTTGTGAT
Organism: Sequoia sempervirens; assembly: GCA_007258455.2. Classification (NCBI taxonomy): domain Eukaryota; kingdom Viridiplantae; phylum Streptophyta; class Pinopsida; order Cupressales; family Cupressaceae; genus Sequoia; species Sequoia sempervirens. The sequence goes on from VDFB02271358.1 coordinate 785,779,896, forward strand.
CATGGGCAAGCAAATGATATGATATCATTTCTTGATGACAGCCCTACACTCATTAGTGGACATGAAGATATCAAGAGGACTGATTTTGTGTACTTTGGCATTGAAGAGATTAAAAGGTCTGAAATGTTGAATGAAGAATGGTTGAGAGAGGCCAAGAAAGCTAGATTAGTGGCTAAAAATGTAAGGAAACATCTTCAAGATGTGAAAGAAAAAGTCAATCTCATCAACATGGCAAGACAAAAAATGATAGATCACATTAGAAGACTCCTCATTGAAATAAAGGATAATTCTCCCCTATGTTCTAATGTTCATGATGAAGATGATAAGCTTGGTCAATTGAAGGACTTGGTACAATTTGAGGTTTCTTCATGTTGTATGGAGGTTGATCATTATTTTGAGGGGGATGATGTTGTTGGTGGATCAGCCACTCAAGCATTATTCTTGGAAGGTAATGAAGGTATCTACAACCCATCTTTGGATTGGTTACCTATGACATATGATAGGGAAGCTATCTACTTGTTGGTTGGTGACTTGATGTTTTTAGATTCTTCATTGATTGATGACTATCTTCCTTGGGTTTTCATTGCACATTCATATTTGGCATGGTTTACATCAGTTATTGAGTTGATTCAGCAGGTTGTGCGAGTGCTACAGAAGCTACTTGGTGATGTTTGGGACATTACACATATTTTCACTTGGGATCGAGGTGGAGGAGAGTTGTACTTGTTGCTAAGATTGCTTGGGGACAAGCAATTTTAGGGAGAGCAGACCATAATGTCCCCTTTTTCATGAGCAATGCAGTTTAGAGGAATTAGCCTATTCCTGATCCTTGTAGGCTAATGGGACTTGATCAGAGGATTGTTTGGCAGATACCCAGTTGATTGGTTGGCTCATTTCATGATTCAGTCTACATATGGACGTGTTCTAATGATTTCTTGATATGTTTCTATTTTTAGAAACCTTATTTTATAAAGTAATGTTATGTTTGCACTTTATGTTATGAATAATTATCTTATTATAAAGTGCAAAATAATAAAATAATAAAATAAAATAAAATAAAATTCCTTCTAGAAGGTGACTTGGAAAAGTTCTAGGAGGAGGCCGACCTCTTGAGGAAAAAGTATAAATAGACATCATGGGCTTCATTCTCATCATCTAGATTTGTTGTTGATGTTGTTGTTTGTTGTTGATGGTTGTGGAGCCTAGGGTTTCTATAGTTGTATTTGGCCATTGAGAATGAAAACTCTCAATTGGTAAGCGATTTTAAGGGTGTGAAATATCACTTGAATTATTGTAGATGGGAGAAAGTTACTTCAGACTTTCATTTGTGCTTCATTGGTTAAAACTTTGTGGCCTTTGGCCAAGTTTTATATGATATTGATTGGTGTTTGTTTTGGAGACATTTTGGAGTTCATAGTCTTCAACGAATTTGCATTGAAGAGGTTGATTTGTATTCATTTAGTTATTTCCATAATTCTGATATATTATTACAGTCATCTTAGTCTACATATTAGTGCCATGATTTTGCTTATATCTTCTTCATTTGGCATTGATTCTCTAAGAAGGTTGCAGCACTAGATTCTATAGTGAATGGAGATGATGTTTCATGTATTTTGAAGGTGATTTGCAGCATCTACAATTAATTTAGAAGTCTGATATACTGCTATTGGGGCATCATTGGAAACATATTTTTGTTCATATCTTCACTTAGAGGTGTCCTTTGGTTCTAGGCATTGTTGCATTCAATTGCTATCACCATGATAATCATTTCAAGGACAAATTTGAGGAGATTAGAGGCTATATTTATTTTTCTAAAACATTGCTAGGCAAGAATAGGGGCGGCTGCTTCAGAAATTTGATTTAGGCTTATGAGGTCATCATTTCATGTGATATTGCTTTCCTCTTCATCAATGGCATGTGGCGATTTGATATATCAGGTTCCTTTGTGATTTACATGAATTTTCATAATTACATAGGTGCATTTTATTGAGCTGCTGTAGGTGAACATTGAAGTCAGATTTTTTATTGCACATAGAATTGATAGTGTTGTAGCTGTAGATGATTATTATGTATATCAGATTTGGCATTGCAATTGCATCCATAAATGTAAGCCAAGAGTCTTGGCATTCTTATGATATCTAGTGTAGATGATTGCATTTCAATAAGACATCATCTTTGGGAAGTCTTACATGGTTGTAATGTTCATTTGAATATGATATAAAGATGTATGCCAACTATTTGACATAATGTCAATGGTTGTAGATGTTCTTATCAGCATATAGGTTGCATACCAACTATTTGTTAAAATACCAGTTGGCTATAGGTGTTTATTTCTCATGCTAAGGTTATATATATGCATTGAATATTGTCAAAATAAGTTGCACATTCATGCTTGAACATTGTTTAGTCAATTTAGAGTTATTTGTAAGCATTCTCATTGATGCTAATTGAAGAAAAGATCCATTAAAGCAAACTAAAATGTTATATCAGTCATATGACCCTTGTATACAAAGTGTTTGACAAAATTATTAAGGCCTAAAATCAAAAAAATTCAAACAGATTTGAGCAAGGTCATTACAAATAACCTAAGACTTTAAGCCCATTTGTGAAGAAATGAGAAGATTTATATAGAATGTTATGTCTTGATAATCTTCGCTGAATTTTATGTCATTCTTATGACTAATCTAAATTTTCTTTTTTGTTTATTCTTCATGTTTAATTTTTGAAGGAGAGAACTAAAACATTACATTTATATTGGAAGGAAAATTATGACTAGTTTGAATATAGATCTCCTTTTGATTCCTCATGAATCTTCACATAATTATCATCTTTGTTATGAAAATTGGTGTCTTCATCAATTCTCTTTGTTTTTTTTGAAAGCTATTAAGTAAAAAATATACTTTTTTATTGTTAGCATGTGAAGAGTGAGAGTTAGTATTTCTATTTAGGGTGAAATGAATGGTGCTCTAAATATATTATAGCAACATGCATTCTACTATTCAATGTTACAATTAGAAAAAAATAACAAGGCTGTGCCATCTTTTGAAGATGCAATAACCATTAGATAAGAATAACATTGGATGATCCTACATCACAAGATCCTTCAAAATCCCACAACCTTTTAGAGATGTAAGAGCTTAATGCGCTTAGTTATTGAAATTATTCTATGGTATTAATAATGCTTAAACAAATAGGAGAATTGACCTACCACAATGTGACATGGATACTTGTAAGAAATGGTGCAATAAGATTCAAAAGCATTACTAACAATCCTTTTGGAATGCACATGCCACAAGACCAAAAGATTATTAAATAAACGGTGCTTCACAACATTGAAAAGGTGATCTAACATATTTGACAGTGTATAAACCATTGGATTTGAATGAGATCAATGACAAAAAATTTCCTAATTAGAAGAAAGTGTTAATGCGAGACAAAAAATGAAATTGAACAATACAACCTTAAACATATGTTCTAAAAAAGATATCAATGGCAACATACAATTTGACCAACTAGTAACAATAGAACATGATTTCAAAATACTTTATTTATTAAAAAAAAAAAATTCATTCAAAATGAAAGCCTAAAACTTTATAATTCTTTTTGAAACAAACATAAATATATATTAATAAATTAATATTAATTTACAATATTTGAGTATTAATTATATTTAATAAAAATTGAATGTAATATTTATAGTTATAATTATGTAGAATATTATTGAACAAAATTTAAGATTGTTTGTTGAACATTACAATGTTTCGTGTGCAAAGAATTAAGCATATAGATGTACGTTCCTATCCTATATACACGTACTATTCGTAGCGTGCTTAACATATATAAATTAATTGCTATTTCTTCTATTCGCTTTCGTTCCCGTTTCTTTTATACTGTTTGTGTGAACTCATATTTTTTTGCTATATCCTTTCTTTACGATCTGGCTTAATCTCTCTAATTTTTCTTTCTTTTGCATATCCTCCAAAACTTACAGCGTTATTTAATCGTAGATGAAAAACAAAACAAATGTAAACCACGGACGAAGAGGGTTGAAGTTGACTGCGTAAAAATAGCAGCAGCCTAGGCCAGTAAATGCTTATCTCGAATACTCTGTGGACTAAACTCTATCGAGCAACTCAAACCATGAGTCGATATTGCGTGGCCTAAATTCAAAACGATTAGCAACTCGAATGTATTTTTGGAACGCAACCAGTGGCGGCGTGCGAATATCATTACGAAATTAGAATTAGAAAGGAATTCACGAAAGGAATCGCATGCCTGTTATTGTTCTTAGCACGGGATTAGCGAGGCAATCCGTTCATCCTATCCTATTTCATTAGACTTCCAAATTGCAGAAGGCTATAAATTTCCATCAAATCACGAATCTTTCATCATCAATCTCACACTCGAACAAAATAGTGTTAGTGCAAGCCAGAGCCACAATGAAAATGTCATCTGGAATTGAGTATTTGTGTTCTATGATGGTGGTGATGTTAAACATATTGTCGTGGAACGCGTTAGGGCAACTAGCGGTGAAGCCAGGAAGATGGCAACTTTTGGTGGAGAAGGGTGGCGTCTCGGCCATGCACATGACCACTACGTACAAAAACAAAGTTGTTATGTTCGACCGGACCAACTTTGGCCCGTCACAGCTCATGCTGGACAAAGGGCAATGCCGAGACAATCCACAGGACCAGGCTCTGACTCACGATTGCTGGCTCACTCTATCGAATATAACATCGCCGCCAACACCATCAAGCCGCTCATGATATTCACCGACACTTGGTGCTCGTCCGGAGCATTCGCCGCTAACGGGACCCTCGTTCAAATAGGCGGGTGGCGCGACGGAGGCAGAGATATGTGCTACTTTGTTCCGGCCGGGCTTAAACATCACACACTAAGCTGACAGCTTAGTGTGTGGTCCCCTCTTTACCGGTACCTCTTTCCCGTTTCCGTTTCCACCCACATTGAATTCGTACCATCCGTCAGCTCCATACATATAATGGCATTGAGTTGCCAATGGTGTTTTACTATCACATCTTTTATTTTAAACTCTTCAATAAAACATTTCTTATTGTATTTAATGTTAATTATGTACAGAGAAAAAAGTATATTATTATTGATTGATTTATGAATTTGGTAGTGTAGAGAGAATACAGATAGTTTAATTTTCATGCGAGAATTTTTATTTATTGTTTTTTTTTTCTTATATATGATTTTAATTATTTTTAAAAATATTAGTATTTAATATTTGAATAATTTTTTATTTTAATAAGTGTAACAAATATTATATATTTATATATTGTTTTTAAAGTTTCATTTATAGAGATTAATATATATTATATTAAATAATAATTATGCATATATAAAATATATTAGTACTGATTTATGAATTTGATATTGTAGGAAAATTAAAATATAGAGTTTTTAAAATTTAGTTTATGTATATAGAAAGTTTACTTTTATTTAATTTTTAATTTTGTTATGTAATTTATAGTTTTATTTTTGAATAATATATCATTTATTATTTTGGTTATTCTTTTGTTGTGATTTTACTTTAAAAATTGCAATAAATATTAAATGCTTATATGCTAGTTTTTAAGAATTTTAGGTATAGATATTGATATAATTTTTTAAAAAATTGGTATCTTCACATTTAAAAAATAAGTATTAACATTTTTCCTTTCTATTGTCATTGTAGGTAACACTTCTTAATGTAAACAAAATAGTCAAGTCAAACTGATTAATAAATCAAATTTAGATAAAAATTTGAGTAATTGAAGGATATATATATGATACTATGACAATTTTGACTTTCTAGACAATTGATGTATTGTGATAGAGAATCAAACTTAAATATAAAAATATAGATAAGTGTTTAAGAATATGCGATAAATTTATCTTGATATATATCCTACTATCAATTGGGTTTCATTATGTGGCCTAGTCTAACACTATGCCTTGTTATAGAGATTAGTCCATGTGATGTAGCTAGAACCTCTTTCACATATAAAGTATTCTCAATCTACTTACTTTTGCATTTGGTCTTATCTTTGAATAAGGGGTTCTTAGATGATTAGTGGGGCATGCTTTAAGATGGGTAGAATAATTTTTGGCTTAAGTCCTTAGATAACAGCAAGAAAAAATCATTTAGAGAAAATCTAGTGGTCTTCACTTCTTCCAAGAAGATAACATCAAGAGCTAGTTACTTCTGATAAATATTTTGCACTAAAAAATTGTAGGAGATAAAATTCATTGTGTGGAATCAAACAATATGTTGTCACTATTTGAATCCTAGAGAGAGGAATGACAATTCTACAAAAAAATTAAAGTTAAACTACCCAACTGAATATTGGAAATACATATTATTCAATTCTAAATAGCATAATCTCCCTCTTCTAGCCACCTAGTAGGGAAATGAGACTATTTCAGAGGCCTAGGAGATGAGGGAGATAGAATACACTCTTTTAGCTAAGAATATAAAATCATCAATAGGTGAGGCATTCAAGAAAATATTAGCTTATAAGAGATCTCAATTGAGGGTGAGATAACTTCTTTCACCTTCTTTGAAGGGTGCAAAATAGTACCAGGCTACACTTTTGTAGTTGAATGATCTAAAGTGGCTTGAGATTTATCCTATTAATCACCAAAACCAACACTTTTTACTTTATATTGATAGATCATTGTTCATTTATCCTCAAATTTTGATGACATGGGAAACATTGTAGACCAAGAAATATTGACTAATCAAGGATGTGATTTTGACATAGGGAGCTTCCAAATGATAATATTTAATTTTGTGCTTTATAGATCAACATTGAAAAATGTGTTGGTTAGATTAAGGTAAAGCACACATTGGGTGTGAAAAATGTTACCAATTTAAAATTCTAAAAATTCTTTAGGATCATTGATGAAGTCAATCTCAACACAAGAACACTAATGTAGATGAGTTTGATAAAATATATCAAGCTTAACACAAATGATATTCCCTAGGGAGGTGGCAATAGTATGTGAAAATTTCTAGCATGGAAGGAGTAAACTCAAGAAGTTGAGCCAAAAGAGAACATGAAGTTTCTTCTCATCTAATATAGATCAAGATCTCACATCTAGGACTTAAAGGCCAATAAAAGACACAAGCATAGCAAGGAACATGTTAAAGGATAACATTAAAATGGATAGCCTCAACAAAACAAAAAGGAACCCTTTAGTGAGGTTCTTGATGGTTTAACGATGGACCCCATTGTGCGGTCCATTCTTAGTTGTCCTAGTCCTAGAGCATGCTTTTAGGGGGAGTGTGTCCAACAAAATACTATACTAAAATGAAATTATCAAGTAATTTGCAAGAATTATCAAACTCAACAATGAATAAAAATAGAACCACAAAATGTGTACATTGTCAAATACCTTCAAGACAAATTTCTAGGATTTTTTGTTTGATAGAGCCATTGTATAAAGTCATGAAACTATCAACACCAAAATGAACTAGTAGATTAAAATAGTCTCATTTCCCTACTAGGTGGCTAGAAGAGTGATGCAGGAGCATCCCTAGTTCCAAACAATCTTGCATCAACCAAAAATATCTACATTCATGTTTGTTTGCATTTCAGTAGTTAGCTGTCAGGACCTAGTCTCAGTATTTCATATCACATTATACCGCAATGTTACATCAAAGCTCGCAGAGCAGGATATATGATCAAGTCATGGCAACATCTACATCATATCCAACATTCAAGTGTTTTGGAGATTCCAGTATGAAGTTATCACTAACAAAATATCAATTGTAATTGGATAGAGAGCATTCATAGATAAGTCTTGGCTTTTCAGGTGTGCAGACCCATTTCGTAACTTGCGAAGCTTAGGAAACCATTTCATAAGGATGCACATTCATCGAGGAACCTTCGTTCTGATCCACATCATGTTTTTCTAGGGATCAAGGAAAAATCATATGTTTTGGCCAACCTTCACACATTTCATCGACTTTGGGGTTTGAGACCTCTTGAGGTTGACTAGAGCTAAGAAATGATATATCTAAGCATTGTGTAGTTGCATTAGGTAGTAAGCTATTGATAGAGAGATTCTGGTTCACATTGTATTTTATAGGCTTAGAGCCATATCTTTTTGTAATCTATAAGCCGGAAGGCAGGGCATGTTGCCAGTGAATAATTGATCATTATAAATACATGTTTGATTATTATTTCAATTCTTTGAGTTTATGTTGTGTTTACTCTTGCTGCAAGGTTGGACAGTCCTATTCCTGGACCCTCCATCCTTGACTGCACCAAAGAGGGAGAGTATGCTATTTAGAATTGAATAATACACATTTCCAACATTCAGTTGGGTAGTTTCACTTTAGAAACTTTGTAGAATTGTCATTCCTCTCTCTAGGATTCAAATGGTGATAAAATGTTGTTTGATTTCACACAATGAATTTTATCTCCTACAACTTTTTAGTGCAAAATATTTGTCGGAAGTAACTAGCTCTAGATGTTCTCTTGTTGTAAGAAGTGAAGACTACTAGATTTTCTCTAGATGATTTCTTTTCTTGCTATTATCTAAGGACTTAAGTAAAAAATTATTCTAGCCATCTTAAAGCATGCCTCACTAATCATCTAAGAACCCCTTATTCAAAGATAAAACCAAATTCAAAACTAGGTGAATTAAGAAGACCCAAAGTGAAAGAGGTTCTAGCTACATCACATGGAATAATCTCTATAACAAGGCATAGTGTTAGACTAGGCCACACAATGAAACCTAATTGATAGTAGGATATATATCATGATAAATTTATTGCACATTCTTAAATACTTATCTATATTTTTATATTTAAGTTGGATTCTCTATCACAATACATCAATTATCTAGAAAGTCAAAATCGTCATAGTATCCAAAAACAAAAAACAAAATCTATCCTTCAATTACTCAAATTTTTATCTAAATTTGATTTATTAATCATTTTGACTTGAATATTTTGTTTACATTGAGAAGTGTCACCTACAATGACAATAGAAAGAAAAAATTTTAATATTTATTTTTTAAATGTGAAGATACCAATTTTTAAAAAATATATATCACAATGTTTATACCTAAAATTCTTAAAAAGTAACATATAAGCATTTAATATTTACTGCAATTTTCAAAGTAAAATCAAAACAAAAGAATGACCAAAATAATAAATAACTTATTATTCAAAAATAAAACTATAAATTAGATAACAAAAATTAAAAATTAAATAAAAGAAAACTTTCTATATATATATATATATAATAAACTATTAAAATTCAAGAAAAATCTATATTTTAATTTTCCTACAATACCAAAGTCATAAATCAGTAATAAAATATATTTTTATCTATACATAATTATTATTTAATACAATATATATTAATCTCTATAAATGAAAATTTAAAAACAATATATAAATATATAATATTTTCTATTCTTATTAAAATAAAAAATTACTCAAATATTAAATACTAATATTTTTAAAAATAATTAAAATTACATATAAGAAAAAAACAATAAATAATTTAAAAATAAAAATTCTCACATGAAACTACCAAATTCATAAATCAATCAATAATAATATATTTTTTCTCTATACATAATTAACATTAAATACCATAAGAAATGTTTGGAGAGTTCAAAATAAGAGATATGAAGTAAAACACCATTAACAATTCAATACCATCATATGTATGGAGCTGACGGGATGGTACAAATTCAATGTGGATGGAAACAAACAGTCACCGTACCAATTCAATGCGGGTGGAAACGGAAAGGAAAAGGGGCAGCTGTAAAGAGGGGCCCACACACTAAGCTGTCAGGTTAGTGTGTGATGTTTAAGCCGGGCCCTTTGTTCCATGCTCCAACGCTTCCTGCGACTGGGATAATTCTCAGTCTGTTAAGCTTCTCGAGAACCGGTGGTACGCCGCCAACCAGATCCTTCCAGACAACCGCATCATCGTGGTGGGAGGCACTAGTGTGTTTAACTACGAGTTCGTTCCCAGGTGGCCAAGCGAAGGAACGTATAACCTGCCCTTCCTCACCCAAACCCGAACCAGCTCGACAGTCGAGAACAACCTGTATCTGTTCCTCCATCTCTCGTCCGATGGCAATCTCTTCATCTTCGCCAACAGGGACTCCATTCTTCTCGATTACAAAAAGAACGTGGTGCTGAAAACATTCCTCCGAATGCCGGGCGATGGCCCACGGAACTGTTAAAGTATGAAGCCCAACGGTCGTGGCCTTTGGCATGACCCAACGGTTGAGGTCTTTGGCTGTTTGACTTCCTTTAACTTCTTATGTTGTATTCAAATATATACAGATTGTATACTGTAAAATATACTGATGAATAAGATTTTCCCTGCCAAGATAGTGGACGTAGCCAATATTGGTGAACCACTGTAAATTCTTTGTCTCTTCTCTTTTCATTTTTCTTTTACCCTGTTATTCTGCATTTTTCTGTGCATCTTCATTCACAATTGGTATTAGAGCTCAGTGGTGTAGCTGTAGTTATTTGGGAATTCAGTGTAGAAATTTTCTGAGTTATGGAGGAATCGAAGATAGAGAAATTCGGGGGACAGAATTTCGGTTTATGGAAAGTGTAGATGGAGTCTTTGCTGATTAAGCAGGATCTTTCACTCGTGCTTGAAGGGAAAGCGAAGAAGCCATCTTCGATGGCAGATGAAGAGTGGGAGAAGTTGGACAAAAAGGCAAGAGGTACGATCTTCCTTTCCCTATCCAGTAACGTTTTGTTCAACGTTTCAGCAGAAAAGACTTCGAAGGAGTTGTGGGATAATCTTTCGTCTATGTATGAGATGGCTTCCGCTTCGAACAAGGTATTTATCATGAAGAGATTGTACAATCTGAAAATGAAAGAAGGTGGGATTGTTTCAAATCACTTAAAATGAGTTCAATATCTTAGTTACTCAATTGATTTCGGTGGGCATTAATTTGGATAGTGAAATTAAGGCTATTTTGCTATTGTGCTCTTTACCTAATAGTTGGAGAGCTGTAGTAATGGCAGTTAGCACTTCGGTGGCTGCCAAGAGCAAGTTGAATTTTGATGATGTTGTAGGAACTCTTCTAAGCGAAGACATGAGAAGGAAAAATCAAGAGTCTTCTTCCGGTGATGCCTTGACCATGGTGAGTAGGGGCAGGCCTCAAGATCGAGGCAGAGACAATTATAGAAGAAGATCGAAATCTGCAAAATGATCGAAATCTAGAGGAAAAATTGGTGATTGCTGGTTTTGTGGTAAAGCTAGCCACACCAAAAAGAATTGTCGTTCTTACAAGAAGGCACAAGAAAAGGTTTAGGACAGCGAAGTCAATACTCTTTTTGATAAAGAGGAAAGTGTTTTAATCCTCTCCACCAGTGACACCACTTCAGACTCATGGGTGTTGGACTCGAGTGCATCTTTTCATGCCACTTCATGCACGGAGGTTTTCACAAACTACCAGGAAGGTCAATTTGGAAGTGTCTACTTAGGTGATAATAAAGTGTGTGATATCATGGGTAAAGGGGATGTTTTGTTATAGCAAAGTGGCGGACATTAGTGGCTATTAAAAGATGTCCGTCATGTTCCAAAATTAAAATAGAATTTGATATCTGTTAGCCAACTCTATGCACAAGGTTGCAATGTTAATTTTTCTTCAGAAACTTGGAAAGTGACTAAGGGATCTTTGGTGATTGCAAAGGGAAATAAAGTTGGCAGTCTTTATGTTTTTGAAAGTCATGCTGATGTAGGAACTGTGTTGACAGTTGAGGATAGTGGGACCGAGTTGTGGCATCAAAGGCTTGGACACATAAGCAAACGAGGACTTGAAGTCATGCTCAAAAGAGGACAACTTCCAGGTCTTAAATACGTTGACTTGGACTTTTATGATCATTGTCTCTATGGAAAACAAAAGCGGGTCAATTTTTTGAAGAACGGTCATGACAAGAAGACAACACCTTTGGAGTTGGTTCATTCAGATGTTTTCGGGCCTACTGAGGTAACCTCTGTTGGAGGTGCGAATTATTTTGTCACATTCCTTGATGATTGTACTAGGAAGGTTTGGATTTATATGCTCAATCGAAAATATGAGGTGTTTAGTAAATTTAAAGTTTTTAAAGCTCTAGTTGAGAATCAGTGTGGGCATAGCATTAAATGTTTACAAACAGATAATGGTGGTGAATTCTGTTCATTAGAATTCGATAATTTTTGTGCGGATAATGGTATTCGCCGAATAAAAATTGTTCCTTTTACACCTCAAGAGAATGGTGCAGCTGAAAGGTTAAACAGAACAATTTTGGAAAGAGCTAGGTGTATGCTCTCTAACGCTGGTATGGGTAAAGAATTTTGGGCGGAGGCATGTAATACTGCTGTGTATTTGATTAATCAAGCACCTTCCTCTCGATTAAATTTCGATATTCCAGAAGAGAGGTGGATGTGCAAACAGATTTCTTATAGCCACCTACACGTCTTTGGTTGCAAAGCGTTTGCTCTTATACCCAAGGAGAAGCGAACTAAATTAGATGCTAAGTCTAGGCACTGTATCTTTGTTGGGTATGGCACATATCAATATGGATTTCGGTTGTGGGATCTGGTTCATAGAACAATTATCCGTAGTCAAGACGTAGTGTTTAATGAGAAATCTTTTCCTGCTTTCCAAGTTCGAGATAAGCCAATTACAGAGTATATTCCTCTGTCTCTTTTTGAAAATTCTTCATCTGGAGTATCACAATCCTTGCCGAATTCAAATCCAGTGGGAGTTTCTTCCGTCATTTCACTTTCCTCCCCTCTTTCGAGCTCTCTGTCTTCAGGCGACAGTCAGAATTTTGGGCCGGTTTCTGAAAGTTCATCGCCCAGCACAGGGCGTCTCCCAGATGAATTCCGTCTGAGCATGGAACGAGTGAATTCCAAATCTTTACCCTCTTTTCAAGGTTCGCATGGTGCTGAGCCTTCACAGCTTGATACGGCCAATCGCAGTTTTCTATCTGAGTCCCCGAATTGTTTGTCAGGTCCCTCTATCTTGGAGACACCGCTTGGTTTAGAGTTCTCAGCTTTTAAAAATACTGATTCGCTTTGTGATCGCCATCGAGGGGTTTTGATTAATTCGTCGAGTGATGCTTCTCGAGGGTTACAGTGATCTCATGTTGGGGCTTTCTGCCATCCTAAGGAACCTCGACTAGAGCCCCCTCCCTGTCTTGATGCATCACGTGGGGAAAGCCATGAACTCTCTTCTTCAGCTGTAGGTGTTGTTCAGCCTGCGGGTTGTGGTGATTTCCCATCAAAATTTTATGATTCTTCTGAGTCTGTCTCACAGCACACCAAATTTCTGAAGGATGTTCTTCAATTAGATAATACTCTGAGATGATCTACCAGGCAGCGGTAACCTCCAGCTAAGTTCTCAGATTACGAGTTATTGTTTTGTGCAGAGGCAGAGCCCGAGTTGTTGATCTCCGATCAGACAGAGCCAGCTAATTTTAAAGTTGCTACTAACAGTGTTGATTGCCTTAAATGGCAGGATGCAATGCATGAGGAGATGGAGTCGTTACTCACAAACCAAACTTGGGATTTGGTACCCCTTCCGCCCGATAGAAAAGCATTGAAGAACAAATGGGTATACAAGTTGAAGGAGGAAGATGGAGGCCAGAAATGTTATCGGGCCCGGCTTGTTGTGAAAGGTTATGGGCAACAAAAAGGAATCAATTTTGATGAGATATTTTCACTAGTTGTGAAAATGACAACCATTCGAGCTGTTTTGGGTCTTGCTGCCATTAGAGATCTTGAGCTTGAACAGCTTGATGTCAAAACTGCATTCTTACATGGAGATGTTGATGAAGAACTGTATATGGAACAGCCTGAAGGATTTTCCAAAAAGGGACAGGAACATCTCTATTGCAAGTTGAAGCAAAGTTTGTATGGGCTCAAGTAGGCCCCAAGACAATGGTATCTTAAATTTGATCGTTTCATGACTGGGCATAAGTTTATAAGGTGTGAATCTGATCCATGTGTCTATTTCAAACAACTTCCTAATGGTGAATTTGTTATTCTTCTTCTCTATGTTGATGACATGTTAGTAACCGGCACTAGCATGCGGATTGTCTGTGAGCTTAAGGATCAGTTAGCGAACAGATTTGCTATGAAGGATTTAGGGGCAGCGAAAAGAATTCTTGGTATGACCATTTCTCAGGATAGAAAGAAGAGAGAAATCAGGCTGTCACAGCAACAATACATTGATAAGGTTCTAGATAGATTTGGCATGACCAATGCTAAGCCCGTCAATACTCCTTTAGCTGGTCATTTTCGGTTGTCTTCTGACATGTGTCCTACCACTCACGAAGATCAGGAATTTATGAAGGGCATTCCTTATACATCTGCAGTTGGCAGCATTATGTATGCTATGGTCTCTACTCGTCCAGATATTGCTCATGCAGTGGGAGTAGTCAGTCGCTTTATGAGTAATCCTGGTAAACCTCATTGGGAGGTGGTCAAATGGATCTTAAGGTATCTTAAAGGTACTTCTAATTATGGGTTGTGTTTTGGAAGAGACAATACTCAGCTACAAGGTTTTGTTGATTCTGACTTAGGCAGAGATTTAGACAAACAAAGGTCTACTACCGGTTATGTTTTCACGTTTTCTAGGCAGCCCCTGTCTGCCTCCAATGGGTTTAGCAAGGTGGAAATCCTCATTTGCGGTGGGTACCCCGACAATGGATTCGCCGCCGCCAAAGCCGGTAATTTCAATGACGCCCTTCGTAGCTGCGGAAGAATGGTCATCACGGATGCGAATCCTTCGTGGCAAATGGAAGAAATGCCCGGGTCAAGAACTATGTCAGACATGCTCATTCTCCCCAACGGCGAAATTCTAATCATCAACGGAGCAGCCAAAGGTGTGGCCGGGTGGGACATGGCCTCAACACCCGTCTTCACGCCTACCTCTACAGACACAGTCTACCCGCCGGGCAGCAGCGTTTCTACGTTCTTGCGGCCACCGGTATCGCGAGAATGTACCACTCCACTGCCAACGTGCTACCCGACCGGAGAGTTATGGTCGGCGGCTCCAACCCACACTTCAACTACGTTTTGACGGGAACGCAATTCCAGACAGAGCTCCGTTTGGAACCATACCGTCCTTATTACTTGGAGAAAACGTACGCCGCCTTTCGCCCTAAGATAATTGCCATGTCTTCCACCTCCAATATTGCCTACGGCGCCACCTTCAGAGTGGTTTTCTCAGTTCCATCCGGTCTGACAAGTAACAGCAATTTAGCGTTTAATGTGTATGCTCCACCCTTCACCACTCACACCACATCCATGAGCCAGAGGATGCTCTCGCTTTCCGCTTCCAAACCGGTCCTCGTTTCGAAGTCGACCAACGTTTATTCTTCGACTGTAAAAGCTCCCCCATCAGCTTTGGCTGCGCCTCCCGGATATTACATGCTCTTCGTTGTTAACGGCGGTGTTCCCAGCAATGCTCGCTGGGTTCATTTCTCCTAGTCTCCCCTAGTTATCTCATATATGCTTTCTCCAAATAAGGAATCGAATAACCTCCAATCCATTGGGCATCTCTCGCACCTTTCACGTTTTAGTATTTGGCAACCCTGCAATATGTTACTGTAGAAGACATTGTTCAAAAATAACATGGGTTGCAATTTGTTAACTTGTGTAATGTTGTTGAATATCTCAAGAACACGGGTTGCGATTTGCCAACTTTCTGTACTGTTGTTAAATATATCCAAATAAAACCAATGAAAATCTACTTTCATTCAAACATCTTACCTACATATTTGAGCATCCATCTACTATAAGTGTTCCAAGCTTTTAGATAGCAGATAATGATTCTAAAATTAACAGCTAAACACATAAACCATCTCAAATATTTTTATTATAAAGATATTGATTATGGTGCCAAATAAAGGATGGACCAAAATGAGGTAATCTAATAAGCTGCGTGCAATTTAGCATCAATCAGTGAAGAATAATAATTTAAAGTTGTGGGACTCATAATTGAAAATTTAACGTTAGATTAGAAAATTAGATGTAATAAATAAACCGTGCTTAATTTTAAATTTCAAAATAGATAATTTTGATGTTAAAAAAAATGTTCTAGGATTAGAAATTAATCCTTTCTATATTTGTTTTTATCTCAGATTTTGTTCAAGGTTATTTTTTTTTATTTAGACTAAAGTCATTGATCTAGGATGATTTTGTATCTACATATTTGAATTGATAGCCATAAATTTTATCCTTATTTTTTTGTTCCATTATTTGTAGCGGGGTGTAGTTCTTATTGACCATAAATATCATATCATTTTTCAATATTTTATGAAAATGTGAGTGCTAACTCTCTCTTGGTCTTGAAATTTCTTCTAAAACTTGTTAAACAATGATTCTTCTAATACCAACAAATGATATTGTTGGAAAAATCCTCCAAATTTTTCCTTAACTGTTTTTCTAATTGTGTGTTTTCTCTCTACATGAGCAATTATCACAATTATATTAGTAAGTATAGAGCTTAGAAAATCAATAGACCATACCTAGACTCATGTTCACTCTGTTTTTTCTTTAGGTTGTCCATTAATTTATCAATTGAGATTTCACAAAGCTCATATTATTTATTATTTTTAACTATTTCATAGACCATATAAATATAATTAATTGGGGTTGAACCCTACATTTTGTTATTAAAATTAATAAAAACTATGTATTTAGTGGTGAACCTTATTTTGCAATCTTCAATTTTGTAATGATGATTAACTACTCATCAATGTTCAAACATATGAGTATGGTGATGGATTTGTTGTCCATTTTTTTTTTTATCCTCTTTGTCCCATATTGCAATTAATATATTTCTTGGTAATGATGAAATTTTTGTCTAGGTGCAAAATTTATCAAATTGACTTTTGATCATTGTCAAATTTCTGAAAATTTTCACAAATCTCTAGTTTTGAACATTCTAATATTATTATATATTGTGTAATAAATTCTCATGTACTTTTGTTCTTAAGGATTTTTTCTACTTTGAATATAAAGACATGTTTGTAACTTATTTTTTGTATTTTATGGTATCCTTTGACTTCTTCTATAGTTTATTTATCCCTTGATTCTCATCCATACCTTTCATCATTATATTTCTATTATAGAATGATCAATATATTCTTACGTGATAAATTATTTCTCATGTTAGGTGTTTCTATTATAAATTGTAGTACATATATTGTGTGAAATCATGCAAGTCTCAGAGATTAGAAAAAAACACAATGAAACAATATTGCATAATGGTGAACAAGTATATTGGGAAAATAGGCATTATATAAATAGGAAAGAAGGAAGGTAACTAGCTTCCACAAATGAGGATAGGACTTTGCACACATGGAGTGGTGGTGAAATGCCTACCAAAAATGAAGGACAAGGTGTTGAAAGTGTTTGTTTATTTATTTGTATACACATAGGCTTTTAAGCCTACTTAGATGTTCACAACACTTGCACACACAAGGTGTCAATTTATTTAGGAGTTCCATTCTAGTGTCAAATCACTTTTGACACCTGATGCTACAGTAGTGATAGGAAAACCCACTACCACTCCATGAATGAAGAGTCATGTCCTCATGTTATGGAAATCGATTGCCTTTTCTCCTAACTATTTATGTACATCTTATTCAACAGATAAATCAATCAATTTTATCCAAATTTGTTCACTGTGCTTGATTAACCAATCTTCATGTTCACTGTTTTTTACATGGTAGCAGAGCCATTGAAGATAGTATTAGGTGGAAGGCAAATGTGTTAAATAGAGATTGGGTGATGATGTGAATATTTGCTCTAATTTGGCAGCTGAAAATCTCAGTTTGGCGTTCAAAATTGTTGTTTAGGAAGCCGACTCTCATTAATCCGACGGCAGATGCGTGATTTAATTTGTTCTAAGTGAGATTAGAAGGGCGATATTATTCATTGGAGGTGTGATTTATTGTTTGGAGGCCTCAAAATCTCTTGTTGGCTTCGTCAAAACCCTCTGCTCCATGATTTTTCGTGAATTCCATGTTATTGGCGTTGGTTCCTGTGCACGTTGAAGTCACGAATTTTAAAAGAGAGGTCACATTTTTTATTATAGGGTGGACGTTTCTGAAGGACAGGCCACAACTTTCATCGTATGACTCAATTTTGGGGGTGTATTGTGTCGATTCACAGGCCCGCAACATTATGCACGAACATAGCCGCGCCTCACACCTAAGACCACAGGCGACAAAAAACCTGTGAAGAGGCACAGTTTTCTCTATTTTAGACACGATCTTGTATTGAAGAACCCGCGATCGGATCATTAACAGAAGAAAGGACAAAAACACACAAAGGGCATGGGCTTCACTTCATCACTAATGGGGTTCGGTCAAAATAGCATTAAAGACTATCCTCCCCCCCCGCACAAAAAAAAAGTTGAAACTGGTCACCAAGAGAGAGTCGCTGCAGCAATAACGGTGTTCACATGAAAAAAGAGGAATTACGAGTATGATGGGGCCGTCGAGCCCAAAAGGAGAGCCCTCCCGTGAATTAAATTGGCCACAAGGCCAAAAACAACACTGTCGTTCAACATCAGGCCTTTTTGTTTCATCATACCTCATACTATCGACATTGGAATTAAGAATTGGCATCAAACTTCGGAGATCAGACTGCACATCTACCAAACGCATTGAGGCTTTGGGAGTCGAAGGTTTGGCTTACCTCTTACCGCTTAGCAGTAAGAGGTAAAGGGGAAGGTCGATCTTCAATGTCTGAAAGGGCATCGAAGGTGACGACAACTTACCTCTTACCGTTTTGTGATAAGAGGTAAGAAAGGATCCTGAAATCTGAATGTCCGAGAAGTACTTATGATTTTGAATAAAAAATGACAAGGGGAAGAATTTATGATTTTGAGAAGGAAAGAGGAAATGAAAGAAGAAAGGCATAGGGAAGAAGAAAGCACCAAGCATCAAGTGGCTGGTGTACACCTTATGCCATACCTTAATGAAGGTAAGGGACATAAGGGATGGATGGCCAAAGCCCGACCCACGAAGAATCAACACTCACTTGAGTTTTTAAAAAAAGGGACCGGGGAAAAGGATAAGGGTTAAGCTCGATGGGTGAAACCGAAATGTCAAGGCAAAAGGTGGAGGGAAGGAGAGAAGAAGAAGAGGATCAAGAGTGATAGTGGAAGGATGAGAGGAATAATGCAAGCAAAATTCTGACACACCGAAAAACCTACACTTTGCCAATTTTGGAAATCACTAACTAAGGCATTTATTGTAGGGGTTGGCACAAGCTAAAAATAGTGCCACCATTCTCGATGTATAAATTGTATAGGATTTTATATTCCTTGTTTCTCCTATAATATTCATACCATTCATGTTATTACTCTATTTAAATATTTAAATAGTTCTATATTTTTTATCTTCTTGCATTCAATTTGGGTCCCTTTATAGTGGCTTAATTTATGTACATTTATTATTATTTGATTAGCATAACTATATTTTTTTAATCCATTTATTCATATCAATTATTATGTTTTTATCACTTATTATATTATTCTAAAGACTATTTTATGAGTTTCAAATTTTGAATTATCATTGGATGTTAATTTCAATTCATTTATTTACTACTTCATTGTTATGCATTATTATTGCTAATACTTGTGGTTTTCTTGTGGGTATTTTGGATATTGAGACTATTATGTTCTTATATTTTCTTAGAAGTATATTAAGACCATTTCCATCCCATATTTTATTATTATATTCTATTATCCTATGGGAACATACAAATCTTATATTTTATTATTTTCCTTGTACATATAAGAATAACAAAATATTATTGTAACTTCATTATTGAAATTCACATTTCCCATAGCTTACTTAAACTTTTCACTTAAAATAATTCTGAATATTGCATATAAATCATTTATTTAGTTCTTTTTTAAACCAAAATAATTAAATAAGTGTTTAACCAAATTGGAATGATCCTATGTAATCCTAACCAATTTTAATGTCCTAAACATAAGCTATTTCATGGCTTCACCTTTTTAGATTAAATAAATCACTTTTAATTTCATATTCATACCATTTCCTTGTTCATTCTCTTTTTCATCTAATTAGATGCATTCTATAGTAACCTTTTGATGTTGAATATATTTTTTATATTTATTTGTTGATATACGACATCAAAATAAATTCTATGTATGGGGGATGTATGTAGAACAACATGGACCATGACATGATCATGATAGTGTCTAATTCTACGTTTCTAAAAAAATCACTTTATCTACCTATTACAACTCTTATCAATAATCCCCAAATTCATTCACATATTTGAACCTTTAAACTAGGTTAATTACATACATTTAGCATAAATCCATATTTCTATGTTAGGAAAAACCTAAATATAATTTCTAGTTAGATTGTTCTACTCTAATAACAAAACCACAATTATTTTAAGGAAAATATCAAAGGATCTAGTAAAGGCACTATAATTATTTGTTAATTGGAGTACATTTACATTTGCACTATTTTTTATTTAGTATTAGATTTTGTTTATTTAGAGGTGCTGCCACATTAGTGTGTCCCACTTTTGGGACAATTTTTTCTTTTATTAAAATCACATATTTTTTTAGAAAATTTAATTATGTAAGTCTTCAGATCCTCTATCTAAATAGTTTTTATTGAAGAGGGTTAGATTTTAGGTCATTAAATCAAAACCCCTTGGGTAAAACCACCCTAGTCTTAAATTAAATTATCAATGGAAACTCATCTACACCTATCAAAAATGCTAACAAAATCATTTTTACTTCACCTTTTGGTGTGTCAAATGAATTGATTTAAGAGATATATTTTGTAAGTATGTAGCACATGTTATAAGATTTCTAAAAGGGATAATTCTAAATAATTTTAATCTTATTATTATATTTATTTTCAATTCCTAGTGAATGTAGGTTTTTCAATGAACATCAATGTCTTTGTTTAACACATGTAGAAAAATAAAAGAAATACAAAAAAAAATTCTACAAGATATTTCTGCACTAGATATTGATATCTTTATTTCAAAAGAAAAAGAAGAATTTAATTTAGATGAAATATTATACAACAAAAAATGATGAAAAAATATGTGCACTAGATATTGGTGTTATGAATCTATGTTTAAAAATTTATAATTCCATCCTTTCTACAAATAAATTAATGTTATATATATATATCAAAATAAAAATTTGGTGAAAATGTTGATTTCAATGTCCCACTTTGACCATAAAGTGAGACACATTGTTGTGCTCTAACCCTCCTTTAAGAAATATATAAATCCCTTCATACCTCTTCTAATCTTATACATAATAGGATTGAATGCAAGCTTTAATAAATATCTTTGGTTGTTAGTGACTACCCTCGCATAGATACATGAATGAAACTTTCTATGATTTTTCATGGCGTCCTTTCAATTTAAACTGATATTGTTTTCTATAATTTATTGATACAATTCTATGATATAATCCTACATAGGTTCATCATCATATTATTTATAATGCATCCACTTAATTTTGTATTCAATCTTACTTCCTATGAAATAAAAATTATTTCTAACTTATTCTTTACATTCTTCCCATTTAAAAAACTCTATAACTAATTAAAATATAAACTAAAATTAACATACTAAAATGAATACATTTTAAAATCTTTATTTAAGAACAATACAAATTAAAAACCAAATAAAATTATTTTAAAATATTAAAAAATTAATATATAAATCACACCTTAATAATACTTTTGTACTTATACAACTAACCAATTTTTAATAAAATAATAAAACAATTATTTGCATTAAATATAATTTTGTATATTTTAAGCCCCATCCTTTCATTGAATGAATGCATTGGAATTGTTAATTGGAAGGATTATTTTTTCTATGAAGCTTTTTCTATCGAGTGGAAAAGAAAGGAATGATTGGGTTAGCACTTTAACCATAGAATTTTAAAAGCATTTCAGAATCCATCCTATTTAAGAGTGGTAGTTAGCTTTAAGAGTTCTATCAAATGAGTCCCGTGGAGAGATACGTCAGCTATACCAGTTCTTCCCCTACTATATTTGCTATACTGTACAAGTTGTTTAGGTACGCTAATTACTTTATGCATATGTGGGCCAAAGGTATCCTCACTGCCCACTTGCAGACCATAAAAACTGGGATTTTGTGGGGATCAAGCATCATGTTCAACCAAGGTTTTGATTCTTTCACTTAAATGTTTGACAATGGTGTTCAATCTTTCTTTAGTCATGGAACAATAATATTTTGTTTCATTAAGATTTTGGTTCTATTAAAAGATGAAACTATGTGAAAGGAAACAGAATTCCTTAAATAAAAGATTTTGGCAGTAAAGTCAAACCAGAGATTCCCATAGCATATGCTTTTCTATTTAAGTATCATATTCTTGATCAGTTAAATCGTCGTAATTTTATACTTCTTTCTTATATAAGGTGGTAAGTAATCATCTTATTTTACTCGTCAGAATTTATCTGACTATTTGAATTAGGTGTTGGCTAGGAATAGCCAACATATAATATCAATTAGGTGTTAACTTATTTATTTCAATTCTCTATTTGCCATGGAATGCCCCAACAATTGACATGGTGAAAGGTTGTTTAGGTGTTATGCTGATTTGGAACAACGATTGGATAAGATGGAACCTGATTTACGATCTTATGGTGACATATTGCTACAATGATTACCACCCCAGTATAGTAGATCACTTGGGTGTATTCAAACTATCATATTTAAATTCTTATGTGGTGGAATGATGTCGATTCTCCCAACTTTCCAAAATCTACTTGTTTGTGTTGGGTTTACCAGCATATTATATGGTGGAGGAACTGTGGACTTTTCATACATTATTGGTTTTCTCTACCTTTTCCTAGTCTCGTTTATTGTTGTACTAAAATGGGTGGTGATAGAGTCTGCACGAAGTCAAGATGTGAAAAATAATGCCACCCTTTTGTATATTTGTGGTGAAGAGGGAATTGCTCCAAGTGGGAGGGATTAGCTTTGAGGTGAATGAAATGTTATCAGAATGAGTTGCATAGCGAAAAAGTACAAAGGCAGTGGAAAACCCCTGACGTAGAAAGCATGAAATTTTCTTTTCAAGAGGGGAAAGAGCTGATCAAATGTCAAATGAGTTTTTTTTCTAGAAGCTACCAGAGCCATGGGACTAGGTATGCCATGCCTTAATTAAATACTTCACCCTTGAAGAGAGATTTAAATGCTACTATCATTATCATTTTTCTCACTTAAATCATCTTAGGCACAAAATATTTATAAGATTTTTCTTTTTCTTTCTCCTTTCTTCGATGGAAAAATCTATCATAGAAGCTAGGGCCTTAAATGTCAAAAATCCCAATAAGATGATGATTCCATTAGACCAAGGCCTCATCATGTGCCTTTATTAGTTCCACCTTTCTCTTTTCCCTATTAAGCCTATTATGGTTAGTCTTATGGATATTCCTCATCTTGGCTTGCTTGTTAAGAAAAATAAAAAGCCTCGCTTTCATTGGGCTCTCACTCCAACTCCCTTTAGTGAGCGACAAGGTACCCACAAAAAAAAATCAATGTTCTTGTTTAGGATAGTCTTCCCTCTTTTGCTAACCCTAATTTGAAATCTAAGTCTCAAGAAGATGTAGTAGTTGGGCTCTGTTCCCTTAAACTTTGTTCCCTAGATAAGAAAAAACCCAACAAGGGGTCTATGAAGAGAAGGCTTGATGGATAGTCTATTAATGAGATATAAAAGTATTGAGGTCCCAAAGGTTTCTATAGATAATTTAATGTTTAGGAGGGGCCTTGTCAATTTGTTTTCACTAACCTCTATACTCCTAAGAAGTATTCCCAAACTTTGGACTAGAACACATGGAAGGCTAAGAAAGATGACACCAATGACATGACTGTGAGGAGGTCAACAAAATTGGTTGCAGTCTAGTGATCAAATATGAAGGACATTGATATTTCAAGTGACTTTGTGCAAGAAGAAAATACTTCTATGGATTAGGGTAATTTTGTTGATAGTTCTTCAGAGCCTTCTCCTTTGAGTTTTGAAGGAAACAACCTATTTGATGAGATGAATGTTTTTGACTCTAAACATAAGATTGAGAATGTGCTTGAGATTTCTCACATGGAAATGGAGGATCTTCCTAAATCCCTCCCATCTACATTGTGAGTGAGGAAGATCTCAATGCCCTTTCCATTGACCAACATAATTGTGATTACTGCTTGCAAATGATGTTGGAAGTGGAGAAGCTAAAGTCCAACCTTGAGGAGATAAAGAAAATAATAGAAGCCATGAAAAA
>VDFB02271358.1:785804317-785917215 GCA_007258455.2 Sequoia sempervirens
AAGTTGGGAGACTTCAAAACTAGAGCCTCTTTAATAGCTTGTTTTATCTACTCAAAATCCTAACTGGGCTCTTCACACCAAAGTACCTTCTCACCCTTCTTCAACATTTTGGAAATAGGTCTTGTAATCTTTGTAAAGTTGGTTACAAATCTTCTTAAAAAAATTATTTTTTGAAAAAAGGACTAGATACCCTTGACATTTCTTGGTTGGGGAATATTGTCAATAGTTGCTACTCTTTTAGGATCTAACCTTACTCCTTCCTTGGACACAATATGTCCTAGCAGTTTTCTATTGGTGACCCCAAAGACACATTTCTTCAGATTCAAAGATATCTCATATTCTAGTCACCTAACAATTTTTTTTCTAAATGCATGCAATGATCCTCTTCTTTCTTAGAATAAGTGGTCAAGTCATCTTGATATACAACAATGAATAGATCAATAAAATGTAAGAAATCTACATCCATAGCCCTTTGAAAAATAACACTAGCATTTGTTAAGCCAAAAGGAATACTTACACATAAGTACCCTAGGGAGTAGTAAATGTAGTATTGTACTGCTTAGACTCCTTCACTTTCACTTGATTATACCTTAAGAAACCATCCATCATTGACAACTCACAACCAATTACCTTTTGTAACATGGCCTCCATTTTAGGTAAGGGATAATTATCCTTTAATCAGGATACATTCAAGTTCCTGAAATCAACACGAAGTCTTATATCCCCATTCTTTTTTCTCACTGGTATTGAATTGGATAGCCATGAAGAATGCCTAATGGGTTTTATAATACCGGCCTCCCTTAACTTTATCAACTCTTCCTACATATTGCGAGCTATCATAGGATTAATTGGTCTTTTATTCTATCTGAAGGGTTTTACATCCTCTTTCAAAGGTATTTCATCTTGAAAAATCTCCTCTTTGTAAGCTTTCAAGTCATCGTATGACCAAGCAAATACATGCCTATATTTTCTCAGCAAGGCAATTAGCATCACCTTCACCTTTGGTTTCATCCATTTCTCTATATAAACCTTCTTTGGGGCATTTTCAGTTCCCAAGTTCACTTCTTCTAAGTCTTCTAGGTGGGAAATAGTTGCTTTGGCCTTACTGGTTTCTTGATTATCAAAGACCCTTTCAAGTGCTACAAGGCCTTTGGGGATTTTGTTTTTTTTGAATTAGATAACCTCTTTTCTAGAAATTGTGTCTTGTCCATCAGTATTTTCTACAAATCCACTAAAATCAATCTCGTGGCCTTCATGGTTATCAACATATTTTAGGAATCTAAGGATATCCTCATCATCATTATAAAATTTCCAATTGTACACATTGTCAAGGATAGAGGGCCTTGTTTTTATCTCAACCTTTGAAATCCCTATGAAAAATATACCATCAGTTCTCAATGCAATATTGGCCAATAGGTCAGAACCTCTGTTATTTCCTCTCTCCATCCATTCTATTCCAAAAGCATCAAATTGTTCAATGGAGTCCCAAACAACATTTTGGTATTTCCTTAGTCTGTTATTTTGGCAAGCATATTTAGCTCTTACCTAGGATATTACTAACTCAGAATCACCAATTACCATTAGTTTTATAATTCCATGTTTTTCAACAAGTCTCAATCCCAATAACAAGGATTCATATTATGCTACGTTATTTGTACAAACAAAAGATAGTGTAAAAGAAAACTTATAAGTACTTCTAGATGGTGATACTAGTAAAATCCCTGCACTAGATCTATCTTGAGAGCTCCCACCATCAAAGTACCTTTTCCATAGTCCTTTATTAGAAAACCTTGAAATTTCATTTTCTATTGGTGTAGGACATCTTTCAATCTCCTTTTGTACTTCCTCTACCTTGAACTTACCAATGTCAGTGTCTATGAAAAAAATTGTGTCATCTTTAGGGACATGTTGCAACATTTGTGGGAACCTAGATTCTCTCATTACTTGGATATTCCTTCCATCAATAGGAAATGTGGCATAAGACATACCACACTGCATACTTCCTCCCATAGATTTACTCCATTTTCATGATAATAACATTCCATAATTAGGTGGGATATCAACTACAACCACACTCATTTTAAACTCCTTATTAGGGAAAGCTGCTAACCTATATGCAAGCTCATTTATCACACCTAACATAGGGACTTCCTTGGCATCCATGGCATAACATTTACCATGAGTGTTGTCAACTTTTAACCCTAGTGCATCCATGATTTTAACTAGCATGCTATTGTTTGATGCACCAGAGTCAATAATACAATTCTTTACAAAATTTCCCCCAACTATCAAGGTAAGAAAAAATGGATCTATCTTATCTTGACATGTATTCATAGAATTTCCAAGAAAAATGTGGGGAATCTCATCAATTACTCCTTCAACTTCCCTACCCTCTTTGTCCTTATCACTTAATTTGGAAGGAGTGGGTTCTACTACATTATTACTAGTTAGAGAAGTGTCAAAGATGAGGGCCACTACCTTTTGTTGATGTTCCTCTATTCTCATCGTTTCAAGAAAAGGTACAGACACTTTAACTTGGCTAAGTAGTTGAAACATGCCAACAAGAGTCTACTTGGGAAACTTATTTAAAGGAATACCTTGTTCGTGGATATTTTCTTTCTATTGGTTTTTGTTTGCTCTAGCCTTGTGCTTAGTATCCTTCTTTACGACTTCAAGAACTTGCTTCTATGTCTTTAATTTTTTAGTAGAAAATTTGTGTCTAGGAATATCTTTTAACTTGGTCATTCTCTTGGACCAAATTTTATCTCCCTTTTCTTCTTTATCTTTAATAGCTTCTATTTTTATATCAAGTTTATGTTCCTTTTCCTTAGCATTTTTTTCTTTAATGAATAGACCAACAAGATTATCTTGTTCACCTCTGACAGTTCTATTCCTCAAATGATAAGAACCTCTAGTTTGAACAGCTAAAATGGTTGTATACTTTGAAATTTCTTCTATAGAATGACTTCTCAATGAGACACCATCTTCAATAACCTCCAAATTTTAAGCCTTATCATTACTAGGATCATCCTCATAAAAAAAAACCTACTGTTGATATGTGTTAGCAATTTTCCTCTAATTGTCAACATCTACTTCACAAGAATCTTCATTAGAAGAACATTAACTATAGGAAATATCAAAATCACCCATAATCATAAGCACATCCTCATCCTCTTGATCCTGTTGATGACATTCCTCAAGCATTTTATCTCCTACCTCCACCATTTGTGTTGTTGCACACTATTGTGAGGAATGTGGAATTTGGCAAGTCATACACCAAGGATTATCCTCGACAAAATTTCTTGAATTCTTTTGTAGAGGGTCTGGAGGAGCTTTGTTTTGGAAATTTCTTTGATTATTTGATAAAGGCTTCCCATTATACTAATTGGTATTGTAAGGATGGTCTTGCAACCTAGGGGTCTCTCATTCCTTTGCTAATTTCTTGGTTGGGCCTTTTCTTTCTTTTCAATTTTATCATTGATGGTTTTCACGAAGCTTTCAAGCTTGTCTACAATTGTTACCATTTAGTACTTCAATTATTTTCTTCCCTTTTTGAAGTTCTAAAAATTCTTGGATCATCACATCTGCCAACTTTACTAGTTGTTTTGTTGATATTTTCAATATGTTCTAACATCTTAAAGACTTATCTTAAAGATTGAGGATGCTTATCTAGCAGACGATAACTCGTCTTTGCATCAAAAGTGTTGCAGTAATTTACCAAGCATACATCATCATTTAAATGTAAATGAGGAGGCAAGCTTTTTCTATCCTTTTGGATCTTGTATTAAACTCAACAACAGATTCATTAGACCCTTTCACAATATTATTGAATTGATTGAACATAAAACTTGAATCACTCTTATCACCATAATGTTCTCTAAAAACTCTTGTGAACTCTTCCCAAGAACCAATTCTCTCAGTAGGTAAACTTTTGTACCACTCTCTTGCATCTTCAACAAGAGACTGCATGAAAAATTTCATCATGACATCTTCTGCTTCTACCTCAAAGTCATCCATAATGTTAGCGAATGCTTTGAGGTGGTCTTCACCACTTAGAGAATTATTTATAGAGAATTTTACTAGAGCAAGACTAAAATCTTTAGGGAGTGGATTGGAATAGCCAGGTATTCAAGTAAAACATAAATGTTAGTATCTATCTACTTGGAGTGGTCTCCTAATATTTCTATCCCTATGATCATCTCTATGTTTGTGATCCTTCCTACTATTAGAGTAGCTACCATCCCTTTCCTTATCACTTTTACCATCACCTCTTTTTTTCCTACCTCCATCATCTTCAAAGTGAGACTTATCATTCTTATTTCCTCCTCCACCACCATTTCCATGATTTCCACCAATACTTCCCCTAGGGGTATGTCCATCTGAATTCCTTTTCTGCAACTCACTTTCAATATGTCCAAAGCTTGAGGTTTCTGGTATATAAGTATACATTTGAAGGAATGCAATCTTTCTAGCGATTTCAGCATTAGAGGCTATCATTTCAGCTTTTTTCAAATCTTCTCTTAGCTTTCCACCTTCTGACTACAACCTCAATATATCAAGATTTGTAAGTATGTCAGATGGGGTTGGATCAACTTTTCCTTTACTTGTGGGGTTCTTAGTAGAGGAAATATTGGTTTTTTCATTGGTTTTGAATGTAGGTTTCTTGGGTGGCTCAACAGGCCTCTTCCCATGATCTTCAAATGATGATTTCTTATTAGTAATAGGAGGATCTGAACCTTTAGTGGTTGAGAGATATGTAGTATAATGATTAGTAACTAAAGCTCCCATTGCAACTATTACTCTAGTTATATCATCATTCTTTTTAGAAAAAAATTCCTCAAAGGTTTTATGCCTTAAGGCCTCCTCTCTCATTTTCTCCAAATTTTTTCTTCTAGCATCACTCTTGAGTTGCTTAGCTACAATCCTATCTTCCTTTTCTTTCAAATACTTCTTTCTTATTTCTTCTTGTTCTTGTAACTTTAACTCTTCTTCTTCAATGGCTTTCATGTCATTGTCTATATCTTCACCATTTTCTATAATATCTCCATGTTTACTTGGGGCATGGGTAAAATAAGGTTGGTCAGTTAGATCTTCCTCAAGAGAAAAATGGATTGGCTCATCAAGGGATTTACCTCATGGCTTGAAATTATTTCCATTGAAAATCGACCCAATTCCTGGGGTTGAGGACTCAAAGAATTTCTTATTCTTTCCCCAAAAATCCCACCTATCCTTCTCTCTTGCAACATTTTTCTCACTATCAAAAACTTCTTCTACTGGAAAACTTCCTAGTCTATCTTAGATTATTTAACATTATGTCCTTCATGGAAACTTGCACTACTTATATCAATATGAAAAGTAGGAGAGATCAAAATGGGAATCAATAGACTTACTTGATTCAAAGTATTTCCTAACCCATTTAGGTTGCTTTTCCTTTGTAGGTTTAGATTCTGACATCTGCTCAAGATGCTTCTTTGCATGACTTTTGGTCTTCCTCATAATGTCAAGTACTACAAAATATTTTATGTTATTTTCTTCTAGAGTGTTAATCTTCACACTTGTACTAGAGAACTCAAAGTCACCACCCAGGATACTAGGAAACAAAAAGTGATCGGACTATTATTTTGTACTTATTACTCCAGAAAAGATTTTAAACATTACCTTAAAAATAGTGGAAGAATGAAATAATACCTAATGCATAAGACCTAGTATGATGGGACTAATGCAATAAACTTAAAATGATTATTCCTTAAGTAGCAAGGAATATTCACAACAAACAACTAAATCTGACTGTACTTGATCTAAACTTAGAGAATTTTGTACTTAGATTTCCCTAGTGGAGTCACCAATCTGTTGGTTATTTTTTAAGAACTAAACTAATCTCTAGACATACCTATGGATTTTTCCATTTCCAATTATTAGTAATACTAAACAGATTGGCCAATGAATGAATAGAGGTTGCTTAAACTTCTATTCATACTCTTTGGACTCTATGAAGCCTGGGAGGGTGATCCCACAATGTATACCTAAAAAATATTTTACAATTGAAACCAAATACATTTTTAATAACATATATCTCTCATGATACTACTTAGTAGTAACATTAAATAAGTTGGCATCTTATTATGCTAATGTGATATAAATTGATTATGAGAGAAAAAACACCTGATAGAATGAGTAATAATAGTATTTGTTTTGAAATTTTATGGTTGAAAGATTGAGTAGTAATGAATCAACTCTGTAAATGTAATACTAATATCCCACATGAATCAGTGTCTTTATCCAGAGCACATAGTCAATATCCTTTGACATAAAATGATAAAAATTCAAACAATAACAAATATAATCTAAAAAATATTGCATTACAATATTTATCTATGACTCTAGGACTATCACTTCTTACAAATTTAATTACACATAGTAATTATAAGTTATCACTCTCATATAAGCATTTACATCAATTCATTGAATCGAAAGGAAAACATGAAATTGAACATCCATAAGATAATGATAGAGACAAATGAAGGAAATCCTTGACTACTTTCAATCATAACTCATAACACACATACAAGGAGAGAGAACCATGAAACCAATATTTATATGTATCATAAAATGCTATACCATTACCAGTCTTACATGCATGAGTATGAACTCCAAAATTAACTTAAAAAAAAGACCCTAAAACTTGCTTCGTATTTTCTTGATAACACTAATAGTATCAACTCAAGATTTTCTAACTCTCATGCTTCTAGTCATGAATTCATTCTTATAGAGATGAAGGAGAAAAACAATCCTTAGACCAGATAGCACACATGTCATGATCTCATAAGACAACTTGCAGCAATATTCCCCTCATGGTTATGCTTGAGTCTTCAAGTGAAGAAAAAAAATATGAGGTAGAAATATCCTTAAATGATCATGGAGAATAGGTCCCACCTTAAAAGACATCATTACTTTGTTACAAAAGTCACAAGATATTCTTCATGTGTTCTAAATGCCAATTGTAAGGAAATCAAAACAACAAAACTTACGAAGCAAGGAAAAGAAAATAGAAAAAAGTAAAAAACTATTTAATCCACAATAGCAACATGTGCTAATCACTTTGAGCATTGAGGAGAGAGTAATAATTTACCATGTTATATCAAAAGCCTAATCTGTATTACTTTTAGGCTATGTATTATTCTTCTCCTATCCATTATTCTCCTTATTCACTTTGTATATTTCTCCAACCAAACGTTGTACTCCTCCTTAGTGGGCCATTTAATATTCAATAAATCCTACACCTTAGTAGTATACTGGGAGTACCTTGCATCAATTATAATTCTATCTCCCTTAAAAAATATATCCATTTTTTACTCAATCTACACCATCATATCAATATTTGAATTAAGAAAGAGGTAATCAATGATAGATAAATGCATCATAGTAGTATCAAGCAATCCTCCCAAATCTTCCTTCTAGGTATCAAACTGATGTAATTCACCTTTGAAATTTAATATTTGAGGCATGCCATGGTTCTCCATTTCCTTGAATATTTTCAACTTGCTTTGGATTTTTATTTCTAATTTTCCATGGAAAGCAGTTATCTCATTCATTGATTCAATAGTATTGAAGATGTCAGGAATATTTGTGGGTGCCTCAGGATCCTCCCTTATTTTTGGCATCATCTCTTTCAAAGAAATTACTCTAGTAATTCAGTTATTTCACTCACTCCTAAAGGCTTCCTATACTTCCATATATTGTGTATTCGCCTCATGAACATTTTCATATGTGGCCCATACTTCATTAGCCATGTGGACCAACTTGGTTACTCTATGCTTAAGTGCATTGCTAAAAATATCATTGGCGACCTTAACTATTTCTAGTTTGGCCTCTTTGACATTTTCCTTTTTAGTAGTTAACTTGCCTCTTCAATCATTAAATATAAGGGCCAAAATTTCTCTATCTTGTCTAGACATATCAAACGAGGAAGAGGGAGAAGGTTAAGTAATTGTATTTTGGGTATCTTGAATGGTAGCACTCATTTGATTCAATTCATTCAAAGCCTTATTATATTCCTTGACAAAAGATTCATATTTATTTTGAGAAATATGTGTAGTATACACAATAAGCATTGCACTATGTGTAATTAATTCAGCTTCCTAGATTAGAGTTATGTCAATAGCTCTTTTGACCACTAGTAAACCCATGAACTCTCTAATTCACCTAGCAACCACATGTTTTTTAGTATTAGGTTTCATAGACTAAATTACAAGGGTATGTAGTTTTGGACTACACCTGGAACCAAATACCTTATTCTCAAACTAATTTTTAGATATCATAGCTTGTGGATCTCTTCTAATTGTATCATAGGCTATGGAAGTTGTGATAGTACATCCTGGTAATAGCATAATTCCAATATCCTTAACAATTCTATGCTCTTTAGTAGGAGTAATGGCTACAATTTTTGTTAGTGTAATTAATATTCAATTACACTTGCATAACTTTACTTAGGTAATATTTTAATTCCTAGGTTAATTATTGTCATCCTATATCTTGTTGAGCTATCTTGTTGCTCAAGATAAGATTAGGGTTATGCATCTTTTCTTTTATAAAGCAAATCATATCTTGTAATTATTGAATTCCTAAATAATATTATGTTGCACATCTTTTTGCAATAGCTTTGATTTTTCTATTTTTCTGTTCTTTGGAAGACTTTTCTAGTTTGTATTTTAGATCTTGGTTTCTAACATTGTATTAGAGCCTTGATTTGCAGCCCCTTCTCAGTTTTTTGGAGAAATTCATTACAAAGCACATTTGGTGTTCCTTGAGGGTTTCATGCCTTGATCTTATTTATGAGGCTTTTTGGATTAGATCGGGCTTCACCATTGGATTCAAAGCGCTAGAAAAAGTCAGGATTGGATTTTGTTTTGCTTATTTTGGTCATCGTTTTCCAGATCTATGAGGGTTTCAAGCTCGAAGATTTTTTGGAAGCTCTAGAGGTATCCAAATTTTTGGAAAATTTTGGGCACAAATGGAGGTCACGATTGCCTTCATAGCGACCAAAAACCCTAAGATCACTTTTCGTTTTGTCAATTTTGGAGAAAGTTATTTCTGTGGCATTAAAAATTTGCCTAGCAGGTCATACAGCCTCCCCAACATGCCTCGCAATGCACAAAAATTGAAAAAAATATTAAAAAATGTACATTTTTTGGTTTTGCGCATGCGTGTCCAGTTGTGAAGAATTTCTCCACTTGGCAGCCACCGAACGGCCACCAGTCTGCTACCACCGCCCAAATCCACCACCGCCACTCAACTCACCACCAACGGACCCTCCTGCACTACCACCACCTCTATCAGCCCCCGTAGGCTCCATGTGCAGCCACCACAGTCACATGGGGGACTAGGCACTATGTGCCCAGCCCCTGACTGCCCATAGTCCCTAGCCACCAGTCCTATTGAGGACACAGGGCTCCACACATAGCACCTACCCTCTAGCCGATAGTCAGACATAGGACTAGGGGCTAACTTTATTTTAGCCCCTTGGGGGCCCTGCATGCCTTATTGGTCATTCTAGAGCACTTTTCACTAAATTGAGTGTATTTTTTGCATACGATGTTTGTTTTTCGCAAACAAGATACCCTTGGAAAGCTGATTCCAATACCAATCTAGTGGTGTAGGTTTTTTTACTAGATTTTGATCTAGATTTATTTCTTTGGTCCTTCAACTCAGATGTTGTTTTCACTCTAGAGGGCATATCTTTTGACTTGGTGATCCTTTTTTCGCCATTATTGTGGCATTGGAAAGATAGTTTAGTATGTTGGTTATTTATTATAATGTAACTAGGTTGGTCTTCTAATCTACCTATGGAATTTTTAATTCCAATCAAGGGCTGCTCGATGGACCTGGACCAACTGATGAGGAATTTAAGAAGCCTCTTACACATCGGGCTCTGCAAGACCCAAGAAGGTGATCCCTTAATGTGTTTACAACTTTTGCACCATTATCATAAACAACATTGACAATAGCAAATAATCTCACTTAATAGCTCAACATGATAGGATAATATCAAATAGAATTGGTTGTTCATTGATAATATCAACTACCTGGAGCATGAGATAACTAGACACAATCCATAGTATAAGATAGTAATTTATTTGCTATTTGTAGCAAGCTCTCAGAAAAGACAAAAAAATACTAAATCATATGGGTAATTAGAACTTAGACCAGTGCCATATATCCATTGGGCAAGAGTCAAATTCATAAGAATTTAAAGGTATATGACATATTTAACACATAACATAGGAGATCCTTGATGACATTACCTTGTAATCTCATCAATATGTATTCTAATCAATACTACTTATCAATTCCTTATATAGAACACATGTGCCTACAAAATCATTTAAGCATTTTAATTAATTCCTTGAATTAAAGCAAAAAAAGAATCATACACACCACAATAGTGAGATGGATAAAACAACCCTTAGTTATTTTATTCAAAGTTTAGATATGCATGTACAATGGAGATACATGAGCTTGAATTTATCATTTCAATTCAAATGCTAGTACTGTTATACAACATTAAATCCCCATGAACTCAAAACCTGTTACAGAATGACCCAGAACCTAAATTGCATTTCTCTCTAAAACCATCAGAATTTACAAGTTGCTCTGCAACTTCACCTAGACTCTACAAAAATTATCTAACTTGCTAACATGTAATTTTGGCCTTGAAATCCTTCTTATAGAAAATGAAGGAGCAAACAAGCATCGGGCCAGAACGTACACATGTCACCAACCAATTGGCACACTTGGAAAAGTTGATGCAACAATAAAAGACCACCAGAAACCCATGCTGAGAATGCCATTAAAGCAAAACTTGAAACCGTTGTAACTCCAACATCTAATTTATTGATTAAATTATGCAAATAAGGATCTCACCTGATTTCAAGGCTCACCCACATGCTGCACAAATGGCTCCAACCATGTTTGACGTAGACTTAAATTCTAGTTGTCGATCGTTCAGTTGAATGAAATCATTGAATTGTTGTCTTCAAAACAAGCTAACACAATCACCAACATGGCAAACAAGGGGCCCATCACACCATACACTATGAAGGAATTCCACATGGTGGTCGCCTGTGATATCAGAATCATTAAAGATGTCACAGCTTTGGATCACGCGATGATAGACAACTGTTGATCTTGAGCATCAATGATCTCATTCCTTCAACACAGTCACCAACCTTATCACTATCCATCAAGCAGCTTTCCCATCAAGATTATAATAGATCCGTCAATTTAAAACACATGCACCTAAAGAGAACTTTAGTAACCTACATTTTAATGTATTTAATGCCATGTTAATTTACCACAATATTTCCTTTATTCTTTCAACTTCATCAGCTGAAACATGTGGTGCCCGCTCGTGATATCGTGATTGGTAAAAACCTTGCAAATTTTGATCACATGATGGTGGGCGACCATTGATCTTGAATTTTTTTTATCAATGTTCACTCAAACTTTATCCCCTTTAGCCTCTCCAGATAGGACACGTGGCGCCCGCCCATGATATAATGATCAATAAAGATCTTGCAATTCCCGATCACGCAATGGCAGGCAACTGTTGATATCAGAAGGTAATTGATCAATTGTAGCCAGAAGTTGATCCCTCTACAAAACAAAAAAATTATTAATAGGACAAGGGGGAATTACTAGGCGAATGGTAAATAATGACATAAGTTTTTTTTAAATGATGAAACATGGGGCCAACCAAGACTTAGGAAAATAAAACCCTGCGGAAAGAAAAAAAATATTTGGGACCAAAGGGGCCTAGCCTAGATGGAACGATAAGACATAAGATGTCTTACAACCCTTCAAAAAGTAACAATGAAATAAATCCCAACCAAGGAATAAGATAAATACAAGGGTTTTACATGAAAATAAGGCTAAAAACCCCAACCCTTAGAAATTTCCAACACCATGAAAGACCAGTGACATAAGGCAGGGCATGAATAGAACAAAAGGAGAAAAATTTTGAAGTTCCATCAGTGGCTCCAGTTGAGGACATTCATTCCACTAGAATGAAGTGAGAATTTAGAACCTTAGGAAAAGCAGACCAAGAAGTAGCGATGACAAAAAAGGGATTGTACAGACAAAACAACCCAAACTATGTACAAAATAAATACAAAATATACAACCCTAAACTACTGTTCATGGAAAAGAATACTTCAAGTGAAGTATAACTTCAAGAACTGTCCATGAACTGGCAGTTCAAGAATATCCCCTGTCATATCTTGGAGGAAGTACGAATCTTCACCCCACTTACCATTAATCAAGAATGGACCCAACCAGATTGCATCAAATTTCCCATGTTTCCCTTTATCTTAGAGTCTAGAAATCCACATTAAAACCAAATCTCCATCTTTGAAACTCCTAGCAGTTTCCCTCTTTTCATACAAATTCCTTACTTGTAACTACAACTTTGCATTTCTCTTTTGTGCTTCCCTCTTGGTTTCATCTAATTCTATAAGAGCTTTCACTCTCAATTGCATCTCATCATCAATTTCATTATCATATATCTGGAAAAAACTTATACATTTCCATTAAGTTGTTTTGGGGAAACCTGGCATTTATCCCATAAACCAAGTCAAATGGGGTACAACCTATTTCCTTTTTCATAGTTACCCTATCTGCCCAGACTACTAATCTTAGCTTAGAATTTTGAGCCTTTTTATTCTAATCCAAGATTCTTTTAATGATATTCATCAAGATTTTATTACTTGATTCTACATGTCCATTTCCCTGTGGGTGATATAGTGATGAATAAGAAATTTTGATGTCATGCTTATCAAAAAAATCTATGTATTCTTTAGATCTAAAACACATTGCATTATCTAATACAATGCTTTCTGGACACCCAAATCTAGTCAATATGTTGCTCATCAAGAAGTCAATTACTACTTTACTAGTGGCTTTCTTCATTGGAATTGCTTCCGCCCACTTGGTAAAATAATCTGTAGCCACCAATATCCATGAGTGGCCTCCACTAGATTTACATGTGATCTCTCCTACAAAATCAATACCCCACTGCTGGAATGGAGATTGTATTATAACTAATTTTAGAGGAAAGTTACCAAATTTTTTTAAATTACCATAGAAACATTGAAAAGCATCACATGTCTTCACTAGTTGGTGTCCATCCTTAAAAACTATAGGCCACCAAAATCTAGCCCTCATTGTCTTATGTGTAGTTGTTTTAGCCATATAATTTCCTCCACAAACTCCACCATGCATCTCACTCAGAAGTTCTTTTGCTTGATCTTGCTCAATACACTTCAGCATGACACCTCCATTTCTCCACTAGAGCTTTCAAGCTATGATAACATATTTGATAGCATGTAACTTAAAAGTCATCTTCTCATTTTCACTTAAATTGTCAAGGCATTTCATTCTTTTCAAATAATATATCACATCTTTATACCACTCAGAATGCCCCATATCACATATGTGTGATCTATTCTCTTCTTCTAGCAAATTTATCTGATGTGCTTCTAGATTACTTTGGGCCATAAGCTTGGCCAATCCTTGTCCTCTTAACAGTTTAGCAATATAAACCTCAATACTAAATTACTGAATCCTATTTATCCATCGACACCTTCTTCCTGAAACTTCTTGTTGCATGAAGATGTCCTTAACAACAACATTAGGCAAATAGGAAATTACAGTAGCTCCCATAAAATAATGCCTAAAAGCCTTTACTGCTTTTACTAGTGTAGACATGCAAAATTAACATTCTGCATTTGATTAGGTTCATTCATTAACTAAACTAGATTTCGCATTAGGTTCATTCATCAATTGATCAGGTTCACCTTCATTCATTTAATAGGTAATTTCATTAATCTCCATCTCCTAAGGTCATTTATTTAAAATCAAGCAAACATTATCATCAGCCTTTTAATAAATCAAACATCCATTTAAATCAAATCCTAAATCATATTCCATCATTTTCTAATTTAAATAAATCAAATATCAAAGTCTTAAAAGTCAAACTAACCTAATCATCATTAAATTAACATAATCATCATTTATTTAATCTAATCATGATTAAATAATAATCTCACCCACTTGCATTCTCTAGATATCTCCACTTGCACAAATAAATCAATTTTATTGATTTATTAAAAACCCTCATTTTCCCTCAACATGACAAGTTGATTTGTCCCTCCAACATAGCATTTATTGCTGTTTTTCTTGTCCCCTTCTCAAAATTTATTGCAAAATTTTAATTCAAATTTTCCCTCTCATTGGCACTCTTCTCAAATCTTGCACATGCATCAACCACTCACATGATGACAAGTGTCCTTTCATTGGTCCAATCTTAGTCCCACATTGGTCCCTCTTCAACACTTAGCATTTTGAAAATCCTTAAATAGAAGCTTCAACTTTGAGCAAACTCTCCATCATCTCCACAACTTGATGCAAGGTCATTCTCTTTGAGAACTGATCTTGTCCATTTATAATCTCCATATCCATAGCAATTTCATCACTAGCTTATCAATCAAGGATTGGGAAAGGGATTCTTTCCATAGAAGCACCAATCCACTATGGGATAGGATTAATTTCATGTTTTTATATGCTTTTATTTTGTTTCCATTGTTTCATCTATGGGATGATTAACATGGCTTTTTATTCCATAGGGATGTTGAAATGTTGCTTTATCTTAAACTAACCATTTGTAGATTTCAGCAACCACATATTGGTGCTAGAGGGAGGGCGGATTTTGCTAACCATTTGTAGATTTTGAAAACATGATTTATTATTTGATACAAATGTCTTATTCAATTTGGTTAAAGTTTATTGTTGAAAGCAATAGCTGATGTGGCTTTGATATTGTTGTAAATGGCTTAGATAGATTGGATGGTGCAAAATCACCCATTTCTATGACTGTCATTACTGTAAAGGTGTATTTTCTTGAAAGTTTTATGTATGACTTTTTTTTGATATATTTTATACACCATACATCTAGCATTTTCCTGAAAGCTTCCTGTGCATTGTCACCAAAACTTCTTTAGCGAATACCTTCTATTTTTTGTTGTTTTTTCTTTACACCTATCAAAGGCATTTCCTTAAAATCAATCACATTTCCATGAGGTAGACTGTCAAATAGTTCACATGCCTTGTCTATGCTTCCCCATTGTGCATGTGTATTCACTAGAGCATTTGCTATGCTTTTATTTTCTTACAAAAAACTACCATTTGTGCATAGCTAGGGAGGATGTTGGAATGGTTGTGGAGCTTAGTTTAACACATGATAGTTGTATTTGCTTAAAAGTTCTAAATTATTTTCAACAGAATCTATTCTATGCGCATATTCTGCAGCCCTGTCAGGAGTAATGTGCTTTGTCCACGTTCTCTCCTTACCATCGCTTTCTCTATGTGAGGTGTAACTGAACATTTCCTAATACTAAGTCTGTGTGTATCTCACATGTGTATACTTCTTATGCTAAGAAGTCTGCACAAAGATTGTGGTCACCACTTTGCACATACTAATCACATCAAAATGAAAGATCCTTGAATGGTGATGGGGCTTCACATCTGCTAGTCACATTTGCTTAAAAGTTCCTAAAGCCTCTTGCAAATCCATTTTGTGCATATCATGCAATCATTGCATTCTCTAAGAACATATTTCTTTTGAGGCATTTTGTCAATAGTTCACGCACCTTGTCTATTCTCTTATAGTAAAACTATGAAACATTTCATGTGCCTTGTCTATGCTTCTGCATTAAAGCTGACAAATAGTTCACGTGCCTTGTCTAAGCTTCTATCTCATACTGCCTAATAGTTTACATGCCTTGTCTAAGCTTCTACCTCATACTACCTAACAGTGCATGCACCTTGTCTATGCTTTTATTATGTTTCACATCCATCTGTTAGTGGTATGGTTTACATCTTACATCGGTGATCTTCAAGCCCATTTTGAAACTTATGCCTGGTCCTACAAATCATGACTATAACTGGCATCAAAACGTTGGAGCTGAACTTGTCTTCATCCAACAACAAGAGTGTAGTGGAAGCTATGATGACTGTGGATCAAATCAATTCTACGCGCTAGATTGGAGAAGTGAAAGGGAAGCGGTGCTAATGTTGTAGTCCACGCAAAGCACTTGTTGACGTGATGCCAGATACATTAATCCATATGCTTTAGATATTCATATCTTTTTCTTTTTGTTAGATGTGAATGTATGCATGGATATGTGAGGACAGGTTTCAATCAATTGACATATAGTCAAACACATTATAATACTTTCTGGAAGTTCATTTGCTTATCTCAGGAAGACATTTTTCTTATTTGTTTGAATCTCAATCTCTCTATTGTTTGTGCTAACCTATCAATGAAGGCCCATGCAGATCTGGAGATGAAGATGCCTTGCATCTTTGAATTTTTTGGAATGACTTCATTTATTTTACCAAATTTAGGGACTTGACTTCACTATCAATACACTTGTGCCTTTTTCTAACCAACGACGGAGCTTCCCTTTCAATATCTTCCTCAGAATCTTGGCCTTTAAGACAATGATTCCTTTGGGGTGGATACTCATGGTGTTTTTGTTTCTAATCAAGTAATGCATTTGATATGGTTGTAAAAGTCTGTGTATCACTTAAATGCATTAAGAGTGTCAGGTCTTTATTGGTGATCATATCAACTTGTAGCTCTACGTGCTTTGTCATCATTTCTTTGAAAGGGTTATGTCATGCTTGCACGTTATTCCTACATCTTACAAATGAATGCATCCCATGAGATTACATCTTTTGAGGGATTATTTTAATTGATTCGATCAGTGGGTATTATTGTTGATTGAGTCATAGTCATTCGTAGTAAACTAATTTGATATTATACTTTTTTGTTTAATGTAGATAATGTGATAATGGCTGCCAATCCCAACAAGCAGGCTGAAAGCAATTTTTGAGATCTTTTACAAGTTTAGGGAAAAGCAAGGAGGAGGAATTTTGTTCGCTCAAGGGATTTACAACATTAACAGATAAGAGGAAATCTTGCAAGAACCTTGGAGTTGAAGAATTGAACATTGAAACTTGAAGCTCAAAAGCCTTTTTTAATGCTTAAGGCTTTCATTATACACTTTAATTTTTTGTTTTGAATCAACTCACATCTCTTTTTGGGCTCTTAAAAAGAACACTTTGATTTGTCATTTGCAAAGGGTTAAATACTGAACTTAGAAACTTACTAGCTTCAATTTGGGTTCTAAAATTGGATAAACTTCACACTTCATTTTGGTGCTTAAAATGAACTCATCATTGCTTTGAGGCTAAAATGAACATGTGTTTTTCATGTTTTGTAATCTTTTATGCAAAATAATCTCATCTAAAAAGGCATATGCGCTTCTCTCATGCTTCACAGTGATCTTGAGAATCAAAATTATTTTTGATGACATTAGGTTGAATAAAAGATTTCCTCCACACTTCGATTTGGGCTTAAAACTAAACAAAAAACTTTGTGAGTGTGAGTTAGGTATATCGCGTGTGTTCTCCCTTTGTTTCTAAATGAAGTTTGATTGAACTATGGATGTGCTTGCTCACTATTGTTTACCTGTAGAAGGGCCTACCTAAGAGACACATCCGAAAGGAGAACTCGAAGGTGACTCCAACTAGTTTTTCATTCAGGCTGGTATACAAATGGATAAGACTAAACTGTCAAGGTCTCATGGTATGTAGGCCTTAGTTGTACAGTGTCTTTCAGAATAGGGTAGTACCGTAAAACGTATAAGAGCCCCTAGTAGGATTGATTAAATCCTTTAGTGGCTTGCTAGATGCTCACAAGGTGCCATGTCCCTGATGTTGTGTCATTAAGAACCTTGTTTGTAGTTGCCAACTAGTCCATCCAATGAGTTTATCGAAGTGGTGCATTGGAACGTAGATTCCAAGAAGTTACTTGCCATGTTCGATCTTGGTTGAAATATAAAGGTTAAGACTTCATTCTTAGCATACCTTTATATTTTGTCCTTGGTTGCATGTAAAGTCATCTCTTCCACTATGAAGGGCATGAGGCAAGCCCACCAAGAAAAATGTACCAATTGAGCTAGGATGTTACGTTGCTTGTTTGAAAACATAGTGTGTTTATTAAAAACATTGCAAAACCAACATTCAACATCATCATCAAAATTTCAAACCCCTTAGAGCAAATACCTTTGACAAATCCCAAGAACTATTGCTTACCCTTGGGATTATGTCCTTAGAGGTTTCTAAGTAATTGGGTTTACATCTTAATTTTCTCTTACAAAGGTCAACATTAGGCAACCCTTGTCCTGATTTCTTGGAACTTCCACATAGCACTTTGTGGGATGAAAAGAAGTTACGACATTGGAAATTCAGTTTGAAACCTAATCAAGAAGTGTGTTTGTGGTAAAAAGAGTCCACTAAGAAAAGATAACAAATTCGACCCCACACATGTGTTTGATATCTTTTGGTCATATGATTTTCATGCAAAACATTGGTCTTTTGATTTTGAATTGCTCTTAGAGAAAAGTGTGTTCTTCAATACCTTGGCCTAGTAAAAAAAGTGTCTATAAGTCTTTTAGGATCAAATCAAACACTTCATCCATACCAAACATTTATCAAAATCCATCCCATCAAACAACTTTAGAACTTTGGAAACATCATTCTAGACTTGGGTAAATCATCCTTAAATCAAATCAAAGTCATTTGTTTAATTAGGTGTGCGGGAATGCATCCTTTCTCATACATTTAATTAAATCAACCATCCTTTGAACAAGTTCATCCTAAGATCACATCCAACATCTTAGGGTTTACAAGTTCACTATCCAAATCAACCAATCAAAATCAAAACCTAGGTCTAGCATTGATCCAAAGTCCCTAAACGTTCAACACTCATAATTTACACCTTTCATCCTTCATCTCATCATTGGTCTTAAGAACCCTAGAGGTGAATTTTGTAACAAGGTCAAAACACAAGGAGAACATGAAATTTAAACTTGATCAATACATCTTGGGTAATCCAAATCAGTTGAATCTTCAAAGCCTTGCAATGCTTATCAATTATCAAAGTCCATGCATGGGATCATTGCCTTCGACATATGTCAATGGTACAAGTGTGAGTATGCCCAAGTCAAAGTTTGGAACACATTTCCCAATGATAGATCTAAGTCCAAACCTACAAATCTATCAACTGAACAATCAAATCATGAGCCTTCAAATGAACAATGTCATCCCACCAAATCCTTACATGCCAAATGAGAATGTACCAAATACATGATTTCGAAACATGAATTCGGAAAACATTGGGATGGATACATTTACAAATCATATGAATATTCCAAACATAAGCAATGGTCAATTTCAACCTATCATCATCCCAAGTCAAGACAATGTCCAAAATCAATTTGTCCATAATCCCATTCAAACACCACAAGTATACATCCCAAATCCACTTAAACAAAATCCAAATCAAGGGAGTCAAATTCAAAATCAAGATCAAATTTCACTATAGAAACTTGATTCACATGCAAAACTAATTGAACTATTGGACCAAGAGATATCTTCATTCAAAAATCAATACAATCTTCCATTGGTTAATCCATGTCATCAAAGCATTGAGTTGTGTCCACAACCACAACAATATCTCCAAGGTCAAGAAGTTAGATATCAAAGTCAACCACATCAAAAAATCCAACCCCCACATGTCGAAGATCAATCACCACATCTCCAAAACCAATCACCACAAGGTCAACTTAAAGTGCAAATCTCACAAAGAAACAAGCGACAATACACACCACTTGGGAGACCAATCGAATCATTCTTGCAACAATTGGTACAAGAAAATATCATCAAGCTCCCCATCTATGACAACTATCAAGAAACCCTAGTTAAACCACCAGGGTATAATGAGGAGCACCATTGTGATTATCACAAAACAAAGGGACACACAACATTAAGTTGTATTCGACTAAAAAGCCTCATCCAAGACCTAATTGATCAAAAGATAATTGCTATTGGGGACAATGATAACATTGTCAATCTCTCCACCACAATTGTTGAAAAAAAATGATCAAGATCAATCCATCAATAAAGATACTTTCACCTCATCCAATGAGGCATTGACCAATAATCATGTTGAAAATGTCTCTACATTACCTAATGGGTTAAAGGGAATATCTCAAGAATTTATCCCAAAGCAAGATCAACATCTTTCACCAAAGTCTAGTAGTGGTCCTTTCCAAGACATGTTGACCCCCTTTGACCTCATGGTTATAGATACTGAAGGAACCATGAACTCGACACTTGAGGATATTCAACCACTTACCATGTCTAATAATGACATCCAAGAACCCTTTGTAAGTGATCCATGTCAAGAACCTTATCCAAAGAATGTCGAAAGCAACTCCGAAATCATTCAAGATCAAGAATTTGTATCTTCGAGCTACTATAATAATCTAATTGACACTCTTCTATCCATACAAGATGTCGAAAATGATGATCACATCAACATAATTCATATTCATCCATCTACCCATGAGATGCTTTCTTTGGATGGACACGTCGATGATCTTCATTCAGAACAGGATCCC
This sequence comes from Sequoia sempervirens, assembly GCA_007258455.2. Taxonomy (NCBI): domain Eukaryota; kingdom Viridiplantae; phylum Streptophyta; class Pinopsida; order Cupressales; family Cupressaceae; genus Sequoia; species Sequoia sempervirens. Next base: position 785,824,900 of record VDFB02271358.1, read on the forward strand.
TTTACTCTGGACACTATCACACAAAAAGAGTAGGTTATTGATTCCTACAATCAAACAGAGTTGTCAACAACAGTATCAGATATATCACAAATTTATACTAAGGACATAATGAATAAAGGTATCCAACATTATCCGCTCAAGGAAACAAGTTAGATAGAACAAGATATTCCAAAGTTAGCAGAGCAGCAAATGGAAATAATGCCACCTATGATGGTCATTTATCAGAGAATGCACTCAAAACAAGAGCTCTTAGAATAGGTAGAATCAAAGCATGAAGTTATTACTACAACTATACTGGGGGCAACTTCATCTCAAGAAAATGTCAACATAGGGAGCATGAAGAATCCTTATGATGAAATCAATGTCAATACTACAACCAGCCATGCCATGAATCTTCATCCACCCATCACCCCATCCACGAATTGGGACCAACGTCGAAAGAAAGAATTGAATCAAAGTATGAAGAATGTTATCAAAGAAAAAGAAGTTGGGAAGCATAATGGACAAATAAAATACATATGGATACCAAAGAATACAAAGAAAGATCATCCCTATCAAACTCCATTAGTCAAAGAAACTATGGGGAAAAATAAAAGAGGGAAAAGTATCCATCAAAGATGTTCGCAAAAGAAAAAGTAGGCTTTTCAAGAGACGTACAAAGTGTATCAAGCAGTTGGTCCTAATTCCATGTAAACTTCCATATCCACCCATCATTGCTCATCTTCCCAAGTTTGGAGATTCAAAGATTCCAAGCTATCAACCAATCCATCTCTTATCCCTAAACACACTCCATCCATGTCTCCATGCATAATATCCAATTCCTACATTGACCGTGTATTGGCAACAAACCTTCATCATAAGGATTCAGAAGGCACTCTATCACGATGTGTGCACAAAGACAACGTTAACCTCGATATCGACAAAGTAGATAAGAAATCTCAAACACTACACTCAACTGCATGTATCTTAGCAAAGCAGCTACTTCAAGCAGGCTATCAATGGCACATTATGACAAGGGAATCTACACCAGCAACACCTTGTGATTCAGCATGAGCTTAAAATCTTTTGAAAAAAATCAAAAAAATCAAAAAAGCAAAAATCAAAAAAAAAATAGAAAAAGGATTGAAAATAGTAAAGAGAAAAATCATCCTCCAGTGAAAACCACTATGGTGGCACTTTGGGCAGGACCATGATGAAAACCTAGCAAGCAGGCGTCATGAGTAGAATTGAGCATCCATGTGCACCAGTTCAAGTGAAAGCATCTCATCCCATCCATAATAAATTGAGCATTCCATCCATCTTATCCATAATAAATCTGTTCATCCATAAACCATTGATCCAATCCATTTTCTTCCATCTACATCCATCATCTAAGTTATCTTGATCTTAATGAAATTTTGGGGCACACCTTACACTTGCTTATGACAAACATCTTGACATGGGTTGTTTTCATGGATCCTATCCAATGCAGCATTATCTGAGCTATGAAGCACTATCCAAATGAGCATTCATTATCCGAACACCTTATCTTATCGCAAGATAATCCTTGGAATCCTTTGTGTGCTTACTGTATCCATCCATATGTACATTTATCCAGGAATCCATCTGTAACATTCCATACATTTCTAGACACTAGGGGCAGATATTGGCATCTTTCTTTAAGAATAAATCTTGATCTATATCCTTCACCTTATGTGGTGATCCGAACATTAGAAAATGTGAAATAAAATTTTTCAAAGCATCTACAATCCAAAATCCAAATCATAGCCCATGGCATATTTTGATGAGAAGACATTCCATATCAATCTTCATCATTCATCGAACATCAATACGAACAATCAATATCAGTTGCATCTAACGCACCCTTCAAACGTCACATCCAATCATTCAAAACAACTTTTGTTCCAAATCAAGCTTCATCAATCATCATCAATCAAATTCAATCAACCCATCATCATCTCAGGATATCATTATGTTGCTTAACACTATCCTTGCATTGTTGTGCATCCTCAACAATGTTATAAGCATCAATCCTCATCATTCAAATCCTTGCATTGTTGTGTATCCTCAACAATGTTATCATCATCATCATCAATCCATCAATCTGATCAATCAACCTTAGCTTGGTTTGCAGCTAAATCCATAAACGAAGCACTAATATCATCACACACATCCATATCAAAATCATCAAAATCATGGGAAAATCCAAAACATCCAAAACATATCAAAAATCCAAAAAACACTCAAAAAGCAAAAAACATCAAAAACATTGAAATCCAAACTACATCATCTCTGAGCTTAAATGTAGGCAAGGCTAATCTCTTATCAGCCCCCGAGACATCAAAATCCAAAAACATTCAAAAGACATCAAAATCCAAAAACAACATCAAAACATTCCAAAAAGGTGAAAAACATCCAAATATTTGGGAAATCCACTCGTCCCATTTCGCTTTCACTCAAAATAATCAATCATCCATAATAAATTGATCATCACCTTCATCCTTTGGCAACACAAATAGAAACAAGTGCAACAAACAACAAAAGTGAACTTCAATCGTAAAATCAAAATTGAAACAACAAACTATCAAAAACAAAATCAGACTCTTGATCATTCACAAATATGTCAATCGACCTTATATCAATAGCCTATCAATCAACTTATCAAGCCATCATCATCCTATACAATGCATGTCCTAGGATATATCGTTCTGACAATGGGCATGATTTTGGATATCACCTGGATTCTTATTCTATCAAAAAAAATCCCTTTAGCTAGGGATATGAAGAACATTGGCTTGTTTGCGTACTTGATCTTTTCTTTTGATTTATCTTATTGCGCTCATTCCAAGGACCTCTCGATAATATCTGAATGAAGGATTTAGAGAGATAGGAATGGAGCAATGATCATTATCTTTTATTTGTTGTGCTTGTTGGATGTTCTTGTAAAATAACTTAGCGAATAGTTGCTTTGTTAGGTACGTCCTAGCAAGGTGTCTGTATGTCAAGTGTCAACAAGAATACTCCTATCTATTTTTTGAGTCAAATTCCATCACACTAGGTACAACACCATCCTGGTTCTTTATACCTTGATGCATTGTATCTACATGTGTAATCAAACATAAGGTAAGTAGCCCTTTTAAAATCCCAATCCTTGATAAGAAAATCTTTCATCATCATCTCTAATAAAGTCTCGTTAGATCATGGACTTGTGGGATCCTCTTGTCATCATCTCATTTCTACACTAACATCATCATCCATCCTACATCCATCATGCATCCGTCTTGCATCCATAAAACTATCAGCATACCACATATCATCCATATCATACATCATAGGAAACATCGATCATTTCACATGGATTGCATAATCATCATCATAATATAGATCTGTTAGTCTAAGCATCTCATAAATCATCCATTTCATAATCACAACATATCACATCATCAATCTCATCCATCTCATATCATATCATCATTTAAGTTGTTTAGGATAATATAGATTTGTTATTCTAAGCATCTTGAAATCATCTCATTTGCACCATCATCCATAACCATCCACTTTGAACCTCTTTATCGCGAGATCTACCCTCAAATCGAATCTTTTCACTTGATCTCTCGAGGGGGCAACAATGTACCAGTGTACTTCTTTCTGTTGGGGCATCTAAAAAAGTCAAAAAAAATTTAAATTTCAATCATGGCAAGTTATTCTTTGAACCAACACAACAAGTAGATTGCTTCAAAGAGGGGCAAAATGTAGACATGCAAAATTAACATTCTGCATTTGATTAGGTTTATTCATTAACTAAACTAGATTTCACATTAGGTTCATTCATCAATTGATCAGGTTCACCTTCATTCAATTACCAGGTAATTTCATTAATCTCCATCTCCTAAGGTCATTTATTTAAAATCAAGCAAACATTATCATCAGCCTTTTAATAAATCAAACATCCATTTAAATCAAATCCTAAATCATATTCCATCATTTTCAAATTTAAATAAATCAACTATCAAAGTCCTAAAAGTCAAACTAACCTAATCATCATTAAATTAACATAATTGTCATTTATTTAATCTAATCATGATTAAATACTAATCTCACCCACTTGCATTCTCTAGATATCTCCACTGGCACAAATAAATCAATTTTATTGATTTATTAAAAACCTTCATTTTCCCTCAACATGACAAGTTGATTTGTCCCTCCAACATAGCATTTATTATTGTTTTTCTTGTCCCCCTCTCAAAATTTATTGTAAAATTTGAATTCAAATTTTCCCTCTCATGGGCACTCTTCCCAAATCTTGCACATGCATCAACCACTCACATGATGACAAGTGTCCTTCTTTCATAGGTCCAATCTTAGTCCCACATTGGTCCCTCTTCAACACTTCGCATTTTGAAAATCCTTAAATAGAAGCTTCAACTTTGAGAAAACACTCCATCATCTCCACAAATTGATGCAAGGTCATTCTCTTTGAGAAATGATCTTGTCCATTTATCATCTCCATATCCATAACAATTTCATCACTAGCTTATCAATCAAGGATTGGGAAAGTGCTTCTTTCCATAGAAGCACCAATCCACTATGGGATAGGATTAATGCCATGTTTTTATATGCTTTTATTTGGTTTCCATTGTTTCATCTATGGCATGATTAACATGGCTTATTATTCCATAGGGATGTTGAAATGTTGCTTTATCTTAAACTAACCATTTGCAGATTTCAGCAACCACAACTAGTGCATATGCCTATTTTCATTTATATCATACTTAAGTTCTGCAACTTGTAAAGATTTTCTAAAAAAGGCTTCAGGTTATTCAAAACCTTCGACATTCTTTTGCAATAACACAGCTGCAATTGTGTGTAATGAAGCAAATAAGAAAATTTATAAAGGTTTGGAAAAATAAGGGGTTCTTAACACAAGAGCCTCTTTTATTTTCTTGCTTAATGGCTTGGAAAGCCTAAACAAACTCCTTATCCCATTCAACCTTCACTCCTTTCTTGAGAATTTTGGAAATAGGGCGAACTATCTCAACAAAATTTGTCACAAACCTCCTTAATAAGTTTATTTGTCCAAAGAAAGATTGTATTCCTTTGACATTTCGGGGTTGTGGAACTTTTTCAATTGCAATTACCCTCTCTGGATCAATTTTTACTCCATCCTTGGAAATAATATCTCCCAATAATTTTCCCTCCAGTGCTCCAAACACACATTTATTTGGACCCAAAGAAATACCATACTCCAAGGCTCTAATGAATATCCTCTCCAGATGCTCACAATGATCCTCTTCCTCTTTAGAATATGCTGTCAAGTCATCTTGGTAAATCACCAAAAACAAATTAATGAAATCTGAGAATACCACATCCATGGCTCTCTGAAAATTAGTTGCTCCTGCATTTGTTAGACCAAATGGCATTCTTACATGAACATATGCTCCCCATGAGGTGGTGAAATTTGTCTTAAAATGCTCAAACTCTTTGAGCATAAGCTAGTTATAACCATAAAAACCATCCATCATAGACATTAATTCACAGCTTGTCACTCATTGCAATATGGCTTCCATATTGGGTAATGGATAATTGTCTTTTAATGAAGACACATTCAAATTTCTAAAATCTACACATAACCTAATCTCTCCATTTTTCTTTCATACTGGTACCAAGTTTGATACCCAAGATGAATTTTTGATTGGTTTGATGATTCTTGCATCCCTTAGTTTCATTAATTCTTCTTGCATTTTGGGGGCTAAAGTTGGATTGATAGGCCTTTGCTTTTGTTTGAATGGCTTGGCATCATCATGCAAAGGAATCTCACATTAGAAAATATCCTCCCTGTATGCAAAAACATGCCTAAACATCCTTAATAAGTCAATTATCATCTTTCTCACCTTTGGTGACATTTTCTTTCCAATATACACCTTCTTTGGGGATGCTTCTATTCAAAGATTTATCTCTTCCAATTCATCAGGATGGGAAGCAGTGTGATTCGCCTTTGTCTTATCTTGATTATCAAACACTCTTTCTAGTATAGCTAGACCCTTGGCAATTGTGTTTTTCTTTAATTGAATGACCTCATTTCCAAAAAAAGTATCCTTACCATCAATATTTTCAACAAAGGCTCCAAATTCAATTTCTTATTTTTTATATTCACCCAAAAAATTCAAAAATCTTAATATATCATCATCATTATCAAAAATTTGCCAATTTTTTATGTTATCAGGAACATATGGCTTGGTTTGCACCTCAACCTTTGAAATTCTAGCATAAGACATATCATCTAGTTTTACTGCAATATTAGCTAATAAAGTTGCCACCTTATTTTGATCTCTCTCCATCTATCCTATGCCAAATGCATCAAAGAACAAAAATTCATCCCAAAAAGAATTCCTATACTATTTTAACCTCCTGTTCTTTGATACATACTTGGATCTGACTTGGGAAACCACAAGCTTAGAATCCCCAATTTCCTTGAGCTTCTTGATCCCATGTTTTTTAGCCAATCTCAATCCTAATAACAAGGCTTCATACTCTTCCACATTATTTATGCATTCAAATAATAGAGTGAAAGAGAACCTAAATGTCTTTCCAATTGGTGATCATAACAAAACACCTACATCAGAACCTTCCTTTGAACTTGCACCATCAAAATATATAGTCCACCAGTCATCAAATTCTGACAACTGTTTTATTTTTGTATCAATCAATGCAGCACGCTTATCACAATTGTTAGGGAATTCCTTAACCCTGAACTCATCTATACCACTATCAATAAAATATGTCATATTTTCAATCGGGCCATGCTCAATCATATGAGATAATTTTGATTCTCTTTCAATTTTGACATCCTTACCATCAATGGAGAAAGTAGAAAATGAAAAATTACATTGCATGTTACCCCCCATTGATGCACTCCATTTTCTTGACAAAAGCATCCCAAAATGAGGTGGGATGTCTACAACTAATACAGTCATGACTAAATCCTTGTCAGGGTACTGAGTCAATTTATAAGGCAATGCTCTTATAGTTCCAATAACTAGCACTTCTCTTGAATCCATAGCATAACATTTACCTTGAGCAGTATCTACTATCAAGCCGATTGCCTCCATTATTTTGACTGGCATAACATTATTTGATGCCCCTGAATCTATCATACAATTCCTTAAAGTTTTCCCATTTATATCCAAACTTAAGAAAAAAGGGGTTATATTTTCAAGGCATGTGTTAATAGAATTTCCTAAATATATAGGAGGAATTTTTGAAAAAATTCCCTCCACTTCCTTTTCTTCTTTTCTAGTTCCTTGCTTAGTCTTATTACCAACAACATTTGTGATCAAGGCTATTGTCTTTTCTTTGTGTTCATCGATTCTCATCATTTCTAACAAAAGTACAATTACTTTAACCTGAGAAAGCACATGAAACATATCTACAGGTGTATATTTCAGAAAATTAGACATCATACCTTCATCATTCTCCTTTTTCTTTTGTTGATTACTTCCTCCTAGCTTCTTTTGATTCTTATCCTCTATAGTAGGTTCAACTAGCTTTGTAATCACTTTGGTCTTCACCAGTGAAAAAGTCACATATTCTTGAGGCTTTGGGGCTTCATTCTTTTTAGCCCAAGCCTTATCACTCTTAACTTATTTGACTTTTACAACATCCTTTTTGTTGTCAACCTTAACACCTCTATTTTTATCCTTTTGTTCTTTAATATACAAGTCAATAGGTTTACCTTGCTCACCACCCATAGTTTTATTTCTCAATTGAAGTGAACCTCTCATTTGAGCAGCCATTTCTTCAGTCAATCTTGCAATATCTTCTTCTAATGGTCTCCTTACTTGGACATTGAATCTTTAGCCTATTCCATATTGCAAACATTATGATCAAAATCATCTTCCTCATCAAAAAAGAACGGTTGATGATACATCTCACTTCTCTACCTCTGATTATCCATATCAGCTTCGTGTATTTCATCATCAGAAGAACATTCTGCCTCATCAATGTATGATCTATCCATACAAACATCTACATCATCCTTCACATATTCTAATGTTTGATCATGAACATCCTCTTCCACTTCCTCAGCAACAAGCAATTGAGCAACACCACAATAATTTTGATCATGTGGATGTTCACACACTTCACACCATGGTCTATCTAGTACTAGATTCACTGTATGTTTTTGCAAGGGGTCTGGCGTATGCTAATCATTTTTAGGCTTCTAGCTAGGAAAGATTGGTTTTCCATCTTTCCAATTTGTATTATAAGGATAATTTTGCAATCTGAGTGGCCTATCATTTTTATTATAAGGTCGCCTTTAATTTCCTATACACTTCTCTTTCTTAGCAATAGTTTTCTTTATATCTTTCAGAGTATTATAAACCTTTTCCCACTTTTCATCATCCTTAGGCTTTGCAGTCAAAATCTTCTTAGTCTTATTCTTAGGATTTTTTAAAAGTGTAGGTTCTTCTATCCTACCATACTTCCCAGAAGCTCTTCTATTACTCTCAATATTTATAGCCACCCTAAATGCATCACTCGTAGTCTGAGGGTCCTTATCTCTGAGGAGATATGCCATTTTAGCATCAAAAGCATCAAAATATGTAGTTAAAAAAAAATCATCAAGCCTCAAAACCTGAAATAATTTATACATTTCTTTTTGAAAACTTAAACTAAACTCTGTCACAGGCTCATTCAACAACTTCTTGATGTTATTAAATTCATTTAACATAAAACTAGCATAAGTTTTATCACCATGCTACTCCTTGAAAAACTTTTCAAACTCATCCCATGAACCAATACTAGCATTAGGTAGACCTCTATACCAATCCCTCACATCTTCTACCAGAGATTGTACAAACAATTTCATTACAACATCTTCATCTTCTACCTCATAATCATTTAGCATATCCATAAAAGCTTTCTTGTGTTCCTCTTCTATTACAGTATTATTTCCAGCAAACTTATTCATCTTTTCTCTTAAGTCAACAGGGATGGGATTTGGATAACTAGGGATACCATCAAAGAACAATGGCCTATACCTTTCCACTGTATAGGTCATCATTGAAATAATCCTTCATTCTTCTGAGAATCAACATCAAACCCTAGATTTTGTACTCTAGAACCATATTGATTTGCATTTATAAACCTATTTGCATGAGTCTTTAGGCTAGAATTATTTATGGTGGGGTCTGGATTAGTTTTAGGACCATCCTTTAAAACATCTTGGTGATTTGATGATGTTGCAACTTGTGTAGCCTCATCCATGTTTGAAATCTTTAGGAAACTTATTTTCCTCTTCATTTATGCATTTGCAGCATCAATTTTTTTCTCTCCAACTCTTCTTCCAGAGCTTCATTCTCTCTTTTATCCTTTTCAAAGGAATATTCTGTTTGTAATGACACATGTGGCTAGAGATCTTGTTGAGTGAAATGGAGAGTCACTTTCTGATTTATTTTAATCCCCTCAACCTTTTTCTTTCCCTTATCCAAGACAGGCTTACTTGGTTGAGACTTAACATGATTTGAGGGTTTTGGGTCAGCAGGTTTGGGTTGGACATCAATTTGGCCTATTGGTTTTTCTTTAGACATAGGTTTTGTTTCCTTATTAGCAATCTTCTATACAACTAGACCCTCAACACTTGGTCTAGTTTCTTCTTGGTTCAATAAATTCATGTTTGCCAACTGTTTCATCAACCTATCCCTTTCAATCACAACATTCCTCAACTTTGCTTCTCTTTCTTTTTCTCTTTTCCTCCTGAGCTCAGGGTTAGACAAAGTCACATCAAAACTTGATGTATCATCTAGGTCTATTAGATTGACCCTTTCTAGTATATATTCAGACAATAAAGGGTTTACATCATTTTTAGCAGGAGGAGGCACATCACTAGTGCATTCTCTGTGATGGCTTTGATTTTTACTACTGCCTCTTCTTTTTTCAACATATTTGACACTAACAGGACCTTTATTTTGACATGTGACATCTTCTTGAACCGGTGTACTAAATAATGCATCAAAAAATCCACAACTATCTAAATCTAAATTTCTAGACACCTCTTCAAGATTTCAAGGATAGGGTGTAAAATCTTACTTCTACCTTGGTGTATAGGGTCCTGTGACATGGGAGAAACATTACTAGATTGTGGTATTTTCTTTATCTAATCCTTCTTCTTCATTTTGGGAAGTTCTTCTTCATTTTGGGAAGTTCACCTTCCAATCTCTGTTTCGGGTGATTCTTCATGAATGACTTGGTGTTCTTCATTCTTCGTACTAGTCCATAAGTTTTTTCCACTTATAATAAAACTTTTACAATAAAATACACACAAGTACAAAGACTTCAAAGTTGCCACCCAATTAGCTTGATAATCCCAAATAACTAAAGACACGTGGTGGAGAATGAAAACCTTTGGAACCTTCTACAGACAACACACAAAAGTTCTTTACAACATAACTCTTAACGCTTATGAAAATAGAAGAAGTGGACACACCTAACATAGAGTTATAGGCTCAACCTTCAAATCAAAGAGAAACTATGAAAGCTCTATGCAAAATGGATAACCAAAACACTGACAAGAAATATTAAAATTAGCTCCCTAGTAGAGTCTCCATTTTTTTGGTTTTTTTTACAATGTAACTAGGTTGGTCTTCTAATCTACCTATGGAATTTCCAATTCCAATCAAGGGCAGCTCGAAGGACCTAGATCAACTGACAAGGAATTTAAGAAGCCTCCTACACTTCAGGCTCTACAAGACCTAGGAGGGTGAACCCTTAATGTGTTTACAACATCTGCACCATTATCATAAACAACATTAACAATAGCAGATAATCTCACTTAATAGCTCAACATGATATGATAATACCAAATAGAATCAGTTGTTCATCGAAAATATCAACAACCCGGTGCATGAGATAACTAGACACATTCCATAGTATAAGATAGTCATTGATTTAAAATTTGTAGCAAGCTCTAGGAAAAGACAAAAAAATACTAAATCATATGGGTAATTACAACTTAGACTAGTGCCATATATCCATTGGGAAGGAATCAAATTCATAAGAATTTAAAGGTATATGATAGATTTAACACATAACATATGAGATCCTAGATGACAATACCTTGTAATATCATCAATATGTATTCTAACTCAATACTACTTATCAAATCCTTACACATAACACATCTACCTACAATCCCATTTAAGCATTTTAATTAATTCCTTGAATTAAAGTGAAAATAGAATCATACACACCACAATAGTGAGATGGATAAAACAACCCTTAGTTATTTTATTCAAAGTTCAAATATGCATGTAGAATGGAGAGACATGAGCTTGAATTTATCATTTCAATTCAAATGCTAGTACTGTTATACAACATTAAATCCCCATGAGCTCAAAACCTATTACAGAATGACCTAGAACCTAAATAGCATTTCTCTCTAAAACCATCAGACTTTACAAGTTTCTCTACAACTTCACCTAGACTCGACAAAAATTATCTAACTTGCTAACATGTACTTTTGGCCTTGAAATCCTTCTTATGGAAAATGAAGGAGCAAACAAGCATCAGGATAGAAAGTACACGTCACCAACCAATTGGCACATGTAGAAAAGTTGATGCAGCAATAAAAGACCACCAGAAACCCACTCCGAGAATGTGATTAAAGAAAAATTTGAAACCGTTGTAATTGCAACATCTGATTTATTGATCAAATCATGCCAGTAAGCATATCACCTAACATTAAATCTCACCCGCACACTACATGAATGGCTCCAACCATGTTTGAGATAGACTTAAATTCTATCTGTCAATCCTTTAGTTGAATCAAATCATCAAACAGTCATCTTCAAAACAAGCTAACATAATTGCCAACATGGCCAACAAGTGGCCCATCACACCATATGCTGTCAAGGATGTCCATGTGGTGGTTTCCCGTGATATCGCAATTAGTAAAGATCCTGCAACTTCATATCATGTGATGGTGGGCAACCATTGATCTTGAGCATCAATGATCTCATTCTTTCAACATGGCCACCAGCCTTATCATTATCCATCAAGCATCTTTCCCATCAAGATTATAATAGATCTGTTAATTTTAAATAGGTACACCTAAAGAGCACTTTAGTAACCCACCATTTAATCTATTTAAGGCCATGTTAATTTAGTGCAGTATTTCCTTTATTCTTTCGGCTTCATCAGATGAGACACGTGGTACCCACCCGTGATATCATGATTGATAAAACCCTTGCAACTTTTGATCATGCGATGGTGAGTGACTATTGATCTTGATAGTATTTGATTGATGGTCACTCAAACTTTATCCCCTTTGGCCTCTCTAGATAGGACACATCGCGCCCGCCTGTGATATCACAATCAATAAAGATCCTACAATTCTTGATCATGTAATGGCAGGTAATCATTGATATTAGAAGGAAATTGATCAATGGTAGTGTGAATTTGATCCCTCTAAAAAAAAAAATTATTAATAGGACAAGGGGGCATTACTAGGAGGATGATAAACAACGACATAAGTTGTTTTTAAATGATGAAAGCCAAGGCCAACCAAGACTTAGGAAAATAAAACCTTGTAGATGAAATAAAATATTTGAGACCAAAGTGACCCAACGTAGACAAAATGATAAAACATAAGATGTCTTAAAACCCTTGAAAAAGTAACAACGAATTAGATCCGAACCAAGGCGTAAGATAAATACAAGGGTTTTACATGAAAATAAGGCTAAAAACCCCAACCCTCAGAAATTTCCAAAACCATGAAAGACTAGTGAGATAAGGCAGAGCAGGAATGGAACACAAGGAGAAAATTTTTGAAGTTCCATCACAGTCCTCTACACAGATCTGTGGTATGTTTTTATTTTCTATTTATGCATGTTAGCATTCTCTCCTTTTACAATCATTGGGTTATTGTAATAAATGAACTAAGATAAAGTTCCATTAGGGGGGTTTCTTGCATAATAATTTGATTAGAGTGTGCATGCACTTTGATCTTCATCTTTTTTTGATGGCAACTCACATGGGTTATCTGGTTTCTTAGTTTCTTTTGGCCACATCTTGTCTTAGCTTGACACATATTAGATTCACATTGGTTCACACTTTAGATTGAGAGTTTATGTTTCCTGATCTGCATTGGTTCATATCCTTCTCAGTTTGAAGGCCATGTTTTTATGGTTAATGTTCCAGAGTATTTATGGTACTCATTCCCATGGAAGAGTTTTAGTCTTAGTTTGGCATCAGCATTGAGATACACGATTTCTAGATTCTTTCATCATATCATCTACTATTGCTTTATGGATTCCAAGGTTGTTCCATTTTGAGAATTTTCCATTGTTTCGTGGCATCGGGTCTAATGTCACATTATTATGATTCCATTTTTGGTTTCTTGTAGATAGAAGTATCTTTCCTTGCTTGTCAGATTGCAGTTCCAGTGTTACTCCACAATGTTCTTCCTGTGCTTCTTTGCAACAGTCATCTCATTGTAGGGGGTTTTTCCCCATTGGGTTTTCCTTCTCTACCTCATTATTGCATTTGTACATGGGTACCTAATCAGGCCTTGTTGTTGGGACCCATTCATGCTTTCTTGCATTCATCCTAACATTTAGGTGCATGCTTTTTTAGTCTCCCTAAGTTGCACCTATGGGGGGTGTTAGTGTAACTAATATATAATTACACTTGCATAACTTTACTTAGGTAATATTTTAATTCTTAGGTTAATTTTTATCATCCTTATCTTGTTGAGCTATCTTGTTTCTCAAGATAAGATTAGGGTTATTCATCTTTTCTTTTATAAAGAAAATAATATCTTGTAATTATTGAATTCCTGAATAATATTATGTTGCACATATTTTTGCAATAGCTCTACTTTTTCTATTTTTCTCTTCTATAGAAGGATTTTCTAGTTTGCATTTCAGACCTTGGTTTCTAACAATTTCAGCCTTAATAGTTTCTTCCTCTTCTTTCTTAGCTTCCTCCTAATGAGGAGGTTCAACATTGACTCAGGCTATTTCTAGCCTCTCTTTTATTTGCTTACACCTTTGTTGGATCATAAACTCCTGAAAATATTTGGTCTACACAAATTTATCATTAGCCAAGAAATAATCACACTCCCTAATCCTGGGATCATCATCATTTTCTTTGTCATAATGCCACTGGACAATCCTATGAGGATAAACATCTGAACTATGAGTCTCTTCAATATGGGGAGGATAAAATTTTTGCTCAACTTCATTTATTTTGCATGTTCTGCCACTTGTTCCTCTCTGACCTCCTGAACATCTTCAAGCTTTTATGGGATATCCATAACCTATTGATGTCGTTGTTTCTCTAAAAGGATTTGAGACCTATCTACAACTTCCTTTACTTTTACTTTAAATTGACCAGACTGATAGTACCTTATCATAGTAAAGGCCCTCTCCAAGGGGTTTGTAATTTCATTGTATGGACTGATGTAGAAAGTCCATTCCCTTTTCCTAGCCATAACAACCTCATCACTTGTCAGATTTATTAGTACATCATATTTATAGAGAAATTCATGATGTATGATTCCTAAGTTCTTTTTTCTTCTCTTTCTAGCCACAAAACCTTCCAGATGAAAAAAATATCACCACATCTATAGGAATTCTAAGATTATTTACCATAATGCCCAATTTCTCATACCCTTCAAGGGAAGTGACCTTAAAATAATCAAAAGAGCATTGGGGGTATACCATAGATCCATTTCTATCCTTTCTAATAATATCAAAATCCATGACCTCCATTTGCCACATGAGCTCCATGAAAGCCAACCCGTCTAGGAGATATAAGGGTAAACAATGGGGTGCCACTTTAGCTCCATAGACCCTGATCAAAGAATATTTAGAATGTAAAAACCAGTTAGTCTAATTATGTGTGGCTGTAGAACCTAGTACATCCAGTGGGCACACAACATTTTTTATTTCTGGAGAAAGTCTGAATATAGGAGCCACACCCAATGACTCTAGGATACCATATCTTACAACATTGGCAAAAAAAATGTAATTAATATGGAGCAATGTTGATCCCAAATATGTGTCCACATTTGCATAGGGATGGCTTCATTTTCATTGTTCACAATTCTTAAAGTCAATTTTCTTTTCCACTCATAATCTCCTTCCCACGAGAGCATGTGCATTAGTAAGGAATAATGAGGTAAAGATAGAGGGAGTGATTCCCTTTTCAAATTGAGAAAATCCTCATGCATTTGTTGGGCTATAAAATTAACATAATCAAAACCAATGTTTCAATTGTATTCCTATATAGTTTCCACCATTAACAATAAAAGGGGGGCTATTCTATCCTCAAAATATCAAGCTAGCACTTGGTTCAGACAATAATAAGTGTTCTTGAAATATTATTCAAATTCTTCACACTCAAAAGGCTCAGCCTCTTGGACAATGAATTTTTTTTGTTCCTTCTATGTCACACAATTATTGCTTCTCTATATGAAAATTTTCTTCCTTGATACTTAGCATATAAGTCATCATGCCTGAATTTTTCAATGTAATTGGGATTCAACCCAAACACTTCCAACATTTTATCCTTAGTCACCTCTAGAATTATATCACCATTCTCACTCTTGAGCTTCATGTCAGTAGGGTCATAGTGTCATGCTAGCTCCATCATTAAATCCACTTCCACAGACACATTTGAGACTACTAAATTTTCCATGTTCAATCCCCACAAAAAGCATGCAAGCTTACTATAATTTTTCCTATTGAAAGCATACTTAAACAATTTCCATCCACTCTAGGGCTGGGGTTTCTCACCAATCTCACTAACATTGTCAATCAACCTAGTGGTAAGAAGAACTTGTCTTGTGGGCCTTTTACCAATTTGTGTCCCTCCCTTTCTATACTTCCAAAATTTTATTGCATAAATTTTTTTATTTCCTTCATTGTACTTCTTTACCTTGTGGAATCCGCAGGGGTACTAGGCAAAGGGTTGGACACAACTACTAGTTTGGGATTAGCTTCAGCTAAAGCATGTTGAGTTTTAGGTCTTTTGACCCTTTTCTTCTTTTCTTTTCTCTCAGGTCTAACATTTGACTCATTAGGTTCTGGGTCACTTGTGTTTGTAATGCAAATGGAGACTAGGGTTTACAATTTCTTATAGTTGAACAAAACCCTTCATAATTATGACAGGATAAAACTCTACGATTGAATAGGACAATTTTCTTCACAATTTAGGTAGTGTTCAATTATCAAATTGAAATCATCATAGAAAGACTAATTTTCATTTTCCATCAATTTTTCATCAACTTTGATGTGCATTCATCCTACTACCTTAATTAAAAGAAGGTATCAATTGTGCTTACCCAGACAAAAGCTATGCCACCCTAGTTGTAGATAATCTCTGGAGCTTCCCTTGTAAACTCATCTTCCTTTAGTATTACTTCTACTAGCTAGTGAACTAGGATGCACGATAAACCAGACATCTACTTTTAGTTACAACTGAGAAGAGAGCATGTCACCATTAATATTTGATAGTAAACTCACGTGAGTGAACTGGCATGTAGAAATTTAATTTTGAACCTTGGTACTTGATCCTTCAACTTTAAAACTATATCAATGGTTGACAACCCACCTCTCTACTTTTATTTTTGCTTTATATGAAATCCTTAAGATTATAACACATTGCATCTTCATGTAGCAGTTGTCACCAATCATTGGTTCACTTCGTTCTCTCCCATTTTTATGAGAAATGCAAGTACCCCATGTGATAAAATCTTAGCCCTTAGATCAATGGCAAGATTCTCAATCATCTTCATTCCCATCACTCCTCACAAGTTTAACTTTGTATCTTGTCTCCCATCACTGACAAGAGATACAAGCACCATAGTTTAACATGTACACCTCATAACAATCAATGATACAAAAGACATCATAAATAGGATGTAGTCAAGTTAGCAAGAAAAAATTCCTCATAAGGGACCATATCACTCATCGCTAATCATAACCCTAGTTGTCAAAGAAAATCTATGAGGTATGATATCATTGGGAACTCATAATCTGGCTCATCACTAAATGTTAACAATATCTTTACAACATACTAGCGATGAGCAATGAAACTCAGATTGAAAAGTGAGAAGTCATTGCTTATCACTATTAGAACCTTAATAACTCAAAAAACATTAGCGATAAGTGATCCCACAAGAACCTTGCTCATCACCAATCACAAATAGAAGATTAAAGAAGAATTAGCGATGAGTGATACCAAAGAGATATCACTTCATCACTCATCGCTAGTTTAAAACATTATCTCAAAAGTGATGGATAATGAGCGATAAGGACATAAGGCTGACTGAACTTATGTGAAAAACTTTATGTACATGCTCAATAAGTTGTTATCACAGAGGGGACTTCCTATAATGATACGATAAGTAAATGAAAAGTCAAGAACCCAAAAAACATATTAAGGCTCTTTTTTTTGAACTCATGATGAGGAAACTGATTTCCAAATAGAAAGTATTAAAATAGTGATGGGCAGCGGCCCATAGGGGGTCAACAACCAAACAGAACACTAAATTGACTTTAAGGAAATTAATTCTTAAAACCTCCTTAATGAAACAAGTGTTTAAGATGGGACAATGAGAATTAAGGTTCCATCACAATGATTGTAAACATGGTTGGATTGTAGTAAATCCATCAAATAGAAGATGGTTTTTCAGACGAGCTACTATGGGATAAGGCCACAACACCATTCAATCTTGCTATGTTCTTTGGACAAGGTACATGAGGTTGAAAAATAAAATATTTTATACAAATTGCTATTTTTAGGGTATCCACATTATATGGAAGCATAACAAATTTTGTTGTCGTGGCTCAAGCTTTGAGTGAAATGTGATTAAAATCCAAGATTGATTGGAGATGCATGTAAGGTGGATAAAAATTCATCAAATACTTTATGTTTTCTTGGTGGCATGAAATTGGGTATAGATGACTAGCTCAAAGCAATATAAACAATTAACATAGCATAAAGTGAATCAAATGCTAAGAATTCCACTTGGTGGTTGGCATTATTTTGTAGATTTCAACAAATAATGTGGGGATCCAAGGAACAAATCAACACATCTTGAGTAGGATTAATGACAACATTATTAATGGTTGGTGCAGTGATCTAGGATATGTTTATGTTGCAGTAGAGATAGCCATTGAGTTGGATGAGGAAAGTCAGGTTTGATTTTGTAAAAGAAAATTCCACACAGCCATATGAAGCAAGTGCATGAAACATATATATTTTGATGCTTGGTAAAACAAAAAATTTGGTGCATGTTTACCTTTCCCAAGGACTATTTGATTGTATAGAGAGAATGTAGCAAAACCATTTGAAGGAGTTTCTACTTTGCATTGAACACTAGTTTTTGTATACCTAGCTTGAATGCACTATGAAAGAGAACATGGTAAGATTGTAAAAGAACATAATGAAGAGTAGTATGGTTGGTGACCATAAATTTCAATCATCACTTTAATGGATGGAAGTGGGAGTTGCATATTGACCACTGTAAACATTTGCTTATACCCAACAAAAATAGAGGTAAGTCTTCCCCGCTAGCCCATGAAGGCTAGGGCTGACATTAGCATGAGGGGGTAGGGAAGTGGGGAGGAGACAGTTTTCCTTCCTTTCCATGGGTCTCCATGCTATCATAAGAGGAGAGAAATGAGAGAGTTGGGATTTGTAGCAGAGCTCATGGTGTGACGCATGCAAAAAAAAGAAATTAAATGCATTTCTTAAATTTTTAAATGGCCGATGAAAACTAGGATATTTTCATGTCTAATAAGCAATTGTTTTAAATATAAAGTGTAAGTTAAAATGGAAGGGCATGGAAATGAAATTAAAAAATTTCACCATATGAAGGTAAAAATATTCTTTGTTGGAAAATTTACATATAAAGGCACAAGGGAAATGATTTTAGTGCTTGGTGAATAAATAAAAGTCTTCACCATTAAAAATGAAAAGTTTTAAAATATAAAATGTAAGGTGAAAGGGCATGGTGAAAGTTAAGAAAGTCAAATGGATCAATTATTAAATAAAGAATATTTTATTTTCTAGGAAGTAAATATGTGAAGTGAAACCAACTAAAGAAAGAAGTAAAAGCTATCGTGGACAAACAAAAATATTTTTTGATGCAGGGTAAAATTAGATGAAGGTTTTTCATGGTGAAGGTAAACTTCAGAGTGAAGGGTTTTGATGGTGGAAAATATATTTTTAATTGCAAATAATGGGGTATGTGCAAGATCAACATGGAAAAAATAGGCTTTTAAGTGGCGAAAAATTAAGAAAAATCAGAGTTAGGCAACTTGACATAAAAATTTGAATAAGTTATCTATATTATTTCAAAAATATGTAAGAATAGAATTTTTAGCAAATTGAATGTAGATTCTAAACTACTAAGTTTATTTTTTAAAAAAAAACTATTTGGTGAAAATTTGAAATTTCAATGCAATAGTACTTAACTTTTAGGGGAAAAATAAGAAGTAGGTGTCTGTTTGACCACCATAACCACAATAAAATTATAATATTTTTAAAGATTTTAGAAATAAGTAGTGGAATCATATATGGATGTGATGCATTATTTTTTGTAATTTTTTTCTAAGTAAATAATTAATTACAAATTTTTTATTACAAATTTTAAAAAATATTAAAACTCTTATGTCTTACCACCTTAACTTGCTTAAAGTTTCATGATTTTTTTTTTTAATCCTATAGTACGCAAAGCATAGAATGTGACACATGTTTTGGATTCAAAAAATCTGATATTGTTTGAAATATATAGTTTTTTTTTAATTAGCCTATCAATCAGGATTTCAGTCGTAATTCAAATAGAAAATCAACAATAATTATTTATTAAATTAAAAGTAAAGAATAATTTATATTGGTGGAAATTTGAGAATATCCTTTAAAAACCATTTTTGTTTAATAATTTATTTTGGGTTCAAAAAATGTTGTTAGAAAAACCCTACACATATTGATCTAGGGGATATTGATCCAGAATTTGGCACCATCAAAAGGAGCTCAGAATCTAGATTCCAACATAACTTGAATGGGCTCAAAAGAATTTTGTACACCAAAGTTATGGTTGGTCAAACCGGTACTTGAGGGTGTCAAAAAAGTGAAAAATGATCATCTTAGAAGTTGATGGAAGTGACGTTAAATCGAAGAGCTCAATGAGATGAACCCAATGACATTTGTTTTGTCAAAATTTGAGATCATATGCCCAAGATATCATTAGTCAAAGTTGGGTTCACCAAGTGGGGCTAGGAGGTACAACTGATGATGTTAGCATGATGACATGTCAACTCTGTACTATATAGGCACGAAGGTGGACCAATCAATGGATGACACGTGGCATATTTTGTACCGTCTATACCCAAGTGTGGCATCCAATTGGCATGTTGATATGGAGTCCATTCAGTATATGACATGTGGAAAATTATATACCATCCATACCCTGGCATGGCATCTAGTTGGTAGGTTTACATGGCATCTAGTTGGCATGATGACATGGTAGACAGTGTGGCATACAACTGGCAGCTAACTTGGAATGACTAGCAAATTAGAACTTTCCATGTGGCACCCTCTTAGGGTGCCAAGTGGCACTCACCTCTTTCAGCCACTAACAATCTATATTGGGTTGGTTAAAAATATATTTGGGAGGGATCAAACTACCCACCTCCCAACTGGTAATTTAGCACATCACCATTGCATTGAGCTGTATGCATTTGACTATACATATGATCCAATTTCTTTTACTGTTTGGAAGTTGAAGTTTTTGTTTAAAAGTGACTAACAGGGGTTGAACCCATGACCCCCTGCTAGAAAAATTTATAGTTGGTCATTGTACCATTGATAGCCTTTGCTACATGTAGAGGCTCAACTTTATTTAAACACTATTTCAAATTGAAACTCATAAAAAATAACCCTTATATGGGTAAAACAACATTCCAAATTGAATAATTCCAAATGCAATAGGACAAAGGAGGTTGTAAATGACTTGAAACATAACATGAGGGGGGTTTTTCATTTATTGTGATGGTTAATCCTATTTAGGATTGTTTTATGTAGAAAAAGAGGTAGCATGCTTTGATTTGGCAAGTACAGGTGGTGAGAAGGAGAGAATTCTTAGGAGATTCTGAAGATATTTTTGCACAATAGAGGAATTTCATGTCATTGTGCTTAAGGGAGATAGTCTTGAAGCAATTGTAACTAATTTTTGGAGCAGAATCAAATTGGCCAGTCCATTGGAGAGGGGCTCAAACACGTAGCCTTTTTGGTGAACTCTATTATCAATTGTGTTTGATCTCTTCTTTCTTTTTCTCTCCTTCTTTCAAGTACATCATCATGGTTATATTGTACATTTAAGCATTTAAGTTGTGTTAATTCATTGAGTAGATCTTTGAGTTAACTGTTATAATATGTTAAGAATTTTTTAGGCAATCATCCTCGATCCTTAATCAGATCAATTTCGGTATCAAAGCTTTGTGTGACTAGTATTTTAAAATTGAATTCTAATGAGATCCAAGATTTGGCAAGGTGAAGGAAATATTGAAGAATATAATCCTGAGATCGGAAGACAAAGAGCTAATCCACCATCACAGATGGAATAAACAAGTGGTGGACAATGTTTGAAGCTTGATGTGAAGTATTTCTAGAAGGATTTTCTAGATATGAAGGTGATGGTGGAATAAATTTATGTAGATAAGAAAAATCATGAAAAGGGAGGTTCTTCAAAGTACAAGAAATAGGAAGATTAGAAATAAAAGGAGGAGAAAACTCCAGAAACTCCTTCTCCTCCATATTCTCCCTCTTCTTCTTCTCCCCCTTCTTGTCCTTTTCCTTCTACTACTATAAATCAATTTAAGAGAAATTCTAAGCATCTTATTAAGCGAGATGTAAAATTGGAGTTTCTTAAGTACTTTATGGAGTTAAATGCCAAAAAGTTAGATGATTGGGTCCAACAAGTAGAAGTTCACTATAAGATTCAATGCTTAGTAGAAG
The DNA here is from genome assembly GCA_007258455.2 of Sequoia sempervirens. Lineage (NCBI taxonomy): Eukaryota > Viridiplantae > Streptophyta > Pinopsida > Cupressales > Cupressaceae > Sequoia > Sequoia sempervirens. Next base: position 785,846,926 of record VDFB02271358.1, read on the forward strand.
ATGCTTCTAGCATCCATTTAGCCACTCTGTATTTGGGAGATACAACTCTCACCTGGTAGGACAATAAGACTCAAGAATAAATTGCTCAACATGATAATCTTAGTATGACCTGGATGGAATTTGTTGCTACCCTTAAGAAATAGTTTTACCCTTTAGGTTACATGCAACAATTAACCATGAATTGGTAGACCTATAGGAAAGGTAAGGGATAGTCTATCCAAGATTACACTCATGTGTTCAAGAAATGGGCTATTGCTTTAAATGATCCCTTGTATACTTAGGATGTGCAACTTAAGTACATAGGTGGTTTGCATTCTTACCTAAGGCACACTATTCTAATGTTGAGTCCTAATAATCTGGATCAGGTGTTAGTCCAAGCTACTCATTTAGATTCTAGGGGTAAGAAAACTTTCTATGATAACTTTTCCAAGAAGCCATCTAAGTTCGAGGTTAATTCTAAGGGTAGAGACAAAGAAAAGGGAAAAGGGAAGAAGACAACTATAGTTAAGAAAGAGGGTGACAAACCAACATGCTCCCATGACAAGAAAGAGAGGCATGATGATTCAAAGTGTTGGAAGCTACTTATAGAACTAAGGCCAAAAAGATTTGGAGGCAGTAAAGGCAAGCAAGAGATTGTTTCAGTGATTGAACAAGATCTTGGATCTAACTCTAGAGATGAGACAAAGATTATTGTTCTCGGGATCCAAGGTAAATGGAAAGGTATATCCATTTCTTTTAATACAATATTTTCCAATGTAAGAACAAGTACAAGTAAATAATCTTCTCTTAAGGTTGATGAGAAAAGAAATGAATTGTTTCACATTTGTGTTGTAACAAAGCACACTAAGGTTGATACACTATTTGATATGGGTTCTCAAGTCAACTTAATATCTGAAGAGGTGGTAAAGAAACTTAATCTAGCTACAAAACCTCATCCAAAACCATATCCACTTGGATGGGTTTGCAATGATGCTCAACTATAGGTAACAAAATAATGTAAATTGGGATTTTCTATCACTAGAAAATTTGTTCATGAGGTAGAGGTAGATGTAGTTCCTTTGGATATTTATGGGTTTGTGTTAAGGATTCCTTATCTTTATGATAGGAAAGCAATATTTTATATGGGGGAGAACAAGTATAATCTTTTTGAAGGTTGGGTAGAATACATTTAACAAGCACATAAGGTGACGAATAATCTTACACTAGTTAATGTTGGTCAAATGAAAATATTGGTCAACTCTAGTAAGAATTCTATATTAATGCTTGTAAAAGCCAAAGAAGATGATAAATTTGAGGCATTCAAGGGGTATGACCCAAAACAAGAGGTTGAAATGGTCAAAGTTATTTCTACTTACAATGCCTTGTTTTAGGAACCGAAATCGTTGCCACCCAAGAGAGAGATACAACATGAAATCCAATTATAGCAGGATGTGACATTGCCTAACATCGACATGTATTGTTTATCCGTTATGAAGAATGAAGATATAAAAAATTAGGTTTATGAGTTGGTTGAGAAATGAGCCATTCATCCTAGTACATCTCCTTGTGGATCTCCAATAGTGTTGGTTCCAAAGAAAGATGGAACTTGGAGACTGTGCATTGATTATTGCGCCCTAATCAAGATAATGGTGAAAAAAAAGTATCCTCTTCCCAAAATTGATGATCTACTTGATCATTTAAAGCATGTAGTTTATTTCACTAAGTTATATTTGTGAAGTAGTTATCATCATATAAGAATTATAGAGGATGACATTTGGAAAACTACATTTAAGACAAAACATGGACCGTTTGAGTGGTTGGTTATGCCCTTTGGGATTCATAATGTGCCAACTACCTTTATGAGAGTCATGAATGATGTCTTTCATCCTTTCATTGATGATTTTGTCATAGTCTATATAGATGATATTCTTGTATTCAGAAAAACTTGGGAAGATCATGTAATTCATGTAAAGAAAGTTTTTGATTTATTGAGAAAAGAAAAACTCTATGTAAAGATGTCTAAATGCGAATTCACTAAGACATCCTTAGTGCACTTCGGCTATGTCATAGGAGGTGGTCAATTGAAATTAGACTCTTCAAAGGTCAAAGCTAGTGTAAAATTTCCTAAGCCAAGTACAATCATAGAAGTTAGAAGTTTCCTAGGTGTAGTTTAGTACTGGAGAAAGTTCATTGCATACTTCTCTTATATTGCATCACCATTGCATGTGTTAACTACTATGAGGAAAAAAATTTAGTGGGGAGGTTCAAACTAGAAGACTTTCAACACTATGAAGGGAAAGTTGAGCACCACACCAATTCTTGCTTTACCAAATCTACATCAACCATTTGAGATCGAGATAGATGCAAGTGGATTTTCCATGGGATCCATTCTCATGCAAGGAGGTAAAATAGTCAGCTACCACTCTAAAACTTTTTCAAGAGTAGTAAGTAACTATCCCACTTATGATAAGGAACTTTATGGTTTAGTTCAAAGTGTTAAAAAATGAAAACATTACATAATTTGGAAAGAAACTATAATCCACACTAATCACTAGCCACTTCAGTATTTACACTCACAGTCTAAACTGCAAAAAAGTAGGCACTTTTGGTGGATGGGTTTTTTGTAGCAATTTCATTTGGTAATTAAGTATAAGAAAGATAACCATAACAAAGTAGCATACATGCTTTCTACATGCCTATTGTTATAAATGCTTCAATTATCCTTAAAGGTATTTCTTTGGTTCATGAAATGTTTTAGGAATAATATGCTAATGATGAATAATTTAAGGAAATATATGCAGCTCTAATTGTAGGAAAACATGTAGAAGAGAAAGATTATTATGTGTAGGACAAACTATTGTATCACTTGGGAAAATTTTGTGTTCCAAGGGATGAACAAGCACAGGTTATTAGAGAATCACATACCTCATTTATTGCAAGACACTTTGGGGTAAGAAAAACATTAACTCAACAACAAAAATATTGGTATTGGCCTCGTATGCAAGAAACTATATCCAAGTATATTAGAGATTTTTACATGTGTACAACTAGTAAATGTAGTAATAGAAAATTGGGGTTGTACAAACCTCTACCTATACCATCCCATCCATGGGAAAGTGTTTCAATGGATTTTTGGGGGGATTAACTATGTCTAGGAAGGGACATGATTATTGGTATGTAGTAGTTGATTGATTCAGCAAAATGTGTATTTTAATGCCTTGTAAGAAACATGCCATTACTAAACTGACAGCTCAGATGTACTTCCAATTTGTATGGGTTAATTTTGGGTTACCTAATTCTATTGTGTTAGATCAATATTCTCAATTCCTAGGGAAATTTTGGTAAGCTTTGTGGGGAATCATGGACACTAGATTGAACAAGAGTACAACCTTCCATCTATAGATTGACAGACAGATGGGTTGTAAATAAGATAGTTGTGCATCTACTTAGAGGTAACTATAGAAAAATCCTAAGCTTTGGGATGAGAATCTTCATTATGTCCAGCATGATTACAACCATTAGGCACACTCTTCTACAAAGAGGTCTCCTTTTGAGGTATGCTTCGGTTATGTTCCTAAAACATCAATGGATTTTTCTTTTGGGAAAGATAATTTTGGACATGAACACCATGATGTAGAGAGGCCTTTGAAGGTCATCTAGAAATTCTAATCAATCTATTAGGTAGTGGAAGCATATTTGGAACAGAGCCAAGCAAAATACAAGGCTCACTTTGATAAAAATTGTAGTGATCACCATTTTTAGGTTGGAGACCAATTTTGGTTACATATTAGCAAGGAAAGGATGCAAGGTGAAGGGAGGAAACTCAAGCTGATTAGATATGGTCCATTTCAAATTTTGGAGAAGATCAGTACCAGTTCCTTCTGCCTTAATCTTCCTTCATACATCCACATCTATTTAGTTGTTAATGTTGAGAATCTAAATTTCCACAAGCCTCCAATGATACTAGATGAAGACACAATCATTTAGTTTCCATCAGTTGATGATCTTTCTCCAAAGTACATGTCAGAGTTGTCAGAGGATGTCATTCTTGACAAGAATGTTAGGACTTCACGAAGAGGAGCAATTGAATACCTTAGAGTGGGATTGAAGGGGATGCATCCAAGTGAAGTAAGATGGATGGAGATTGGTAGAGGGAGGGAACCTTACCCTCACTTACTTTTTGAGTAATCAATCTTTCAAAGGTCTAAAGCTCTCTAGTGGGGAGGCTTGATCGAGGGGATATTTCTCACTAAAAATTGAAGTGTCCCCAATGCTCTAGAATTGAGCAACATTAGAAAAACCTCAAAATTTTGATTCTAATGCAACTTGAATGGGGTCAAAAGGAGTGTGTATTCCCAAGTTATGGCTGGTCAAACTTTGGATCAAATTGGCACATGAGGGTGTCAGAAAAGTGAAAAAATGATCATCTCAAAAATTGATGGAAATGACGTCAAATCAAAGAGCTCTACGAGTTGAACCCATCGATATTCATTTCATCAAAATCTGAGATCATACGCCTGATATATCCTTAGTCAAAGTTGGGTTGACCAAGTGGAGCTAGGAGGTATGATTGATGATGTCAGCATGATGACATGTCAAGTCTATATTGTATGAGCACCATGGTGGACCAATCAGTAGATGACACATGCTATATTTCATACCATTTGTACCCTGGTGTGGCATTTGGTTGGCAGACTGACACGGTGTCTAGTTGGTGGATGACATGTTGCAGATTCCATAACATTCGTACCTTGGCATGGCATCCAATTGGAAAGTTGATGTGGCATCTAGTTGGCATGATGATGTGGCAGACAGTGTGGCATCTAGCTGGTAGTTGAGTTGGAATGACTAGCAAATCAAAACTTTCCATGTGGCACCCTCTTGAGGTGCCATGTCACTCTCACCTCCTTCGACTACTAACAATCTATGTTGGGTTGGTTAAAAGTATTGTTGGGAGGGCTTAAAATACCCACATCCCAACTAGTAATTTATCACATCACCATTGCACCATGCTATATGTGTCTGACTATGCATAGGAGCCAATTTCTTTTACTATTTGGAAGTTGAAGTTTGTGTATAAAAGTAACCAATGTGGGTTGAACCTGTGACCCCATACCAGCCAAAATTATAGTTGGTCGTTGCACCAATGATATACTTTGCTACATGTAGAGGCTTAGTTTTATTTAAACACTATTTAGAACCAAAAATCATAAAAAATAACCCTTATATGGGTAAAACAACCATCCAAATTGAATAATTCCAAATTCAAGAGGACAAAGGAGGTTGTAAAAAAATTGAAACATAGCATGAGGGGATTTATTAGTTTATTGTGATTGTTAATCCTATTTAGGCTTATTTTATGTATAAAAAGTGGGTAGTAGGCTTTGATTTGGCAAGTATAGGTGGTGAGCAGGAGAGAAAGCTTAGGAGATCCTAAATATATTTCCACACACCAGAGAAACATCATGCCAATGTGCTTAAGCGAGATAGACTTGAAGCAATTGTAACTAATTTTTGGAGCATAATTAGATTAGTCACTCTGTTGGAGAGTTGCCCGAAGATGCAACCTTTTTGGTGAAATTTCTTATCAATTGTGTTTGATCTCTTCTTTATTTTTCTCTCTTTCTTTCAATTTCATCATCATGTTTATGTTGTATGTTTAATAATTTAAGTTATGTTAATTCATTTAGTAGAGCTTTGAGTTAACTGTTATAAGATGTTAAGCATTCTATAAGAAATCATCCTAGATCCTTAATTAGATCACATAACTATGATATGACCACTTTTTGGCCCATCATGATCCTACACATACCCACTGATGAGGAATGACTCTTCTCGAGAAGGGAATATTTTTTGTTTTAGGGAAAGTGAGTGATGAAGCAGGAAAATAAATTCCAGAATGGGGTTTTTCTTCATGTTGTAGGAAGTTACTAATCAAAGGGAGAAATGCTACCAAATTTCAACTACTAATAGATTTTGGGCTCTTCTTCCTTCCATATTTTCTTTCTTCTTCTCATTTTTAAGGGTTTTAAATTCTTGTTTAGGAAAAGAAAATATAAAATTCTTAGCTGGGAAATTGAGTTTTCTTTACAATGAATGAATGTAAAAATTTCTACATCAGTGCAAATTAGTTTGAATATATTAATGAAAATATTGCAAAAGTTGTCTCTATTTTATATTCTAAAATTGCATATGGATTAAATATACCAAGGATATGTTGATTTGTCATTGTAATATTTTTGTGATTATGTAATTTGTGTATGGGTTTCATCAAGCAAAGAATTAAATTTTGTATGTAGATTATTGTGGGTTTGAGGGAATGAGGGAATGAAATGAATTTTTAAGAATGATTATGTGGTAACTTGAGAGGTTACATTAATGTAAGTCATTAATGTTAAAGGGCTACTAGTTTGAGATAAGATGTTGTTTAAATATGTATTCATGATCTTAGATTTGACTCCATGCCTTAGGATTGGGAACTGATCTATGATATTACCCAAATCTGGTTTAGAAACTTTTAAACCATTTGATTTTGTTTTTCTTATTCTATAGGTTATTGGTATTTACCTTATTCTCTATATTGGTTAATGTAATTTTCCCAATATCTTAGCCAATGTTGAGTGATATTTAATGTTTCTTGGCATATTCTTGTAAGAGCATTACCTATTGATCAATACTATATAGAGTGTATGTGTGAATATTTAGGTGTTGCTAAAAGGGTCAACCCCCTAGGTTCTATAGAGCCTAAAGTACAAGGGAAATGTGTTCCAATGTCATTTCCTACTCGTTGACCAAATCCTACACTATATTTAAGCATGAAATATTTCTTACTTCTAGGATTTAGTGGGTATGTTTATTTGGGAACCAACAAGTGCAAGAAGTAGTAATGGCGATTGGACAATTGGGCATGAACTCGTTACCATATATTTGATTCATGTTATTATGTGTGACTTTCTAGATCTTGGAGTTCCTTGAACAATTATTTTTATTGGCTATTTAAATTTTTTGGTAGATAGATGTGAAACAACTCTAACAAATTGTTATTGGTGTTGAATAGATAGGTCATTATGGTTGTGTTGATAGAAAGATCCCATGTATGCTCAATATATTTCTTCACCTACTAACTCGCCATCTTTAAAAGAAAAAGATAATATATTAGGGCTTTATTCATCAAATTGTTGGTTTGCCTTCCTCTTCATTCTGTTACCAATGCTTTCGGTAGATGCTTAATTTATCCTATATATATGTGGCTATATCTTTGTTAATCATGTACTTTCCTAATAATTTTATCTAGGTTCACTTTGTTTTGGGGAGCATATGAAATATTTCCAGTGGCTCCCATGGTCTTTCTTTGGTGGAAAATGCATTTTTCTCTTCTAACTATATTTAATTATAATTATATATTATTTATTAATAATATTATTATATTAGATCATTAAATTACAATTATGGTTATGATTATGATTCAAATATAATTCGAGATCGGTGAGGAGTTGGTGACTTGCGCTCTGTAACTCAAGCTAGGGCATCTGAACCCTAGCTTTGGCTGATTTTTTCAAGTGCATGTGAAGGTGGGGCCATTTGTAGGTAGTGGGGGTGAAGATCTGAGGTGTGCTTTTTTATTGAGTCCTTTTCCTATTTTTTTCATATGTGTTGTAGATCTCTTTTTTGTTTGAGGGTTTTGTGCCCTTCATTTTTGTGTGTGGAAACCTCTGTCATTGGACATGTGGGGTTTCTTCATTGGCCAACATTGATCCTTATCTATGTGGTTGCTACATCTACAAGTGCCCTATTTGCGCATGTTGATGTTCTCTATTCACTAGTTCCTTCTAGCTAGAGCTTGTTTATTTGTGCACACTTGTTACATGCATGCATGAAGGAGAGGTTGGGTGGTGGGGTGTGGGGTTTTTTTACCCCTTGGTGGTAGGTGATCTTGCATGCACATATCAAGCTCTATGGCCTTTTAAAGGGTTAAAATTTTGGTGTGCCTCCTGACATGAAATTTTGGATGACAATACATTTGATGTCTCTAAACCAGGGAATAAAATATTTTGATATTAAGTTATTTTCTTTTGATATTGGGCTATTTGGTTTGAGTTTTTTTAATGGGTCAAGGATCATGAAGATTAATGGTTGTCTCAAGCGGTGCAAGGAGAGGCCTAAACTAGTCATTCCACAAGAGATGAATTGTTAAAGATGTTGAATATTATTAAAATCATTCCTTATATTGCATTTTTTTTGGGATGAGGGTTTTGTTGTAGTTTTTGGAGACTTGGGCTAAGAGGACATGGGAGCCAAAAGGAGAAATGGAGATCATGCTACTATCCAATAGTTACTTCATGGTTACGTTTAATTGCATGGCAGATCACGAGAGGGTTTTTGAGGGTGGCACTTATTTCCATAACCAGGTGGGTTTGTTCATCAAACCATGGCATGTAAGCTTTATCCCTTCTAATGAATTTCCAATTTTGGTTCCAATGTGGGTTTGTTTACTGTGGTTTCTGGTGGAATGTTGTCACAAGGATACCTTGCACCTATTTGCATCACTGCTTGGAAAACTGGTTGGGTCTTCAAAGCAAACCTTGGGGAAAAGGTAATGAATTTTTCCCACATTTGTGTTGAAATCAATCTTAGAAAACCTTTACTAGATGCTATGGATATGTGTTTAGGATCCTTCTCTTCAATGTAGTGGTTGGATTATGAGACTCTTCCTTTTTGTTGTCATTTGTCATGAGTATGGGAACTTATAGCATCAAAGTCCTAGATCTGAGCTTGCATATGTTCACCTTATAATACCCCCTTATAACCAACCTAGGGTAGATAAGGGGAAGGATCCTACTTTTGGGAAAGTGGTTAGTAATGAGGGTTTAATTCCCATCAAATTTCACAACAAAAATAGGGAACAAAAGAGGACCTTGAATGAATGATCAAGTGAGGATATTTTCAACAAGTTTGAAGTATTGGATGTTCTGAGTTAGCAAGAAGTAAACCCATATTTAATGTGTTTGGTTTAGGGTGTTGGAAATTCTAGTCAATAAGGCCATTGTTTTGATGCTTCATTTGTTTCACAAGGTGATGTGACTTCACACATGGACACAAAATTGTAGATTGTGTCCCAAGAGGAGTTGGGTCATGTTACCATTGTTGTGAAGGATGAGGAGGAATCACCTCACATTTTGTGGAAATAAGGAAAAAATGTGGGGAAAAGTAGTAAACCGTCTCCACAGGTAGGCCTTATGCAAAAATATCTTAAGAAAGGGGGGGCAGAAAAAGCTTTCTAAACTTGGTAGGAAGAATAATTTGGAGAAGATTAAATTGATAGGGGAGTCTTTGGTGGAGTTAGGGTTTGTCAAGACTCTAGATTATCATTTCTTGAGCCCCTTACAATGATTTTTCTTTCATGGAATCCTAGGGGCTTGAACAATGGCCCTCGAGAAAAAGTTGTTCGAGATTTAATTAGGTGTGATTCTCCATATGTTCTTTTTCTATAGGAGACTAGGATATTTGTTTAATGTATGATTGGCTTAGTGCCTAAGATATGGTGAAATGGTGATTATTAATGCATTGGTGTAGTGGGTTCTTCTGAGGGTGTGGCTTGCTTATGGAATCCTCAAAATATTTTTCCCTAGTGGTGGATATCCTTTAAGTCCTCTATCTCCATGGTGGCTTCTTGTTTTGAGATCAAGAAATTGATTTTTATTACTAATGTGTATGTGCATGTAGAGATGTAGGGCAAGCAAATATTTTGGTATAATATCTAGTTTATTCATAGTATGTTTCCTTACAACCCATGGATTATTGTAGGTGACTTCATTGCTATTACCAAGCTTGTTGATAAATGGGGTGGTATTGTGAGGATCAATCCCTCTACGCTACTGCTTTATGACAACATTGTTAGCCTTCTACAATGATTTAGAGATTAGACGTCTAACTTGAATAGCCATTTCAATCATCATGAAGGTACATTTAACTTTTCAACCTAGGGACATGAACTTGCAATGGTTTAGCATAGTATGTGCACTAGGAATTCAAAGTAACCATTTCATTCTATAGCTAAGGAACACACAATGTGGAAAGTAAATTGCTTCAAATGGAATACCATAGATACTAATCATCAATAAAAAATTACATCAAACTAAAATGCATAACAAGAATGAGAATTTGAGTAAAAAATAGTGCACTACTCTGTTTGCTTTAGCTGTAGGAATAGTCACAAAATGGAATTCTAGTGGCTGCATGAACAATTGATGCCAGACTACTAACTAATTACTAAATAATGAGTAATACTAAACTAATACTAAACTAAGAAGATGGATTACTCACCAAGTGGGCCCCCTTGGATAAGTATCCTCTAAAACTAATGAGAACTTAGATGCTCAAACTCAGAACTTTATTTCAGTCACTATAAATCATGAGTACAAAAGAGTAATGTATATGTATTACTAAAAACTAGAGAGTGCAAATAAATATTAAATAATGCAACCTCTTGAAGAAGGATCATTAGATATTTATTTACACTATTAGCTAAACAATGTGGTCAACTCCATAACTGGGAGGATTCCATTTAGGGAAAATAAAGAAAATGAAGTGATGATAGTTACACATGCATGGAGTCTAGAAAGACATGCAAGTCTAAAATTTCTCTTAGCACAATAGTAATTCCCATGTATGCTCAATCATTAAATACTACTACAAGGTAGTTACATTTGGTGTCATAAGGAATATTTTTCTGTCATATTCCTTTAACTTTGAGCGATTCTTTTGTTGGATGTTATGGTGCATGCCCAACTGTTGGTGTCTTCCTCAACTTGGCATATTAAATTAGTATGGTGATGTTAGTACAAACAAACTACACATCTATAACCACCTTAAGGAACATTCACTAACCACATGAAAAATCAATATAGATAATCCACATAATATGCCAAATATAATTAAAAATTGTAGTGATAGGGTTTAAGTCCAATGTCTATGGTTTGAGGGAAACACTATGCAAATATCAATATTTAACATCAAATTCCATGAAAAAATTCAGCAAATAATATATGGATTCTACCCAAAATTGGACCAAAAATGAGGCTCATCACTCCCCCCAACCTAACATTTTTTTGGTTGTCTAGTAGGGGAAGGGTTGTTCTTCTGCTTGATCAATTCTCTGAAATTTCTAAATGATAGTTTTCCAACATCAATGGATGATGTGTGTGAATTAGGATCCCAATAGAATCTCCCAATCTGTCAAATTTGTTCCATCTCTATTTTTCTACAACAATGTCGTACTAGTAGAATCTAAAGTTTGGCATGGGCCACATGAGCATTGGTGGTTGAAAAGTTAGGGGAAGCCACAATCACCCCTATGTTCTCCAATTTTAATATACCTAACAATCTTTTTTAGTGTTGCAACATAATTATGGATGGAATGAGGCTTAGCCTATTTCAACTCATCAGTTATGTTGTTCCATCTTTGTGATAGACATCTTCTCATAGTTTCCTCCTTTGCTACTATATTTACCTCATATTCACTATTAATTGCCTCAACCCAAGGCATAATCATGTTGTTATAACTAGGTCTAAGAAGTATTATGTTTCATTCTCTATAAATATCCCTTGGGTTGCTTGATTCAGCCCTAATGGGTAGAGGGATGTTAGACTCCAATTACTTATAAGCCCCATGTTATTGTCCCCAACTAATCTCATTTTGTACCCAAGACATAAATTCCCTCAATTGGACATCCACAACATACAACAATAGATTCCAATCATGGTATTGAGTTATAGTATAATTATGAAAATAAAAATCACACAACAAATTCTTCATTTTGGGGGAGGCAATCCTATAAGAATTGAAAAATTCAACAAGGGTGTCACTAGAAGGATTCAAACCTAAGGAAATCCTTGACAACTTAAAAGAGAGATTCTTCTCTTTCAAGAGCATAGCATAGACCCTTGGAGGGGTTCTACATTCCAAAATCTATGGTACCAATGTTGCCATATCATCCACCCTCTACTTCAAGGTTGCAATTTCTACATCCTCATCCTCAATCTCCTCATCCCTCTTTTGAATTTCCTTCTTCAATTTCTGGTTTTCTTTTTCCATTCTTCCTCCCTCCTTTTTATTTCTTCCCATAAACTCAAAATTATTGTATACACTATAAAATTAGGAGAATTATGAATACTTACCAGTATTTTTATTGATGGTGGCTCCTCATATGGCAGTATCTACATGGACTCAGGTTGTCCAGTTATCTCTAGTTGCAGGGGTACTATTTCTTCTTCTACTTCTTGCTATAGGGACCCTCCTTATTTTTGTTATGGTTGCAGGAACTCCTACTCTAGTTTAGGCTATTCCTATAGGACTTCTTGTTGTAGGGCTTCTTGCTTATGCTACAAGAAATCCTAATTTTCCTCAAACTCTTCTACAATGTTAGCAAGATCGGCCAGTGTTATATTCATTGCTCTCCCAAATATGTCTTCTTCTTCAACATTCTCCTATCGTATTGGAGCTTTAGAGTTCTCATGTGATGTCTCACTAGGCTTAGGGATTTCTTGTGGAGGTGTACTAGAAATTGACTAGCTAGTCTTGATTTCCTGGGAGGTCTCTCACATTTTTCTTTGGTTGTAGGATGAACAGTATCAACCTTCCTCTTCTTAGAACTCGGCACCTTTCTTTCTACACACTATGTTTTAGCCTTCCCTTTTCTTGTATCTACTTCTCTCTATTGTTCCATAGTTTTCATTAGGGTTTCAAATGGAACGTCATCATCAGAATCTAATGAAGAGCTGTCTTTTTCTAAACGCTCTATTTATAAAGAACTATTTTATATGGTTTCTTCTACTACATGAAGGTTCACAATAGAGCCTGTGCTAGAGGTTGAAGCACTAAGAATTTATCTAGTCATGCTAAATCTCTTGCTAGACCTATAGGTTTGAGGTAAAACCCTAGGTTGCAACTGCTTAGGTCTAATTTAATCAACATTTATAAATTCTTCCCAAGTCATTCCAGATACATCATGCATAGACTTTTCAACTATAAATTTAATCAGATAATGGTGTGAAAAAAATTTATCCCTAACTTTTTAGGTCTTAGCTACCATGATTGACAAAATATTGTATAACACATTAGGCACATTCATCCTCCTTCCATGCCTCATGTGATTCAAAAGCTTGAAATGCATGAAATGCAAATTTTACTAGTAAGCCTCACATGTGATGTATTTGATAACATAAATGGCTATCTTCTTCCATGTCTTGAGTAGAGACATTCTCTTTGTACCCTATTTATCTATGCTCAATGTGGGGTCATTCATATCTATAAATTCTGCCCTAGCTATTATGGCATCTCTAAAAGCAAGGTAATTTTCACCATCAGCCAGTAACCCTATGACCTATGCAATTCTTTCCTCAGTTACCATAGCTTCCAACCCTTTTATTGTGACTTTTCTTTTAGAAATTTTTTGGGTGAATTCAAGGGAAAATGTTTCATCAAAGCCATTCAACTTTAAGAAGTAATCTAACCATCCATTGGTTTTAAATTTGGCTAGGTATTGTGCATCCTACAATAAAACATCATGCATTGTGGGTTCATTTTGAATTAACCCACCTCCCATTGTTTGCAATCAAAAAAATTATTTGCAATCTCTTTCCTACAATTCCTTTCTAAAACTTGAGTTCACCTTCTTGCAATACGTGCTAAATTTCTAGTGCTAGTATCGACTAAATTTTCCCTTTCTTTTGTTTCACCTTTTTTCTTGCAACTCAAGATTACAACATAGTCAATAATGGAAAGAAATGGAGTGATAAAGGAGAATTATTATGAGAAGAAATGATAGCTGCAGTTAATTTCACTTCTCACATGTAAATCATCCTCTCACTCAAATTTAAAATAAACTTATTTTAAATTTTCTAACATAGCCTAGTATGAATTGACACATGGGAAATATATTTACATTTTTTTCTTTCCCCCCCAAACCTAAATTTGGACATGTGTCCACACATGTGAGATGGGAGTGGTGATTTGAGAGGGAATAATGAAATTTTATGTGAACATCTATACTTATGTACAATGATTAAATGAATACATTTAAAAGATGATTAAAGATAAAAATTAATGCACACATACCTGAATGTGGAAGATTTGTTGCAAATATTGTGGAGAAAGTATCACTCTACTTTTAGAGAATAAATTGGGAAATTAATGAAAATGAAATGGAATGAGGTGAGGTGGAATGAAGTGATGGAAGAGAGAGAAAGGTGGTGATGGATGGGTGAATGGGTGGATGGGTGAAGAAATGGACTTCCACATAAGTGAAAGTCTTTATTATGAAAAGTGTGTACCTTAATTAACTAGAAGGAGGGACACTAGGTCCACTTCCTTCAATTTTAGGAAGCTCAGGTGTTGAAAGCTAGTTGAATTGCTACAAGAACTCTTTTTCAGAAGTTGGCTTATGATATAATATGAGGAAATGACCATTAACAAGTAATTTGAACCTGACAGGGTCAATGGTAGTAAGTTGGAAAACTCCATTAGGAAAGACCTCAATGACTTCATATGGTCCTAGCCACCTTGTCTACAATTTTATTGTATTTTCCTGGTACCTTGAGTCATAGAGGAGTGCCCAATCTCTTGGATGAAATTTCTTTTCCTTGATAAATTTTTCATGCCATTTGATTCTCTGATTTTGCACTACCTCTTTATGTTGCATGGATGCTCTTTTTATCTCATCTAGAGCATTTAGCTACATGATTCTTTCTCTTTGTGCCTCAGAAATATCCATCCCCAAATCTACTACAATTTGTAGAGTCTTATATTCAAATTCAATGGGAATCATAGTTGTCTTTCCATACAACTCAAATGGAGTGAAGCCTGTAGTAAATTTCTAGGTCATCCTATAGGCCCAAACAAATTTTGGTAATCATCTTGCCCAATCCTTTCTATGAATAGCTACCATTTTGGTCAGAATGGCTTCAATTTCTCTGTTGGTCACCTCAACTTTGACATTAGCCTATAGGTGATAAGGAGTACACTTTCTATGCCTTATATTGTACTCATTAACTAGTGATTCATCAAAAGTTGATGTGAATTGAGCCCTCTTGATTAGTCACTATTTCTCTTCAGACTCCATATCTTGTGAAAATTCCTCATAAAGAAATTTCACAACCTTGTTATCTCTTACATTCTTCATAGCATTAACTTCTACCCTCTTTGTCACATAATCAGTGCATACCAATAAATAAGACTTACCATTTGATGGAGGGTCAATTGGTCCCACAAAATTGAATCCCTATTTATTAAAGGGAGTAATTACTACCTAAAGGCACAGTGGCATCTCATCAAACCTAGTTGGTCTGCCCATTCTTTGACATCTATAACATTTTCTATTATACCTTCTTGCATCTTTGTGGAGTGTTAGCCAGTAATATCCTCTATTCAAAACCTTCATTGTTGTCCTCTTAGCTACAAAGTATCCTCCACATGGTTTGTTGTGACATGCATGCAAAATTTCATATGTCTCATCTTCTCTCACACATCTCCTCATGACATGGTCTAGTCCAATATAAAACAAACATCCAACAATCCAAGAAAAAGGAAAATATTTTTCAATTAGTGCCCTTTTCTCTTTTGGAGAGAAGTGAGAAGGGACTCTACTTGTGACCAAATAATTGGCTATGTCAGCATACCAAAGATTTTGTATATCAAGGGAGGATAGATGCTCATTATGAAAAGAGTCGTCTATGGGTTGATTGTCTTCTGATGTAGTTAGCCTTGAATGAAAATCTACAACAACATTGGCCTTCCCTGGCTTATCCACAATGGTTATATAAAACTCTTGCATCAACAATAACCATCTTGCCAATATACCTATGATCATAGGTTTATTCATGAGATATCTAATGGCTACATGATTATATTTGGTAGCCTGTTATGTAATGTCTAAATTTTTTTATTGTATAGATTACTAGCAACATTTCTTTTTTTGTTACTATATAATTGAATTCAACTCCTTGTAAATTTTTGTTGACAAATTAAATGGTAGTTTCAATAGATCCTTTCTATCCTAAGACTTCTCCTATGGTATAATCTAATGCATCAGTATGGGTGTGGAAAGGAAACTCCTAATTAGGCCCTTTGAGTACAAGAGCATGAGCCAAAGTTTCCTTCAAATCAGAAAATGCCTTGTTAAAGGCTTTAGTCCATTGAAATTCAACATCTTTAGTGAGAAGAGTATACAATAGTTCAACTACCTTGATGAATTCCTTGATCAAATTCCTATAATATCCTACATGACCCAAGAAACTCCTAACATCCTTCTATTTTGCAAGTGTGGGTAGATTTGTGATTACCTCAATCTTTGCAGGATCTTCTTGAATTCCCTTATTGGAGATGTAGTGGCCAAGAACCACACCTTCCTACATCATCATGAAGCACTTTTCATTATTTAAGTACAAGTTTTGGTCTTCACATCTTTGTAGGACTCTCATAATATTTTCCAACACTTGATTAAAATCAACACCATAAGTGGTAAAGTCATCCATATAAATTTACATGCAATCATGAGAAATCTCTAAGAATATGCTAATGACTACCCTCAAAAAAGTTGCAGGTGTGTTGCATAAGCTAAATAGAAGCACCAAATACATATAGGTCCCCCATGGATAGGAAAATTTGGTCCTCTCCTGGTCCTTTGGTGCAATTTGGATCAAGTTGTAGCTACTGAATCCATCTAGAAAAGAAAAGTATTGCTTCCACGCAATTTTATCCAAAACTTGATCAATGAAGGGTAAGGAAAAGTAGTTCTTCTTGGTGCTAGCATTAAGTTCCTTATAATCAACACAAATTCACCATTTCCCTCCTTTCTTGGGCACAATCACTAATGGATACACTAACTGACTATCCAAAATGGGGTAGATAAATTCTCAATCTAGTAATTTTTGCAGTTATCCCTTCACTCTTAGTGGAGGGTTAATTCTTCTTTGTGGTTGTCTTACTGGGGTGAAATCATTTCTTATTGAGATTTTGTGTGTACAAATATTAGGATCCAATCCCTTCATATCATGATAATCCCATGCAAATGCATGTTGATGGGTCCTTAATAAGTTTTCCAATAACAATTGTTGTTCTTCACTTAATTTGATGTTAACATTTAGATATTTTCCTTCTGACACCTATACTTGTGTAGTTAAATTTATCATGGATGCTTCATTAACACATGATACTTTTAGTTCATATGGAAGCAATGTATGGGGCATACCTATTGCTACAACAAGTCTATCTACAGGAATAGTGGATGCAGGAAGAGTGTTTGCAGGAATAGTGGCTGCAAGAAGAGTAGGTAGAAGTGTCTTGACTAGAGTAGTAGAATGAGAAGATGACACTTCCTCCACTTCACAATGGTTCTAAATGATGTTATCCAACACTTCATCTTCATATTGGAGCTGCGTGAAAGAGCTTCTTCCTAGTAGATCATAAGCTATGCCATAGAATTAAATTCCTCAGCCTCTTCACTAACATGTGGCCATATGGGATTATCTTCATCATGAGATGGCTGAGGAGTCAGATAAAGAAAAAAAATTTAGTGCTCCACCCATCTTAAATGGTCATGTCACCTGATCAAAATCCAATTTATGCATCTATAGTTGCTAGCCAAGGCCTTCCAAGAATAATGAGGTACCCACCTAGTGTATCTTTAGGAGAAAGAATCATAAAGTCTATTGAGTACTCCCAAGAGTCTAGAACTACCATAAGATCCTACACAACACCATCAAGTTTAATAATAGAGCTATCATAAAGTTGTCAAATAATAGGAGTAGATCACATTCTTGCAATGTTTAGTTGTTGTAGGATTTCTTTGGTCATTACATTTATTGTTGCCCCTAAATCAATCACATCATTCTTTTCTTGGACCCCATTTATAACAACTACTACCATAGGACTACTTTGATCATTATACTTAGGGATAGTCACTTTTCCCAGTATGATGTCAGCTAGTTATCCCACTACATGAACTATAGTTGGGTCCTTTTTTCCTTCCTAGCTTCTTGAGACATGCTTCCTTGATTGCTTTAACGTAGATTATAACATCCTTTATGGCTTGAAATAGAGGTATTTGGACACATATATGCTTCAGCTGGTCCAAGATATCAAATCTGGTATCCTCCTTTTCTTCCTTCTTCTTGGAAACTTCCAATATTTGAGGAAATGGTGGTTCTTGTTTGGTCTACTTGACTTGGGATGGTTTAGGATTTTTAGGTACACTTGGCTGAATGGAATCATTCAGAGGTTCCTCTTCCTCTTCCAAAATAAGCTCAATGATAATGGCCTTGGAAGGGGATGGTAGAGTAGTTCCTAAATGCAAATGGATGTCACTTACACTCACAAAGTATGCAAGGAATTTATTTGAATCAGCAAAGTATGTAGGCTACTGTTGTAGTTTTCTATTTGGACTGGGTGTGGGCTGAGTTGGTAGCTAGGTAGGTTTAGGTGAATTTAAGCTTAGATTAGAATGTGGAGGAATGATAGTAGGCTACTGGAGCTAAGAAGTTGGTTGCATGTAATTGGTTGTCTAGGTAGGCCATTGTTTTCCTCCTCTCCATTTATTTTTTTGCTACCAATTTCCTAGAAGTGGCTGCCAATGCCCTTGAAATTGATACCAATTCACCTAAGGTTGCTTCCACTAGGGTTGATAACTTTGATTAGTGGTCCAAGCATTTGGAGGGATACTCCAAGGTTGTGGTGGATATCCTCCATAATTGGATGGATATGGGGGTAGCCATTGGTTACCATATGAATAGGAATTAAAATATGGCCTAGCATAGGATAGTGGATCCAATGGCATACCTTGTCTTGGAGTCCAAGCCTTCCTTTGCACAACATTGTAGACCTTGTCTCCTTCAATCTAGATTGGCTTGAACTCAAGTGGAACCTACTTGCTTTAAAGATTAGCTACCATCTTGCATCTACAATCCTTCTTTTGTCTACAGTGGGAGCAATACTTTGTCAACATTTCCTCTTCCTCCTCTTTCTTCTTATTGGCATGAAATGTATCTAGCTGATTGGATAGATTTTTTATAATGTCTTGCTTGAAGTCTTCCAACAAATGAGTAATCTCTATTCTTGAAACTCCACCGGTAGTTGACTTACCCATGAAAAATTGGTAAGATCTCCCCTTCTTTGAAGCTTCCCTAGAGTATTTCAGGCATATTTTATTGATATCTTCCCAAGGAACTTGTGAGATATCTTCTCCTCCCATGAGGTCCAAGGCATCAGTTTAGCTATCATTGATTCCTCTTAGGAAAAGAAACTTTTGTGAGTCTCCATTAAGTGTATGGTGTGAAGAGTTTTCTTGGGAAAATAGATACCTTTCAATGTAATCCTCTAGGATCTCATCTTCCTTTTGTTGCATCCTGAAAATGTCACCTCCTCTCATGTCGCCGCTCCTGCAATATTCCTTGTATTTCTCAAGAATTTTTGTCTTGATGTCTTCCCAATTTTTCATAATATCTATGCCTAGGCTCATGAAGCATCTTAATGCAACCTCTTTCAGAGTGGTATGAAATATCTTAAGCCTATGGGAATCAGTAGTATAATCATAACTCCTATAGAGTATGTCAAACTCAAATAAAAAGGTATTAGAATATTTTCTAAAAAGTCCATAAAAATTGGTGAGTATTGAGGCAGGAATGTTCTTGATGTTGTCAACTTCATTCTAATGGGAAAAGGGGAAAGAAAAAGCTAGGTTGTTTTGTTTGTTCCTATTTGTATCAACCATGCCTACTTGTTGTAGTCCCAAAGCAAAGGGGTTCTCAAGCTGATTTTAATCTTCAGAGGAGACTTCAGAGTTAGTCAGATCAAGATATGCATTAGCAAAGGGGTGTGGATCTTCTTCTTCTTCTTCACTTCATAGGTTCTAATATTCAACTAGCTAGAATGGATTAGGATTGTTTGAAAGGAATCTCCCATAAGTGTCCCTTCTCCTTCCTCTATGCATGCAATATATCACATGATCAATTAGCTCACACAAATAATTGGTAAAGAATAGGGGGGTTCATTACTTCCTAAATGAGGATTTACTAAGAACAACTTCTAGAATCATTATAGCAATAAAAAATACCAATGAATCCAAAATAATCCCTAGTTTGACACCATCCTTGGGAATAATGCAAAAAATGTTGGCTTCCTACAATAACTTAATAGCGAAGCCCTTGCAACCATGATTCAGAGATTAGACATCTAACCTGAATATCCAATTCAATTATCATGAAGGTTCATTTAACTTGACAAACTAGGCACATGAACTTGAAATGGGCCAGCACAATATGTGCACTAGGAACTCAAAGTAGTGATTTCATTATACAGTTAAGGAACACACAATGCTAAAAGTAAATTGCTTAGAAGGGTATACAATAGATACTAATCATCAATAAAAAATTACATAAAACTAAAATCCATAATAGGAATGAGAATCTGAGCAACAAATAGGGCACTACTCTATCTTCGTTGGCTGCAAGATTAGTCCGAGAATGGAATTGTAGTGGCTGGAGGAACAGTTAGTTCCAGATTGCTAACTACTTACTAAATAGTAAGTAATACTAAACTAAGAAGATGGATTACTCACCAAGTGGGTCCCCTTGGATAAGTATTCGAGCTAAAACTGATGAGAACTCAGATTCTCAAACTTAGAAGTTTATTTCATTCACTATAAATCATGAGTACAAAAGATTTATGTATCTGTATTACTGAAAAATAGAGAGTGCAAATACAATATTAAATCATGCAACCTCTTGAGGAAGGAGCATTAGATATTTATTTATACTATCAGCTAAATAAGGTAGTCATCTCTACAACTTGGAGGACACCATTTAGAGAAAACAAAGAAAATGGAGTGATGGCAGTTATGTGTGCATGGATTCTAGTTAGACATGTAGGTCTAAATATAGATTTAGCACAACAGTAATTCCCATGCATGCTCAACCATTAAATCCCAATACAAGGAAGTTACATTCGATTGCATGACAAATATTTTTTTGTCATCCTCCTTTGACTTTGAGTGATTCCTTTGCTAGACATTATGGTGAATTCCTAGCTGACGATGTCTTCCTCAACTTGGCATATTAAATCTGCATGGTGATGTCAGTATGCACAATAAATACACATCTATAACCACATTAAGGAGCATTCATTAACCACATGTAAAATCAATATAGATAATCAACATAATATGCCAAATGTCATTAAAACTTGCAGAGATAGGATTTATTTCCAATGTCTCTAGTTTGAGTGAAACATTATGAAAATATAAATATTTAACATCAAATTCCATGAAAAATGTCAGCAAATAAACTATGGATTCTACCCAAAATTGGACCACAAACTAAGCTCATCAAACATCTTACTATCAAATCTTATTGATATCAAGCCCGACAATGGATAGTTTACTTGGACCAACAAGAGGACTAGTAACAAATGCATTGTAGAATGTCTTGATTGTTTCTTTGTATCCTATTTTTGGGTTGGTGGTTTGCGGTCTTCTAGTTTTGAGATTCTGGACTAGAGGGGGTTGGACCACTAGCCTATAAAGCTTATAATTTCTTCTACTCGGGTGCCTTAAACCCCTTCTTTCAAATTTTAGCTTATGTGGCTATGTGATCCTAATCTTTATGGATTTTTTGCTCAGTGGTGGAGGTATGGTAGACCTTCTCATGGTATTGCAATGTATGTGTTTTTCAAGCTTCTTCAATTTTTCAATTATTAGCTTATGTGATGGAATCGATAGTGCTTTGGAAAAATTCTCCATGTGAAGTCTGCTACACAAGCTGAATTGGATGGTATTATGAGATTAATCAGGGAAGGAGGGTTGACTAAGGAGCTTCTATAGAAAGATTCTTGAGCCCTTAAATATTTTAAAGAGTGGGATCTATAGGAGGAAGTCTATTAGAAGCAGAAATCCCATGTTGAGTGGCTTCAAGAGGGTGATAGAAATACAAAATTCTTCTTCAACTCTGTCAAGGGGAGGCATCATGGTAACTCTAATCCTATTATGTTCAATGATAGGGGGAGACTCTATCATATTTTAATGATATTTCTAATGAAGTTGTGTAGTATTTTGAATCCTTATTTAGAAAAGAATCGTAGAGGATCCCTATTGAGGAACCTCGGGTCCTCTCTTGTATTCCTTCTTTGGTTTCTCCAAAAATGATGGATCATCTAATGGGTGGAATTTCTCTAGAGGAGCTAGAGGGGATTGTGTTTCTGATGAAGGGGAAATCCCCTAGCCTTGATGGTTTCTAGATCGAGTTCTTTCAAGATTTTTGGGAGATTATTAAGTTGGATTTACTCGTAATATTTCAACTATCTCAAATGAATAAGAAAATGCTAAGGGCCCTTAACTCTACTTTCCTTTCTTTCATCTCCAAATGTGAGGGGGTGGATAGGTTAAGCCACTTTTGTCCAATTTATCTATGCAATGTTGTTTATAAAATTATCTCTAAGCTGATTGTTGATAGGTTCAAAAAGTGGCTTAGGGTGCTCATTTCTAAGGAGTAGAGCAGTTTTCTGGTAGGTAGATAGATTTTGGATGGAGTTGTTGTTGCACCAGAAACCATTCACTCTATGGCCAACTCCAAGGAAAATAAAATGTTTATCAAGCTTGATATAGCTAAGGCATATAATAGGGTCTAGAGGTCCTTCCTCCTAAAGGTTCTGGCTAATTTTTGTTTCGAAGATGGGTGGATTCAATGGGTCATGACCTGCATTACTTTCATCTCTTTCTTTATTTTAATTAATGGGGAACATTCTAAAATTTTTGGTGCTTCTTGTGGGTTGAGGCAAGGTGAACCTCTCTCTCCCTACTTATTTCTTCTACTTGTTGAAGGTTTGGGTCGTTTATTAAGAAACAATGTGGATTTGGGCCTTATATAGGGATGGAGGTGGGGTGGCGATTTTCCCTTGCAGTCTCATTTATAGTTTGTGGATGACACTACTTTGGTGGGTATCACTACTATTCATGAGGCTTTGAACATACCTAATGTTCTAGATGTTTATCTTGTGGCCTCAAGATAATTGATTAATGAAGACAAGGCTTCCATATTTTTCTTCAACACTTCAGAAGCTATTTAGAGAATAATTTCTCATATTCTTCAGTTTTAGATTGGGACTCTTCCCTTATCTTACCTTAAGGTTCCCATTTCTATTTTCTAGTTATCAAGGGAGTCATGGCATCCTATTCTAAACAAGTTTCTTTCAAAACTCATGCATTGGACATACCACTAGTTGTCCTTCAATGGCCATGTTTAGCTACTAAAATATGTGGTTTAGGCTCTCCCCATTTATCTATGTATTATTTAGGTTGCTCTGATTGGTTTTGTTAGGGAGTTGCACTCCTAGGAAGATAGTTCTTATGGGCTAGCAATTTACTGTCTTTGAAATGGAGCCTTATTAAATGGGATATTATGTTTTTCCCAAAGCAGTATGGTGGTTTGGGGTTAAGGCAGTCATTGCTAGTGGGTATGTCTATGGAAGCTAAGTTATATTGGTGGTGGTGTGTGGAGCAAGATCCGATTTGGGCCAGGATTTTATCTCATAAGTATGTCCAAGGAATATATTGGAAAGAGATCCCTGACTACCCTTTGATGGGGAAGAGATCATCAATCTAGACTACTCTCATGAAATAAGCTGCTCTTGTTAAGGATGGCTTATTTTAGATATGTAAACAGTGTATAGAGGTTTAGTTTTGTTATGATTCTTGGGACAGCCATCCTCCCTTGGTCTTTGATTATCCCAATTTTTTGAACTTATGTCAGAGGTTTTGTGATGTGGGTTGGTTGAGGGTTAGTGACTTTAAGTCATTTTATTTTAAGGGGCAGTTGGTGGTTGCGAGGTGGAAGAATCTCATAGAGTGTTTAGTGGAGAGTATGGAGGAGGAGTGTACAGAGCTACATAGTATTCTCTAGTGGATGTTGTGGTTCTCTCATGGGTGAGGATGTCCTATCTTGGGCTCTTAACCCAAAGGGCTCTTATATGATTGCTTCTAGTTACCAAAAGTTTCTTTCTCAAAGGATCAAGGGAGAGGAAGTTCATTGGTGGAAGAAGGTGTGGAATAATTTTTCGTGGCCAAAGTGCAATCACTTTATTTGTACTTTGACTTGGAATTAGTGCTTGACATGGGATAATATTCAAAAGAAAGGTTTTCAAGGACCCTCTATGTGTGTTCTTTGTGGGTGTGGTGAGGAAGATTCTTCCCAGTTGGTTTTTTGTTAACCCTTTTCCTTGCAACTTTGGCATTTTTTGTGGGGAGTCTGGAACAACCCATGTGTTCATGCTTACTTCTAGGTGGATTTTTGGTCTGGTTTGGGGAGACCCCCTCGTTGGCTTCCTTCTTTCTAGATGCTTGGTATGTTGGGCCTATCTTCTTGTTGTGGTAGATTTGGTTGGAAAGGAATAGGAGGATTTTCAAAGATAAAAAATTGCAAGTCCAATAGATGTGGCACAAAATTATGGGTATGCTTCAAGAGACTATTGAAGCCAAGGGGGAGGAGGTATTACCATTGGAGAAAAGGGATGTTGCTATGGTGGGTATTCATGGGTTATCTTCAGCTTCTACTTGTTGTAGGAAAGGGAGGTAGGTGAGGCAGAAAGTTCCATGGATGGGAAGATGGATGCCCCATCTAGTTGGCATTCTAAAGCTTAATATTGATGGTTCTTCCGAGGGAAATCCCAAGCCTATTGGAATTGGTTGTGTTGGTACAAATTCTTCTTGTTCTATGGTTTTCCTTTCCTTTGTCCATAATGGTATGTAGACTATCAACCATATGGAAGGTTTGGAAATCTTCTATGATTTGGATTAGGCCTATGCTTTGGGGTGGAACAAGATTATTTATGAGTTATATTCTTAGGTTTTGCTTAATTTTCTTAATAATCAAAAGGTATCTGATGTTAGTTGGTTGTTGGCAATGCTGGTACAATAGATTCTCCAAATTTACTCCCTGTTGGAGATGGTGTCTTTTGTCCATATTCTAATGGAGTGGAATAGGTCTTTAATTGTTTGGCCAAATGGACCTCTAATCACTTGAATTATTGGAAGATTAATGACTGGGTGTAGATCCCGCATGAGCTTTGTTTGGACTTAGAGAAAGTTCTTTCTAAGGATGAGGTTGGTGTTAGTGATGGCTGATTTTGTCTCTTTGTTTAGTTGTTTCTATTGGGATTCCTTGAGCTTTAGCCTTGTGATTCTTTGTACTACTTTATTCTATTGATTAATAAAGTTTTTACCCCATTTTTTTAAAATAATATTATTAGATTATAATTATATATAGTTCATATATTCAATTTATATATGTTATTTTATAATATATAAATAATATAGATTATTAAAAATATAAATATTACATTGTTTTATAATATGTAATATTAATTAATATATTATATAATGTATATATTATAAATAACTATAATATATAATATTATTATAAGTTATTTTATTATAATTATTAATATATTAAATTTATAATAAGTATATTATATATAATATTAATTTATAATCTAGTTATCAATAATATATAACTATAATTGTATTACTACTAATATATAAATAATACTAATACTATAATTGTTAACCAAAAAATTATATAAATTATTATTATAGTTATTAGTTATAAAAATAGTTTTGATTAGTGGGTAAAAATAGGTTTTGATGGGACCTAAAACCCATTACAAGTATGTTTTAAAGGGACTCAACTCCCTTTCAAGATAGATAATGCTGCTAAATAAAGAAGTCATGGACAAACAACAACCTAACAGTAGTAGCCACCAAAGGATAAGCAAGAAAACTCAAGATACAAACAATAAGTTTTGAAGGGAACTTAAACCCTATACAACTAGGTTAAATTATAGGGAGCTTGAACCCTAACTGACCATAAAAAAAACCTAAATTAGATAGGCCACAACTAACCAAACACTTAAAAAAGGAAAAGATGAGCCAATTCTAGAAAACAACTTAAAGTAATAAACCATCCACATAGACCTAATATTCACAACTTTCAACACATCAAAACTTCCCACCTCAATAGGGGAGTTAGGGAGCAACACTAAACACTAAGAAACATTCATGCTCTTACAACACCATTCAACCTGATTCATCAACCCAAACTCTAGATCTAGAGGAAGGGACTTCCCTTTATAGAAGATGATGAAATGAGAACTTTACCACCAAAGTCACTACTTTCCTCTACAAACCATCTCCACCTCAAAATAAATTGAAAAAATAAAATAGAAATCCCCACCAAATCTACATTCTCTAACACCATCTTAATAGGAAGGGCTACACCTCAATAGGAACAATCTTCGCCTCAATAGAAGACACCAACTATAGAGCCCCCAAAAAGGAAAACACTCCAATAGAGGGTGAAATAATAGAATCCTTTGGAATCAAGAGGACAAGGTTCATGATGAAATAATTTGAAAACATCATAGCCACTAGCAATAAGAGAACACACACTTGATCCTTCCTAATAGATATTTGAAATAGTTAATCACCAAATAGTAAAAAATATCTACCCCTTTTAACCTTATAAAATTCATATTTTGAAAGGGGATCAGAATGACTTTCCTACATAACAATGGCTCCTTGGATATTAGAGAGGAATTTTGAAATGAACCATCCATCATGAAGAATCCATCAACCCATATTCTAAAGGCAACACCAACAAGACCACTCCAAAGAAAAATACACAAAATAGGAAACACCTCCTCTACAAAATTTATACAAAACTCTTCTCCATGGGAAAAGCAACCAATAGGAGCTAATAAAACATCTCTACAAAAATAAAATTTGTATTTAGAGATAAGTAGAAGCCAAGAGTTTAGCTGCCTCATAGATCCAAAGTAACCGACCTCCACTTTTGACTCATTCCCCTCAACCCAAAGCATCCATACTTCCTAGCAACATGGAAGATGTACCATTGTATATCATAGAAAAAAGTATCTCTTGCTCAATTTGGGAATAATTGATGATAAATTGCTGCCTCATAGATCCAAAGTAACCGACCTCCACCTTTGACTCATTTCCCTCAACCCAAAGCATCCATACTTCCTAGCAACATGGAAGATGTACCATTGTATATCATAGAAAAAAGTATCTCTTGCTCAATTTGGGAATAATTGATGATAAAATGGACATAATTTTCCCTTGATCTAGTCTTGTAAGGTGTTTTACACATCCACACTAGGTATTGGACCTTTCCAACTAAATAAAATGCATTTAACTATGTCTTGTAAAGGTGTTGTAAAGTTTTGTGAATGACTTTCACACTTTTCTATGCTCTTATTAAGTATTAAAGTCTTATGGATGTATTTTCCCCTTAATTCAACATTGTAAAATATATTTAAAGGCATTATTACACTAATCTAGAAGACTTGTAAAATAAACTTAATGTTAATCTAGTGTTTTAATGTGTCTTGCACATTCACATTGGATGTTGTGCCTTTCTAGGCTATGTGGACCTCATTTTAGTGTTGTAAGGTGTATTTAATCACTCTTTCACATTGAATTTTGTGTCCCAAGATCTAATTGACCTTTACATCATCATTAATAGGCCCCTATTACCCCATATTGTGCATCTTGAGGCTTAATTTTATGAAATAACTAATATATAATCATCATATAAACCTAATTTTCTTACTTCCTGACATTCTAGCTAGCAAACATGGCCCCTGTGGGACCCATCCACCATTAGGGGCAAATTAGTCCCATCCAAGTGGGACCCATTTTCCCTTGATGGAAAATGAGTCCCATTTGAGCCACTTTTGGGGTTTCAGGGGAAAAATTAGGTTTTAAGTTTAATTTTTCTTCATGTCAGCCTTGTGGGTACAATTTATTGAAAATTAGGATAATTGACTATAAAATCAAGTCTCTAAACACTAATACACATCTCTTATCATTCATTCATCATTTTTCTTCCACCTTAAGTCAAGCGAGATAGGGTTTCAACATTCTAAGTCATCAAGATAGCTTCCTAAGATATTCAAGGGAAGATTCTTCATCTTTAGAAACAAAAATTCAAGATCAAACATCATGGAAATTATCTAACTCCATTGTTGCATACTTCATTACATTTTTTCTTCATTTGGTTTAATTACCTAAAAAGGGGTTTAACCAAGACAAACCTCGATGCCCTAATAATCAATATTTTCTCTCTTCCCTTGTGTGATTGTAGATTTAGGTGCTTAGATGGCTTGGACATTATTGAAGATTAGGTTTCAAACTTGTTGAAGTCATATACACTTTGGAAAGGTCAAAATATACACAAAAATTCATTTACAACCTTGAAAATTAAGTTTTCAGATCCAAACACCTAGAGGTGCAAATTGAGTAGAAAGGAAGCTTTAGATTCCATTTTTGAGTTTTCAAAAATTCAAAGTGGAATAATTCACCCAAAGTGACAAATGAGTCCCACTATACCTATTTTCTATAGATTTTTGTAGTTTTGGATACCTATTTGGCTAAAATGGGCCTTATCATAGTTTTTTGGAACTAAGATTGATTCACCCAGAATGGCAAAAGAGTCCCACCAGGCCTAAAATTTAGCATCTTTAGAATTTCAAAGTAATTTATAGTCCTCAAATTTTTTATAGGTGTACACATTCAATTTCATCAATTTTTGTTACAATTTACCTTCATATCTAGGTCATTTAGTTTAGGTTTTGCATATCACAATGTGTTTTTAAACAAGTTACATTTCTTAGGTTTTACATCAATAATTCATCTTCCTTTATAGGTTATTTAATTTATATCATTACATTTAGGCATACTTTCATTGTACTTCCATTATTTTGAGTGAACCACTTAGATTTTGGTGTGGGATCTATCTCTTTCATTTAGGTGAAAAACCCTAATTGAGAAAATAAGTCATAGCATCTCACATCCCAAAAATATATGGTTCCTATCAAAAGATATAATACATTAAATCACAAAAGGCAGTGTTGGAAAGAAAACAATATGTGATTACCAGAGAATAGCAAGGGAAGAATAGAAAAAAAAGTTGTTGAAACAACAATTGCCAAACAACCAAGGGAAGAGAAGGAATAGAATAAGAAGAAAATCCTCCCCAAATCATGAACATACCCATATGAATCCAATTCATCACCCTCTCCATCATCTTAAAAATTCAAATTGTCATTCCCACTTGTAGCTCCTCTTCCGTGGGTATGTGCAGGATCATCATGGAAAAAATAGGCCTTTAAGTGGCAAAAAATTCATAAAAATTAGGGTTAGGCAACTTGATGTAAAAATTTAAATAATTTATCTATATTATTTCTTAAATATGTAAGAATAGAATCTATAGAAAATTGAATTTATTTTCTAAACTACTAGGTATATTCTAAAAAATTAAAAATCTATTTGGTGAAATTTTGAAATTTTAATGTAGTAGTACTTCAATTTCAGTGAAAAAATAAGGTGTTTGTCTGACCACCCTAACCACAATAAAATGATAATAATTTTTCATACTATTTTAGATATAATTAGAGGACTCATGTCCCGATGTGATGGATATTTTTTTGTAATTTTTTTCCATGTAAATAATTAATTATGAATTTTTTATTACAACTTTTAAAAAATATAAAAACTCGTATGTCTAACCACCTTAATTTTGTCAAAACTTCATGAAACTCAAATTTTATTTTTTTAATCCTATAGTATGTGAGGCATAGAAAGTGAAGCATGCTTAAAATTCAAAAAATGTGATACTGTTTGAAAGCTATAGATGTTTTTCAATCAGCCTATCAATCAAGACTTTAGTCGTAATTCAAATAGAAAATGAATAATAATTGTTTATTAAATTCAAAGTAAAGTATAATTTATATTGGTGGAAAGTTGAGAATCTTCTTTGAAAATCCTTTTCATTTCATCAATTTTGGGTAAAAAAAATATCGTCGGCCACATGGGCCATCATATCATTTACATATCACCGCTTTTTCGCCCATCATGATCTTCCACATACCCCTGTGCTCCATTTATAAATTGTAACATAGTTATTAATAATATAATTTTAGTTTATATATTATATAGTAAATTTAATATATTGTATATTTATATAATATATTGTGTTAAATAAAAATTATAATATGATATATAATTAATGTATAGGGTATGTGCAGGATCATCGTGCAAAAAACAGGCCCTTAAGTGGCAAAAAATTTAGAAAAATCAGTGTTAGGCAACTTGACATAAATATTTGAATAAGTTATCTATATTATTTCAAAAATATGTAAGAATATAATTTGTATAAAATTGAATTTAGTTTCTAAAATACTAGGTTTATTTAAAATAAATAAAATCTATTTTGTGAAAATTTGAAATTTCAATGTGAGTACTTAAATTTCAGGGAAAAAATAAGAAGTAGGTGTCCGACCATCCTAACCATAATAAAATGATAATATTTTTTTGTAAGATTTTATATATAAGTAGAGGACTCATGTGGATGTGATGCATATTTTTTTGTAATTTTTTTCCAAGTAAATAATTAATTATGAATTTTTTATTACAACTCTTAGAAAATATAAAAATCGTCTGACCACTCTAACTTGGTCAAAACTTCATGAAATTTAATTTTTCTTTTTTTTTTATCCTATAGTATGTGAAGCATAGAATTTGACGCATGTTTTGGATTCAAAAAATATGATACCGTTTGAAAGTTATAGATGTTTTTCAATAAGCCTATCGATCATGAATTTAGTCATAATTCTAATAGAAAATGAATAATAATTATTTATTAAATTTAAATTAAATCATAATTTATATTTTTGGAAAGCTAAGAATCTCCTCTAAAAACCCTTTTCGTTTCATTAATTTTGGGTGAAAAATAAGTCGTCAGCCACATACCCTACAAATACCCATAATATTGCCACTTTTTGGCGCACCATGATCCTGCACATACCCATAATATAATTTTACATTGACTATTAAAGAAAATTTTAAATTATAGTTTTTTATTACAAAAGTTGGGTAAAGGGCCCCTAAACCCGACCAAAGAATGAAAAGGCCACTTTCCCAATAGAACTACCACCACAAAATAATAGGGTAAAAAAATAGACCAACACCCCACATCAAAATAACAACCTTAACAAAAAATAAAAGAAAAAAGAAAAAGCCAACCATATAGTAAATGATGAAAAAATGGAGCCTGGACTAAATTAAGCAAGAGGACACATAGGCTCAGAGTGTACAAAGGCTCAAGAGCGAAACCATAAAGACATATAAGACACACGTTACTTTTTGGGACTACAGATTAAGACCCATTCCCCAATTAGCTGCTCCATCTCCTTTTTGCACTGTTCAATCTCCTCAGTAGTTATATCTTCCTATTGAATCTCCTTAGCTTGAGAGGAATTCTTCTTCCAATAAAATTTCTTGAACTTGGTTGAACCATTCACAATTCCAAATATATTCCTCTACATGATACCTAGAGTAATGGAAATTAATTTATTAAACACCCTACCCATTTTATTCACCTTATCTTTCAACTCATAGAATTGAGTGAGATAAATCTTAAAGGGCCTATCTTTAGGCTATATTTCCTCCTCTATGTCTACCATGGTCTACCCACACACATCATCCATAAAATTCATTACCATATTCTTAGTTTCTTTTTTAGTTTACTTATCCCCTTCATCTTCATTGTCCTTCAAATCCTAAACCACCTCTTTTTCAACACCTTCCATTTGTACATCATCATCGCTATTGATAGAATCCTCTAATAGGTCTTCACCTAGGACTATAGATAATTCCTTCTTTCTAATATTAATGGGGATTGGAACCACATATTCATTAATTTCTTTATGTTCTTCATAATTTATCTTTTTCCTTTGGTAGACTGGCTAGCTAACCTAGTTGACCTTTTGCCACCCTTTCCACTGCTAGAGTCATCCATTTTTCCATGTTCCTTCTCATCTCTTATCCTAATGGTTATTTTTTTAGTTGTTTTAAGTTCATCATTGTCATTTCCTTTCCTCTTAGCTCCCAAGGGTTTACTAGTAGGGTTGGAAATACTCACTTTTCCTTTCACATTCAAGGCAACAAGGTCATGTTTGGTAAGGAGAAATTTGATGGTGGATGTTTCATCATCAAGGGAACAACTAGGGGTTTCTTGGGGTGAGGCTAAACTAAGGAGATTCCCTCCCCATGAATATTTATAGGAGGATGAAGAGGGCTAGGGGTTCAGAAAATTCACTTAGGTGACATTGGCATTAGGGTCATTCCTCAAAGAGGGGCTTAGGAGGGGAGTGATGAAAGATGTATAATTATAGAGATAAAAAATTAGGCCTTGGTGAAGGGGAGGCGAAGCCCCTTTAGCATTGCATTGCTTAAGAGAAGAGAACAAAAAAATGAATGTTAATGTTTTCATTCCTCTTGATATGATAGAATTGGGAAATGACACCCCTGGATTATGTGTACCTACCTTCCAAGGTAAATTATTTCATTATTGTAGTGTAGTAAAATGCATACCCTTGCATTTTCATGCTTGTTTGGGCTTTCCTTGCAATATTTATGCATCTTTATGGCTTAATCGGTCCTATTTTATGGTCAAAACCCTATGAATGATATATTTGTTAGGTTAATCCCAACATTCTCTAATGCATCAATGTTAACTTAATGACTCCATTGGTGTTTCCCTAATTTTTGGGTCAGGAATGAAATGCCACTTAGGGAATCTTAGTCCCCCAAGGCTCTGATGACCTTGCAATTAGGGGAAATTTACATAAAAAATGGGCCTCCTAAGGATGACATCATTAGATTTTTAAGTTATCAAAAATTAAGTAAAAGATGACATCAACCTGTACGGTGAAATCATCCAAAATAAAAATAAAATTATTTATTTTATAAAATAAAACTTTCTAAAATCTTATGAATGAACTCATGATGGTTAATTTAACTCTACATATCCTATTCTATCTCATTCATCTTTCTAAATATAAAGTATTATTTTTATTTTTTAGATTTATATTCTTAAGTTCTATTAAGTTGTACTATAGAAATTTTGATAGTTTTAAAAAAATATTTTTATTCCTTAAGAAAAAAATACTAAAAAAATAAAAAAAGAACATTAAAATATCATATATGAAGTGTTGCAAAAATTAATTGGACAAAATAAAGTAAAAACCAAAAAAACAAATTGCAAACTATTGGAAGGAGAAAAAGTTGAAGAAAATCACCAAAGTATGGAAAAAATAATTGGAAAAGTTAAAAATTAAAAACCAAAAAAAAATGCAAAGGAAAGAAAATGAGAAAAACAAAGAGACTATGGGAAAAAAGATATCCTTCAGCATAATTTTTAAAATATAAATATACTCTTATAATTCCTATAAACATTTTTATTTAAATAAAGGTACATAACATAATAAATCTAAATCTATAAAATCATATATATCTATAAAAAATATACTAAATAAAAAATAAAATATCTAAAGTTACTTTTACTTTGCCACTTTTTAAATAAAAAATAATAATTTAAAAAAACAAATAACCATGAAAAGAAAGTGAACTTGACTTTTTTAATAAATTATAATAGAATATAAGTTACCAAACTCAAGTTTAAGATTTTTTAAATAAAAAATAAATAATGAAGAAAGTGAACTTGAGTTTTTTAATAAATTATAATAGAAATATACATTACCACTTTTAAAAAATCATGGACTTCAATTTTTTAAGGAATTATAATAGAAATGTGTCTCCTCTTAACTCATTTAGTTAAGTAATTTATATTTTTCATATTTAAATAATTTGTATTATGTGAGATAATTTTTAGTTTTTTAGAGTTCCTTAGGAGGCCCATTTTTTATGTAAATTTTCCCTAATTGATATTATAATCTATGGATTGGGCCCCTTTTTGGTGTCTATGCCCCACATTTTTAGGAATTGGGACTAAGACACCACCTAGGGCGTCTTAGTCCTCCTTGAGTTATTTTCAAGATTTAATTCCAAATCTTGGCAGGATTTAGCCTCCTTTATTCATGTACCATAGAAAAATTGATCTTGGACATTTTCATAGTCATTTAGGTCTTTTTCCTATGATTCATGACCTATTTTTCTTAGATTTAATGTTGCAATGTAACTTATGCATTCACACTAGGTCTTGAATATTCAAATTATGATGTCTTATGAAGGTGTTGTGAAGTGTTGTAACAAATTTCTACACATTTCTACACTCTTCTTGTTATAATTCATAAAAAAAATTCTCTATTTATCCCTTATCAAGTCCTATTCGAAAGTGTTGTAAAGTCTTGTAACAAGATTTCACACTTTTCTAGGATTTTCATCACTAATTACACCTTTCTTATGCTTTATTTGGCCCCTTTATGCACACATAAACCTTAATTAAGTATTTTTTTGAATAAAAAATTAATAAAAATCATTGAAAGAAATTTAATTTTTGACACTCACATGCAAGCCTTGAGCAAGACCAATTCGCCATGGGTGGTGAATGAGTCTCTCTTGGCAAAAAATTGAAAATAAATTCAAATTTCTTTTGGGTTTTTATTTATTAACACCTTATGTCAGCCTGTGATGTTGTACTTTCGAGTAATTAGAGAATAAGTGTGTATAAATAAGTTTTTTTTCCATCCATTTTAACACCCATTCATCTTATTCAGCTAATCATCTCGTACACTTAGGCATTCGAGCATTTTGCATCATTGAATCAAGCAATTATCAAGCATCTTGCAGCAGCCATTGACATATCTTCAAACTTATACATCAAGAGTTTGGTGGGTTTAGGAAACTTGCATGTTGTTTATTCATCATTCCTTTCTTATTTTCATTTCATTTCTTTATCAAGGGTTTGATTACCAAAGTGGGATTTGACCAAGGCAAATCCCTATACTCTAGCCATTAACCATTTTCCCCCTTTTTCATGTGTTTTTTTAGGTCTTGTAGGAATAATTTTCAAAGAAATTGGTGGTGAAAAGTGGTCAACAATCCATCAAATCTATTCAATTCATTTAAACCCTAATTTCAAGCTTGCAGATAACATTCAAACTATTTTCTACAGATTTGGTTTTGTCAACTCGACAAGAAGACAAGTGCAAATTTGAACCCACATAGTTGACTTTAGAATTTTCACATTTTTATGGGAGGAATAATTTTCCATCAGTGGTGACTGAGTCCCACTTTGAGGTTGGAAAAGATGATTTCATTAGAATTCAGTTCCTAACAGTCAAAAACTAGTTTCAGCAAAGTTTGCCAAAAGTAGGACTGATTCACCATAAGTGGAAAATGATTCCTACTGGTCATCAATAGTGAGTTCTATAGAATTCTAGAACCTTCCAGCATTAGTATTCCATCTCCAAGTGCACTTTGTTCAGTTTCATTAAAATCTGATTTCATTTTTGCATGTTTCTAGTTCTTTTCTACATATCACACTATGTTTTCAAACACTTCATATTTCATTAGTTTTGCACAAATAATCAATAAATTTTATAGTTTTCTACATCTAGATCATTTCATTTAGGCATATTTCCATCATACATACATTAATTTGAGTGAACCACCTAGATTTTGCATTGGGGATCTATCGCTTTCATTTAGGTGAAAGACCCTAATTGAGCAAAAGAGAGTCATAACATTTCACACTCCTTTAAAAATATATGGTTCATTTTAGTGAACCTGCATTTTGAACACCATCTTTCTGGTTTCCATCTACATTTACATCCTAGGACTCATGACATTAGCTTTTTCATTAGCCTTTGCATCATTTTTGCATCCTAGGATTTACAAATTTGCATTAGTGAATATCTCATATAAATTTCATTTTTGCACCTCAAAATATTAAGTCACTAAAATTTTACATCTGCATCTTAGTTTTACATTAGAAAACCATAAAAATCACTTTATTTTTTTTTTTAAATCTCAAAAAAATTCATCCCTGGACTCATTCACCACCTTGGATGAATTAGTCCAGTTGCACTTTTTGCACATCCATTTTTGTCATTTTCATAGTAATTTTTGTATTTATGTTTTCTGGTATTTCCTTGCTATTTTAGTTTACAAAATTTATGATATTTGCATTTTATTATTCCTATATTGCATTGCATTTTCATTCACCCCACCTCTTGTGGTATTTTATGAGTGTTTGGTGCCCTACTAATAATACTTTCGTGAGAAGTTCCCGACTCATGGAATCCCACAATAACACTCATTGTGGACCTTGGGTTGTCTTGAGATCCTACTCTTGGTATGGAAAATTGTGTATTAGGCATGGATACTACCACTAGTACACCTTTACCTTCACATATAATGCATGTTGACACACAAACTAATCAAATTTTGCAAGATAAAGTCATTAGTATTCATGAGGACTTTCACATTTGCAACAAGGTTTATGTCTCAAAAACATTTCTACCACTACAATACCTACTATAGACAACCTTCATTACTTGATTGACAGTGACGATGACTTAAAATTTATGAAAATAATTTCTATGATATATAACAAACATGTTCCTTCCACTTCCCAACAACCAAACACTATTGTTAGCCAACGAGGATCTCACATTCCTCCTCCTTCAACTGTAGAATCCATACCCACCTATACCACTCAAATTACAACAACCATGCAACAGATTAATCATATGACTATGTTCACTATTCAAACTAGCATTCATAGTTATTTTGTGGCATCGATTGCTCCATCCTCCACCACCTTCACCCCTATTAGTGTACCCTTCACTTGTCCCAACATTACATACACTCCATCACCATTCTCTCTTACCCCTAATACCACTTACATTGACCCTCTCATTACACAATTCTTTTAGACTATTTCCTCCATGCAATAGCAAATATCCACCCTTAACCAAAATCAAACCATACCACCCACATACTATGTATGTAGTATCCCATCATCCTTGGAGATCTTATGAACAACGATGCCACAAGGAATTGAGATGCCTAGGATTGAGAAGTATGGTGGAAAAGGAGACCCTACTAATCATGTCAATGCTAATACAACCTTGTGCAATGATTTTTTCCTTGATGATAAAATATTATCTAAACTATTTCTTAGGACCTTAAAGGACACTACCTTGGAGTGGTTTTCAAACTTACCCAATCATCGAATTTGATCATTTAATGAATTTTTTGATGCCTTTATAAGTCATTTCCAAGTCCATATGACTCCCAAAAAGACAATGGATGATTTAATGAGATGTAAACAAAATGTGGATGAAAATGTAATTAATTTAATTTCACACTATCACTCATTGTATGCTCAAGTAAATGTCAAGGTTCCTAATTCACATCTCCAAAAGATGTTGATCGAAAACTTGTAAACTCAAATTAAGGATAAAATGACCATGATGAATTTTCCTTCTTTCATTCATTTATGCACAACCCTTTGTGACTATCACAACTTGGTTACTAGTCTTGATGCAAAATCCACTTCTAACCAAGCTAAGAAGTTTGAACAAAGCAACAAAAAAAATCACAAAACTTTAGAAAACCAAAAAGAGGCTTCTTACAATTCAATCCCCCTCCCCCACAACCAACTCAACCCATTCATAATCAAGTGGTAGCTATTAAAGTAGTGGTACCCTTTACCTATGGGTACCTGAAGAGGAAATTTACCCCCTTACCTGATACTCTCCATAACACAATGACTCAACTACTACAACAATAGATGATAACTTTTCCTATAGTCAAACCACTTGATCCTACCAAACCTTTACCCCCACCTTTAAACCAAATATTTATTATCATTTTTCATTGCCAAAATGGACATGAAAAAGAACAATTCAAGCATCTCAAACACATAGTGTAGAACCTCATTGATTTTGGATGTCTATCGATTGTGAGTGTTAATGATTGGAGGAATAATTCTCTTTCACCCCCAATCAAAATTTGCAATTCTTTACCAACCCTAGCCTAAGCACAATGTCTCATTTATCAAAGATAGTGAACCTTCAAACACTCATGTGATGAATGATGATACAATACTGAAGAACATGATCTTAGTCCAAATGTTACCCATGTTAATCCTATGGATGATCGTGTGGGTGTGATATACATTATCCATTGTAAGGGCCCAACTAAAAAATCTAATGATATTACTTTTTCTTCTCATGATATACTTAAAAAAATTATTGATGGTCTTCTTTACATAGCTGGTCACATCTATGATAGGGCCACCAATGGGATATTAATAGATCATACCTATGGCGGGAACATGATCATAGAAGAATTTTTAGTATTACATAATCTTTATCAAGATTATGACAAACTAATAGCATGGATTAAAACAAATACTAGTTTTGCATGCCCTATGATTGGATCGATCATACCACCATAACAGATAAAACCTAAAACATTGGATGTAACATTTTCTATCATCCCATAATTAGATTAGTTTCATTTGTGGATAGGTCATCCTTTTCTTCACTCAATGGAATTTGTCCCTTCAATTATTCACAAAATTTTGAAGCTTTCGCTTGACAATGATATATTTACTGTACACCATAGTGGCTTTAATCCATTGTCTTCTAAAGGTAATTTTTCCTTAGAATCATTTTGGCCTAACCCTAAGGAACCCATCACCCCTCAAAAATACTTATGTTTCCTTTCCTATCAAAAGTTCAAATCCAAATGCATAGTCGAATTTTCTCTTCACCACATGTCCCCATCCACTTCCACTACTCCTATTTTAGATGAGATAATGCTTCAATTTGAATTTTAACCTAAACAAATAATGCAACCTAATGAGAAATCAACAATAAACACTTCACCTTCATCATATAAATGATCAAGAGATAAGGAAACCAACTTTGTCATGTCTCCCCCCATTAAAATAAGTTTATTAAGCCAAAGAGAAAGTGATTGACCCATCTCCTTCAGTTTTGTCTATTCCTCCTTCTTAGGAAGAAAAGGAGCCTATTGTGGATCAACCCACTCTTACATCTACACAACTTAAAAATAGAAACAAATGAAACCATGGTACTAGAAAGCATAGGTGTAATTGTCATCTCCTTGCTCATTATTTACAAATAGAATAAAACAAATAAAATCAACCTTTTCCTTTGATAGAAACATTACCTAATCACCCTCCTCTTGAACTACCACAAGATAGTATGATACAACCATCACAATAAAAAAATACAATACAACAACTCCTAATACATCCTTCATTGGATAGTACCATCCATCCTCTCATCATGATTAATCTTGATGATGATTATGAGGAGATCTCTAAAATAGATGAAGAGGTGCATAACGATTTAAATTCCTTATTTTCCTCTTCCATGAGCTTAAATGATAAATCTCCTCCAACAAGTGAGAAACCTAGTACCTCCCCTAGTTTGACACTTGTAATTCTCCCTTTGGACAATCAACCACCCTCACAATACACTGCATATGATTGGGAGATAGATGACTTGTTACATAGTTGACTTGCATTTTCCTTAACTAGCCCTTTTACATTTTACTATTTTTTTGTTTTCCTTGGGTGTGATTGTATGTGTGTATCATCTTCCCCTGTAATGTCCATTTGATGTTCTCCTTCTCTTTGTGAACTTCATCTATTTGTACCTCCATTCTTTTATATGTCATACTTTACCTTTTCCTTTTCACTCTCATTTTGTGTTTTCATTTAGGGATGACACAAAGCATTGAGATGACCTATGTCTCTTCCATGTTGACCCAAATGGTCCCTTTTCCTTTTTACCTTTCCTTTTTCTTGTGTTCTCAATTTGGGGATGATGCAAGGCATTGAGATTGACATGTATCCTTCATGTTGACCCAAAATATTTTCCTTTTTATTTTTCCTTTCAATTTTCCTTTCTCTTGTGTTTCCTTTTGGGGAAAATGAAAAGAATTGAGACCACAATGTCTCTTCCATGTTGAACCAAAATAGATCTTATTTTTCTTTCTTTTCACTCTCTTTGTGTCATTCTTCCTGTTCTATGTGTATTTGGGGGAATGATGAAAGTTCTGACCTCTTTAATAAAAAAAAATCAAAAATGAACATAATGACCCCAAATCCATAGATCCCTTATATGTTTGTCTTGTTCCTTTTGGGGGAAACCCCTCTTTATTTTGTTCCTTTTTCATTTTCATGATGAAGCCTTACTCAAAAATGCATGAATTAGCATAGGGGATTTCCAAGTTGGCTCTCATGTCTTGTTTATTTTTTCATTTTCATTAAGCTTATTCAAAGTAATTTCTCACAAAACAGTTGGTAGAAATTCCTTTAAAGTTGGGGAATACATTGGTATTATTCATTTTTACATTTTTTTTCTTGGTTCATAATGCAACCTTTTCACTTCATATGATGTGTTTGTCACTTTCTTAATGACATTGGGTGTGATTTCCTTCATAAGTGTGATCTATCTTAGCATACTACATTCCACTTAGTGGCGTGATGTGACATATTGCATCCCCTAAGTTGTGAATATTCTATTTTTTGATTGGTTCTCTCTTGGATATATTAGACATAGTGCTCCCTAAGTTACAAAACTTGAATGAACTTAACAACTCATTTGAACATTTCATTTGCATTTTACATTTCTTGCATTCAAATGGAAACCTTGCATAATGTAGCCTGCATGTCCATGGTGCCATCTTGTTTGTTCATGAGTTCTAGTCATACAAATCCTTGCTTGTCTCATGAAGCACAAACCACCGTTTTCCTTTGTGGTGGTTTATTAAAGTTATCAGGAGGTATAACTTTGATATGGTTGAGTAGGAAGCCCATTCTATGGCATGAATTTCCCCATAGCCACCTATGTGTTTGTGAGTACATACTAGCTGAGCATATGTTTCTCACCTTTTTGGCCTTCTCACCTAGTGGACTACCATGAGTTTCATTACCCTAGAGTGATTATGCATTTTCTCTTTCATACAAACATCCTAGATCTAATCCACAACTAGTTGGATAAATGATCGAAACATGATATGACTTTTCCTTTTCCTCTTCCTTCTTTTTTGTCTTTCATAAGTGTGTTCCTTTTTTATTATATTTAGTTTTCCATGGGATCTTCATCCTAGTGGCTTTATCACCCCTCTTGATCATTGTCATTACATATTGATAGCATAAGTGTATTTGGATCCCTCTTGATATGCATGGCTACTTTAGTGTAAGTTTGAAGAAAGTTCATCCTCTTACTAAAGTGGGGGCTAAATGTACCATAGAAAAATGGATCTTGGACATTTTCATGGTCATTTAGTTCTTTTTCCTGTAACTCTTGGGTTATTCTGCTTAGATTTAATGTTTCCATGAAACTTATGCATTCACATTAGGTCTTGAATATTCAAATTATGATGTCTTGTGAACGTGTTGTGAAGTGTTGTAATACATTTCTACACTTTTCTAGAATCTTGCTATAATTAATCTAAATATTTTCTTTTTATCCCTTATTAAGTCTTATTCTAAAGTGTTGTAAGGTCTTGTAACAATCTTTCACGCTTTTCTAGGCTTGTCATCACTATTTACACTTTTCTTATATTTTATTTGGCCCCTTTATGCACACATAAGCTTTAATTAAGTGTGTTTTTAATACAAACCTGAAAAACATCATTAAAAACAACTTAGTTCCTAACACCAACTTGCAAGCCTTGAGTGGAACCCATTCTCCATGTGTGGCGAATGAGTCCCTCTTGGCACAAAATTAAAAATAAATTCAAATTTCTTTTGGGTTTTTATTCATTAAGACCTTATGTCAGCCTGCAATGTTGTATTATTAGTTAATTAGGGCATAATTGTGTACGAATTATTTTTTTCCATCCACTTTAACCCCCATTCATCTTATTCACCCAATCACCTCATACACTTAAGCATTCAAGTAGTTTGCATCATTCAATCAAGCAATTATCAAGCATCTTGTAGCAACCATTCACATATCTTCAAACTTCTACATCAAGGGTTTGGCAAGTTTAGAACACTTGGATGTTTTTTATTCATCATTCCTTTCTTATTTTCATTTATTTTCTTTATCAAGGGTTTGATTACCAAAGTGAGATTTGGCCAACACAAATCCCTATACTCTGACCCTTAACCATTTTCCCCCTCTTTGCATGTGTGTTTGCAAGTCTTGTAGGAAGACTTGTCAGAGAAATAGGTGTTGAAAAGTGGTCAACAAGTCATCAAATCTATTCAATTCATTTAAACCCTAATTCAAGCTTGGGGACAATATTCAACCTATTTTCTATAGATTTGGTTTCATCAACCCAACAAGAAGACAAGTGCAGATTTGGACCCACATAGCTGACTTAAGAATTTGCATATTTTTCTAGGAGGAATGATTCTCCATTAGTGGAAAATGAGTCCCACTACCTAGCCGGATTAGGTGATTTCATCATAATTCAATTCTTGACAATTAGAAACCAATTTCAGTAAAGTTTGCTAGGAGTAGGATTGATTTGGTATCAGTGGCGAATGAGTCCCACTAGTCATCAATAGTGATTTATGTAGCATTCCAGAACCTTCCAAAATCAGCATTCCATCTCTGGGTGCACTCTAGTCAATTTCATTAAGTTTTGATTTCATTTGTGCATGTTTCTAGTTCTTTTCTGCATATCACACTATGTTTTCAAACACTTCATATTTCATTAGTTTTGCATAAATAGTTAATCAATTTTATTAGTTTGTTGCATCTAAATAATTGAATTTAAGCATATTTCCATCATACATACATTAATTTGAGTGAACCACATAGATTTTGGGTGTGGGATCTATCTCATTCCTTTAGCTGAAATACCCTAATTGAGCAAAAGAGAGTCTTAGCATTTCATACCCCCATAAAATTGATGGTTGAATTCAATGATTTCATTTTTTGGTTTGGTGTGATATAATTTTAGGATATTAAGCATAAATAAGT
Organism: Sequoia sempervirens; assembly: GCA_007258455.2. Taxonomy (NCBI): domain Eukaryota; kingdom Viridiplantae; phylum Streptophyta; class Pinopsida; order Cupressales; family Cupressaceae; genus Sequoia; species Sequoia sempervirens. The sequence continues at coordinate 785,889,752 of VDFB02271358.1, forward strand.
ATAAATAGAAGGTTCTTGATTCATTTAAACCCAATTCTTTTGTGAGATCTTTTTATCATAGCATAATTGAGTTCATAAGAGCATTCAAGAGTAGATTCATCAAGAATTTGAAGATATTTTTCAGATTCAAGCATCATATCAAAGTGTTTTATTACATGGGTATGTGTTGGATTATCATGGGGAAAACATTCCCTTAAGTGGTGAAAAAATTAAAAAAATTAGAGTTACGCAACTTGACATAAAAATTTGAATAAGTTATTTTTATTATTTCAAAAATATGTAAGAATAGAATTTGTAATGGATTTAATGTAGTTTCTAAAATGTACTAGGTTTATTTAAATATATATATATATATATATTTGGTGAAAATTTAAAATTTCAATGCAATAGTACTTAAGTTTTAGGGAAAAAATAAGTAGGTGTCATTCTAACCACCCTAATCACAATAAAATGATAATATTTTTTATAAGATTTTAGATATAAGTAGATTACTCATGCCCCTACGTGATGCATAATTTTTTGTAATAATTTTCCAAGTAAATAATTAATTATGAATTTTTTATTACAACTTTTAAAAAATATAAAAAATTCATTTGTCTAACCACCTTAACTTGGTTAAAACTTCATGAAATTCATTTTTTTTATTCCTATAGTATGCAAAGAATAGAATGTGACACATGTTTCAGGTTCAAAAAATGTGATACGGTTTGAAAGCTACATATGTTTTTCAATTAGCCTATCAATTAGGACATTAGTCGTAATTCAAATAGAAAATGAATAATAATTATTTATTAAATTCAAAGTAAAGAATAATTTATATTGGTGGAAAGTTGAGAATATCCTTTAATAACCCCTTTCATTTCATCAATTTTGGATTAAAAAAAAATTATCAGCTACATACCCATCGTATCACCACTTTTTGGCACATGATGATCCTACACATACCAACATCATGTGCATTGTTGTGCTAACATTTGTGATGTAGGGTTTTTATTTAAGTAGTCAATTCAAGAATTATCTATCAAGCATTGAAGATACATATCCATTGCAACCATTACACAAGTTTTTTGACTTCATAAGGATTTGGTGAGTTGTAGTATTGCAAGTTGTTCATTCACCATTTCCTTCATTATTTCTATTTCATTTCGAGGTTTAATTACTAATAATGGGTTTGAAGGAAAACTCCCGTTAACTAACAAACAAAAAGTTTTTCCCAACTTGCACATTTGTGATTGCCGATCTAGGTTGTAGAATTGAAGATCACTTGGAGTGCAAAGTTGAAAAAGTTGAAAAGTTGCATTATAAAGTTGTCATTTCAAGGAAAATCACTTACAGGTCTTATTTAGAAGTTTAAGAACTTGAGACTAGAAGAGAAGCTTGTGCAAACCTTTGACCTCAAGATCCTTTTTCAGAGTTTGCAAAAACTTAGAATGGGACTAATACACCATCTTGGGAATCTTAGTCCTCCTAGGCTCAATTTTTAGAGATTTTTAGAGGTCAAGTTCTAAGATCTGAAGACTCCAAATTTTCCTCAAAAAATAGCAGCAAGACTAATATTCCATCTTGGGCATCTTAGTCCTCCACAACATATTTTCCAGCCTCTTTGCATTTCTAGAATCCACACAACATGTCCAGACTTCCCAGGTGAACAAATACCATCTCCCTATTGCATAATTTCATCATTTACATCTTTCATTTAGGTTGCATTGTTAGTTTTAGGTCATTTTTCATATAACAATGTGTTTTCAAATATTTTCTTTTACAAGAATTTTCTTGGTGGTGAACCCCTTAGAACTTAAGAAACCCTTCCTAGGACCCTCCTAATTGAGAATTGGCTCACCTTGACAGGTTATAGTCAATCTGATTAGGACTCTTTGGACATTAGTGAATGGTTGAATGAGAAAAGTGTGATATCCTAAAAAGGTGTCCATTTTACTCTTCATCATTTTGGTGAACCCGACACTTTTTCTTTTTTGATTTGGATTGTATTAAATCCTTGGATCTAGATACAATTCATTCTTGCATTGCATCTTGCATTAGTGAAAGTGCATCTAGGTATCTTGCATCTTGCATTAGTGAAATTGTATTTAGGGTTTCCCATATTTGCATTAGTGAAAAATGCATATAGGTTTCATATTTACTTTACTGCATCATTTCATTTCATTAAAATTTTCAAAAGTGCATTGTTCATCTTCTTTTCATTCTGAATGCATTCAATTGCTTGTTTCTAGTTACTTTTTCTTGCACTTATTTAAACATTTTTTTTTGTTTCTGAGCATAAAAATACTACATAGGCAACCTGTAAACATTGTTGACATTCTAGAATTCCTTGTTTTTCTACAAAAATCCTTCGCTAGGACTAAAATGCCCTTACTAGCATCTTAGTCCCTCTCAGGATTTTTGCTTCAGAAATCTCTTTTTGTTTTTTGTTGTCTATTTCATCCTTTGGAACTTCAAAATCTCATCAGGGGAACCAAGATTCCCTTCCTAGTGTCTTATTCCCCTGTGACTTTCATTCTTATCTTTTCAGGATCTGAAATTTCCTTTTTGTGCTTCTATGGGTTGCTTTCTATTTTCTATTTTAGTTTCTAGATTTGTTGTTATTCCATTTTCTTTCATTTCAACTACATTTGTTCAATCTTGTGTCATAGATATGTGCCATGGAAAATTATGGATGTCCTTGAAAGATTTGGTAGATATGTCCAATTGTTCCTTTGGTAATCAACCTAATGAAATTGATATCACCCCATGCTCACTTAACTCCTAATTCATGTCCTCCTCATGATGTTAACATCATTGGAGAAGATGATGACAACATGCATCAATTCATAAATGATTGTCTTGATAACCTTGAATCTAATTCATCCTTACATCATTCCATGGTACAACCAAATCCTCCGATAATGCCACCCCTTGAGATGTTTGGTTACTTACATCCTAAAACTGAAGTGAAATTTGAACCTAATCTCCCTACAATAGGTGAACCTAGTTCTTCTAAATAAGCAAAAACTCAACCCTTTTATGATACTAAAGTAACAAACACTAAAAAAATCCTACAAGAAAAATATGGAAAAGGCTTCACCATCTTGAGGAAAAAAGGATGTGACACAAGAAGTGAACATGAAATTCATCAACTCTTAGAGAAAAAACCAACCAATGAAAACACAAAAGGATTAGGATGCTAAGATCCCTCTTATAATGAAAAGCCTCCTAGATAACATCTAAGGCTCCAAAGTGATGGTACGGTGATCATGGATTCTCCCCCTAACTTTAATATCCTTATCCCTTAAGAACAACCAATAGATCATAACAAGAAGGATAAATATAGGATAATCTTAGGACCTCCTACCCTAACCCCATCTACAAAAGTTGGTGAAACTAACAAATGCAAAAGACTATATAAATTACAAAAGTTGCAACCTCTCCATCCACCACTTGAAGGTGAAAGAAAATTACAAATCCTTCTCAACCAAGGGTTAATATTATTACCACCTATGAACCAAGTTGTGCTATACCCTAAAGATGCAAAAATGCCACATTGTGCATATCATTGGATCCTTGGACATAGTATTGATGAGTGTTGTGCATTAAGATAAATATTGAGCAAGTATCACTTTGATGGTAATACTTTCTCTCCAATGATCACATAGCATATTTTCCACCCATCTTCATCATGTAATAGCTATATAATACTCTTTTCTCACTATTACATGACCATTACCATCACCTACCTTAGCCCATTCTTGTCTTGCACTAAGTGGGGACAAGAAGTTGCTGGCCTTGTCCTAGAAAGGAATTTGTGGTAGTCACTTTGGTTCATTATCTACTTTCCACCTATATAGACTGAGATTGGGGAGGTAGATGACTTACTTTAGGTTGACTCACCTATGCCTTACTAGTGCTTTTCATTTTGTTTTTATTTTCCTCTATGTGTATAATGTGATCACTTGTGATGTTTTGTTTGATGTTTCTCTCTCTATGTGCATTCCTCTATTTGTACCTTCATTCTTCTATATGTTGTACACTTTTTCTTCTTGATTAATCTTTTATCTTTTCTTTTCCTTTTTTTCTTGTGTTTTCCTTTTGGGGACGACACAAGGCATCGAGACATTCATGTCTCCTTCATGTTGACCCAAAATATTTTTCATTATCTTTTCTTTTCCTTTCATTTTCATTTTCATTTGTCTTATGTTTTCCTTTTGGGGATGACACAATGCATCAAGACACCCTATGTTTCTTCCATGTTGACCTAAAAGGATTTTCTTTTCTTTATTTTTGCTCTATGTGTCATTCTTCTAGTTCTATTTATTTGGGGAAAGATGATAGTTCTAGGCTCTCTAATAGCATTGTATAAAAGAACATACTGACTCCAAATCCATACATCCCTGATGTGTTTGGTGCTTTTATTTTGGGGGAAACCCCTTTCTTTTCCTTTTCTCTTGTAAGATGTAGCTTTACATCGAAACATTTGACTTGGCATAGTGATTTCCAAGTTGGATCTTATGTCTTCCTTCTTGATTGCATTTTCATTTTGCTACTTTAAATTAATTTCTCACAACATGGTGTTAGCAATTACTTTAAAGTGGGGGAATACTTTGGCATTATTTTGGCATGATTTCATATGAATTTTGTTTCCTTTTCATGTTCCTTGATGTGATTTTCTTTCTTTATGCAATGTTTTTTTACTCTTGGCAGTGTCTTTGGGTTTGAATTTCACCAAGAGCATGGTATTTCTATGTCCTCACTTGGAAAAATTAGATACAATGTTTCCTAGGATGAGACCAAGAACTTGTCCTCTCTCAGAAATTAGATGAGACCCTTTTGCGCTTGTCATCTCTTGGAAGCATTGGGTATGATGTTCCCTAGGATGATACCTTGTCTTTATCCTCTCTTAGAGATGTTAAGCATAATGTCCCCTAAGAGTAAGAACTTGCATGAACTAAGAAAAATCCCTTTGAACATCCCTCTTTCTTGTTGCATTTTCTTTTCCTTTTTGTCCTTATTAATGTCATGAAACTATGGCTTGGGTATGGACAGCCTTGGGGATCACCTAGTGAGAACCTAGCTTCACTACCCTATGTAAGAATTTTTTTTTTCTTTAATAAATTCATGGAGGTATGGCTTTGATATGGACCACCTTGGGTCACACCTAGTGAACACCTAGATTCACTAGCTCATGTGAGCATGTGCTTTTGTCCTTATTAAAGTCATGGAGGTATGAATTTCATATATGCCTCCTTGGGGCTCATGTAGTGAACACCTAGCTTCACTAGCCCATGTGAAGATGCATTTTAGTGCCTTATTGAATTCATGGAGTTATGGTTTTGATATGGTCCCTTCGGGCTCACCTAGTGGACAACTAGCTCCCACTAGCCCTTGTGAGTGTGCATTTTGTTTGCATAGTGGACATTGTGTTCCACTAATAAACTTATTTTTGAAAAAATATCCTAGACCCTACCCATGTTGGAATCATGGAACATTGAGAGGGGGGGTGAATAAGTGTTCTACAAAATTAAACTCTATTAACTTGATCTTTAAATCACTTATAACATTGAACCAAAAGAAAGATGCAAGAACACAAGAAAATCAACCACAACACCATAACACAAGGATTTTTATGTGGAAATCCTATTATGGGAAAAAACATGGTAGAGGCTAATCCACAATATAAGTATTCTCAAAATAAGTGTTTACAAATGGGGAATGCACATGTATTCAGGCACACTGCCTAGAGCTCACTGCTCAAATACAAAAGGCTTACTTCCCAAAAGAAGACTCATTACAATATTATAGTCAAACATAGACAAATGGAGTGGATTAAATATGAGATAGAATCTTCTAATGCCTAATTATAGTTTTTGTTAAGCACATTGATCACATTCTTTGCATTCTATATGATTTTTCTCTTGAAACTCTATCTGCTTTAATTTGAATCACCAATATTTATTTTACGCAAGTGAAACTATACACAATCAATCTAAAATACTTCTTACTTTTAGATAGTATTTCATCACAACCCAAAATGATATGAACAATCGATTATATATATCCATGACTATAGATTAGAACAACTACATGCTAGCTTTAAAATAATAAGAAATGTGCACAAATTGTCGTCTCAATCCATAAATAATTATCAATTTGAACAGCCAATAATGTTAGCCAAAACATAGTAAGAACCCAAAACAACATGTCTCAAACACAAAACACCTTAAGAAATTATTCCTCAAATATCCACAACACACTACACTCATCTAGTCGGCCTTTCTACACTATTAGACAAAATATCAATAGATTGGATCTTCTAACTTGCACACCAATCAATGCAATTCCCTATGATTCAAAGATAAGATAGTTCATACATCAAAAGATCTTCCCTAAAATCCACAACACAAAATTATAATAGGAATTTAGATATGTGTTGATGTACACAACTCTGTTGAATTCCCTATTTTATCATTGATAGTTAACACATATCTTCAATATGACTTCCGACATAAGCAAATGTTGAGGTGCAGATGGGAATACTAACTAGGGTTTCCATCAATGACAACACTAGATGACTTTTTCAGTTTCTCTTTCCAACAATTTCCCCCTTTGGCATTGATGGAAACACTTAGTGAAAAATGACTAAGTGTCAGAATCAATACCAACATGAATACATTGCAATCCTCAAAACTTCAAAAAAAATAAATAATCACAACTCCCCCTAAGATGAATATGACATTTTCCATTGTCCCATACTCCCCCTTTGACATCAATGATAAATACGAGAATCCATATACCAAAATTCATACAAAATTTCTATGAAAAAACTTTAAATGTACAAACATGGTTTTCTAGCTTACATGGACTAGAATATGTTTGCAAATTTTTTCTTCAAATGGCTTAAACTAGTGTTCCAAACCTTTTTGAGACTCTCCAAAATAGTCATGTGACCATAGAATAGGTAGGATTTCATCTCTACTAACTCAAGATTTTCCAGATCACTGACAACCATAACATCATGTGCTTCCTTGAATGCACTAAGCATTGTCTCCATTTTAGGACCAATTAGTGCTCTAAGCTCACATACCCTTTCAATAATTCTATATTTTTAATTCTTCAAAATTTTAATTTTTTCAAGGAGGGATATGAGTTCACCTTCTTGTTTACCAATAGAAATGATTAGAGGATCAAAGGTTTGAGAAATATCTACTAAGTGTTTCTCATACTCCTTAATTTTCTTCTTAGCAACCTTGGTGAATTTTGACAAGGGTAAGCATGACTTGTAGATATTTCCACCCTTAGATAATGCACCTTGGATGTTATTTTCACAAGTACCTAATAAGGATTTACCATTAGCAATCATACACTCCAATCTACTAAACCTATTTGCATCAAATTCTTTCTACACCTTATCCTTAGCTAACTTTCCAAGAGACTCAAAGTGAGAACTTACAAAGTTGATAAGTTTCCTCAGTTGACTAGAGGGAGAATTGGATGAGTCCTTGACATGTGTGGGCATGATCTTCTCCAAGATACTAGATGCAATACTTAGCATCTCACTATCCTCAATGTAAGATTTCAATAGCTCCTCCCTTGCCTTGGCCTAAGCAAATGATGCTACCTTCATCTTCTAAATAGGAGATAAAGTGACCAAGTTGATAGGACCTTCAACCAATTCAGGTTCAAACACTTCCTATGGTTCTTCTAAAAAAAATTTTACTTCCTTTGCAATGTCTCTTGCTTCCATAACAAACTTCTTTTCCTTAGCCTTCTTTCCTTCAATCATAGATTCTTGCTTGGCTTTGGGAATATCTATTTCTTCAACTAACATATCTTTAGGAGCTTTAGTCTCCATGGAAATTTTAGAATCTTGCATATTTAAAGGATTCTAAGTGCCCTTAATTGTGTCTTCTTTCAATTCTTCAACTTCTAGACAAAATGGAACATCTTCATCATGATTTTCTTCAGAGACAATGTTATATTTGTTCTTCAATAGAACTACCTTAAGAATTTTTTCAATATCTTTTTCTACTTCCTTAGTCTACCCGATTAGTGTCTTATTCACCCTTGATTTGATCTTAGAATCTTTTTTAGCATCATTTATTAATTTCTTCATTTATTCTATTGACATTACTAGACATAGATTAGAAAGTATGCATTCTCTCATTTGTTCATCTTCAACTCTTGCATTTACTCTCCTCATTTCTAAGACTTCATATAACCCTTTACATAACTATGACATTATTTCTAAGAGTCATATTGAAAATATTCAAATATTTTATTGTGGCTTGTTAAAGAGTTATCTAACCAACACTATCAAAAGTGTCATATGATTCAAAAAGTGGTTTGAGATTACCATACTTAATTAAAGTTATTTCCACTTCCTTTATAGTCATACTTGATCTATTAGTTTTCACCTTTTTCTTTTCTTTCTCTTCACCAAAGGTCTTGTCCTTAGAGAATTTTGATGCCTTTGTGCCCTTATGCTTGATTTCTCTCACTTCTTCATCTAATTAAGTTTCTTCATCATCTTCAATGGAAACATAAATTCTTGTGCTTTATCCTTCTTCCTCTTTCCTTCTCTTCTAGATGTCTTCACTTGAGCTTTTACTAGTCTTTATTTCTTTATAGGATAGGATGAGGGTGCATAGCTCCTTGTAGATCTATATCTGGCAGGGGATGTTGTCAAACTAGCTGACTCAGTTCTAGTAGGCTCTCCTTATTCAACTTATTCTCTTTTCTTCCTAGCTTCCCTCATTGCTTCAACTAATATGTCGATGCTTTCAGCAAAAGCTTCGACTTCCTTTCTCACCTTCTAGACTATCATAGGCTTCCTCAGTCTTGCATGCACTTGAATATTCTTCTCTTCAAAGGTACAAAACCTTTCTTCTATTGGATCCTAAGGTTTACTCAACAAGTGTTGTGCATACAATTCCAAACTTTGTTCTTCAACCTCATATCCCATAGGCATTATCCAAACTATTCTAGGTTCTTCCACTTCCATCAAACACTAATCAATATCAACCATGAAGAAAATAGTGTCCTTATATTTTTCCACAATAGATTTAGGAATCCTTTCACTAGCTTGTATTTCACTTTGAAAGCTTTTGAAGTAACCCCAAATAATAAATTTCCTTGCTTTGCAACTACTTGTTTGTCACCTTCCCATTGCAATTTAGCAACTCCCAGAACTTCATTCATGAAGTAAAAGAATAGAAATAATAGTAGATTGCCATTCTTGAAAGATTTCTTCTTGTATTTCTTAATTTTACCAATATTTTCAGTTAGCTAGCTCTAGAGTAACTCACATAAGTCATATTCTACATTTTCCTTGATCATTTGATAAGTTGCATAGATTGTAGTACTAGATATAAATTTATCCTAGCTAGAGTGATAGATTTTATATCTAATAACCATAGAATCAAATATTACATCCAATTCAATGATGTCATTAATTTTCATGGCTCTTTTGTTGAAAATAGAACTGGTTTCCTTAGTGACTATTTATTTCTTCATAGCTTTGAATGTGCGTAACCCACGAGATGAATTCAGACCTATAACAATGCTTATAGCTTGTCTTATGATCTTGAAGGGCTGATTTAAACCCATGAACTCATAATGCACTCAACTTAGTATGTATCAAACCCATTCATTTTCATTGAATAGGGGAAAATTCATAATTTGTGTGAACTTATTCTCCTCCAAAGTCTTAAATTTAGGCCTTACATAGAGATCTTCTCCCACAATGTGATTTGTCTAAAGATTTAACAAATTCAAGCTTCCTAACTCCTAAACATTTGCATGAATATATTCCCTAATATCTTCAATGTACAAAACACCATACAGAACAAAAGAAAATGTAGCTAATGGTTCTATCACAATGGATTTGAATGGGTTCCATTTGAATTTTGGGTGAGGTCTATCCTTAATATCTACAACCAATGGAGTGGCTATTTCTAGAAATTTCAAGTTCACAAGTTTTGTAGATAAATACCTTTCACCAAATTAAGGTTTGTTCGTTGAATCACCTTTAACTTGTATCTCACCAAATTTCACTTGCAGCTCTCTAAAAACTTCTTCTTCTTGAAATGCATTGTGACAAATGAGGAATAGAAGTAACCTTTTATCATTTGCACACCTAACTTTTTATTGCAATAATTTTTTTCCCTAGGTCTTTTGGATACCCCTTTTTCATTTTTTATGAAAGAAAATTCTTCTATGGACCTTTAATTTTTCATAAATTTCCTCAAGTTTTCCCAAAACATATGTAGATCATTAATGCAATCATTGCAATTTTCCACATTTTGGTACCAACTACTATTATGGGGGTAAAATATTTTCTTGAGAGCTCCCCCTAGGCCAAAGGCCTTAAACTAATTCATGGAGGAATTTCCAACACCAGATTTTGGTCCAAGTTCATTTCCTACATTAGAATCACTCTTCTTAACCCATGTCTTCTTCATTTTATTCCTAATCTCATCCATAGTAACTTTTCCTTTTCCCTTATCATCCTTTTGCATATTTTTCCTTTTGTTTATCGTACCCTTCCTTCTTCTACAAAATCTTGCAATGTGACTATAGTTTTTGTAATTATAGCATGACATTTCTTTTTCCAAACCAATTATTCCATTGATTTTCTTTTGATCTACACTGGTTAGCAATATGGCCAAATCTATTGTAGGCATAACATCTGACATTTCTATTAAAAGAGTTGTTTTTCATAGTTTTGCATTCAATTGACTTATAACCTTACTTGTTGAAAATGAAAAACTAATTGGAAAATGATGGACCACTTGGATCATTCTACTTCTACATTGAGTGGCCATATGACCAAATTTATTACAAAAAAAATAGTATCCATTGGACTTTTGAGCATTGGGTTGTCTTACTAGATACCTTCTAGCTTTGTTCATCTAATTTACTTGCCTAAATCTCCTTTAAACAAATCTAGAGCTTTCTCCTTTCTCATATCCAAGACCTTGCTTGTCACTTTTAATCTTCTAACTTTGAATCAGTTCATCAAGCTTGGCTGAGATAATCTTGAACTTCTTCTTCTATTCATTTGCAGTAGCAATTTCATCCTTGAGAATAAAAATCTATCTTTCAAGCTCTTCTTCATTGTTTATGGACTGTTGCAATTCAAGCTCCAACTGATTGAATCCATCATTAATTCTCCTAGATTCTTCATATTTTTCTTTCAAGGACTGAGTAAGATTCTCTTCATTCTTATTTTTCTCTTCAATCTCCTTGGTCATCCTCATCACAATAGATTCCACCTCATGCTTTAGGACAATATTATCTCTGGTGATCTTTTCACATTCTTTTGTGTTTTCTTTGAAGGCTTGATTTAGATGTTCATCTTCCATGATTTTACTCTCTTTCTAGTTGATCTGATCACAAAGTTCCTTTCTCTCTTCCCTAGACTTATTGATTTGATCTTTCAATGATTGAATGAATTTATCAACATTCATGAGGATTTCTTGCAATTCTTGTACTTTAGATTTTGACTAATCAATATCATCTACTGCCACCAAAAGTTGTTGATGAACACTGCCAGAATCCATTGAATCACCTTCCTAGATCTTCCCCAAGCTATTAAACTTCTTTTGAGGAATTAGGATCTGATACAAATTGTTGGAATGAAGGAACACTGAGAGTGGGGGGTGAATCAGTGTTCTAAAAAATTTAACTTTCTTAATTTGATCTTTAAACCACTTATAGCATTGAACAAAAAGATAGATGAAAGAACACAATGAAATAAACCACAACACCATTAAATAAGGATTTTTATGTGGAAATCCTCTCAGGGAAAAAACCACAATGGAGGTTAATCCACAATATGAGTATACTCAAAATAAGTTTTTACAAATGGGGAATACACATGCATTAAGGAACACTACCTAGAGCTCACTACTTAAATACAAAAGGCTTACTACCCAAAAGAATACTCATTGTCTTACAGTCATAGATAGGCCACTAGAGCATATGTACTATAGGATATCATATGTTAATGCTTGATTATAGTTTTTATTAAGCACATTGATCACATTATTTGTATTTTTTATGATTCTACTCTTGAAACTCTATTTGCTTTAATTTGAATCACCAATATTTGTTTTGTGAAAATGAAACTATGCACAATTGATCTACAATCCTTCTTAATTTTTTATCATATCACATCACATCCCAAAATGATATCATCAATTGATTATATATATCCACAACTAGAGATTACAACAACTGCATGTTAGCTTTAACAAAATATGAAACAAGCACAAACTGTCAGCTCAACCCATAAAAAATTATCAATGCGAACAACCAATGATCTCTTCCAAAACATATTATGGACCAAAAAAAACATGCATTGAACATAGGACACATTAAGCAAGTATTCTTTGAATATCCATAACACGCTACACTCATCTAGTTAGTCTTTATGTACTCTTAGACTAAAAATCAATAGACTAGATCTTCTAGCTTGCACACCAATCAATGAGAGGCCCTATGATTGAAAGATAGGATAGTTCATACATCAAAATACCTTCCATGAGATCCACAACACAAAATGATAAGAAGAATTTACATATGAGTCGATGTACACAAATCTGTCAAATGCCCTATTTTAGCTTTGATAGTTAACACATATCTTTAATCTAACTTCTGGTATAAGCAAATACTAAGGTGCAAATGGGATTACTAACTATGTTTTCAATCAATGGCATCACCAAATACCTTGTGCAGTGTCTCTTACCAATAGTCCACCACATTGAATGGACAGTCAAAGCTTGATCCACTTGAGGTTTTCCTTTTCCTTTTAAATTTTCCTTTTTTGTTCCATTGATGGTGTATGTTTGTGATTTGGTTATGGTTTCATATATCATCTGCAAACATGTTCCTTTATTCTTATGATGGTTTTTCCATAGGATCTTGAACCTAGGAGCTTGGCCACCCTATTTATTATTATCATCCTATCTTACTAACATTTGTACATTTGAATCCCTGTTGATTGCATGGTTGGCTACTTTAGTGTGAGTTTGAAGCAAGTTCATCCTCTCACTAAAGTGGGAGCTAAATGTAGTGTACTCAAATGCATACCCTTGCCATTTTCACAATTTTTTTGGCCTGAATTGCTTTATTTATAGTTCTTTATGGCCTAATTAGTCCTATTTTATGTCTAGAATCCCTATGACTAATATATTTTTTTGGTTAAACTCTACTATCTCCAATGCATAAATGTTAATTTAATGAATCCATTGTTGTTTCCCCTTTTTTTGGTTGGGACTAAAATGCCACCTAGGGTATCTTAGTCCTCTAGGGCTCTTGGGACCCTGATTTTGGCATCTTTGAATTAGGCCCATTTTTGGTGTTCATACCCCAAGTTCTTTGGGCTTGGGACTAAGACGCCATGAAGGATGTATTATTCCTTGAGTCATTTTTGAGATTTAATTTCAAATTCTAGTAGGATTTAGCCTCCTTGATTCGATGAATTCATATGTTAGCTTGGTGTGATATAATTTAAGGATATTAAGCATAGATAAGTATAGATACAAGGTTCCTTGATTTATTTCAACCCTAGTCTTCTGTGAGATATTTATTCATAGCATAATTGAGTTCACAAGAGCATTCAATAGTATATTCATCAAAAATTTTGAATCCATTTTTTAGATTCAAGCATCATATCAAAGTGTTTTCTTGCATCATGTGTGTTGTTGTGCTAACATTTGTGATGTAGGGTTTTGATTTAAGCAAGAAATTTAAGCATTATTTATCAAGCATTCAAGATCCATATCCATTGCAACCATTACACATAAGTTTTTAGACTTCATAAGGGTTTGGTGAGTTGTAGCATTGCATTTTGTTCATTCACAATTTCCTTCACTATTTCTATTTCATTTCAAGGTTTAAATAAAAAAAGGGGGTTTTACCAAGGAAAACCACCATTCACTAACAAACAACAAGTTTTTTCCATTTGTACATTTTTTATTGCAGATATAGGTCGTAGACTTGAAGATCAGTTAGAGAGAAAAGATGAAAAAGTTGCAAAGTTGCATTACAAAGTTGTCATCTTCATGGAAACTCACTTACAAGCCTTATTTTGAAGTTTCAAAACCTGAGTCTGGAAGGAAAGCTTCTACAAACCTTGGAGCTCAGGATATTATTCAAAGTTTGCAAAGATTTAGAATGAGACTAATATGCCATCTTGGGTGTATTATTCCTCCATGGCTCAATTTTCATATATTTTAGTAGATATGGTTCCAAGATCTAAAGACTCCACATTTGTCCTTAAAAATAGCAGTGGGACTAATACACCATCTTGGGTGTCTTAGTCTTCCACAACATATTTTAGCAGCCTATTTGCATTTCCAAAATCCTCAAAACATCTCCATAGTTCCCAGGTGCACACATTCCATATCCCTATTTCATAATTTCATTATTTAAATCTTTCATTTAGTTTGCATTGTTAGTTTTAGGTTATTTTTCATATCAAAATGTGATTTCAAACATTCTCTTTTTTAAACATTTTGCTTGGTGGTGAACCCCTTAGAACTTAAGGAACACTTCCTAGAACCCTCCTAATTGACAATTGGCTCACCTTTAGAGGTTGTTAGTCAATCCAATTAGGACTCTTAGGACATTAGTGAATGGTTGAATGAGAAAACTATGATATCCTAAAAAGGTATCCATTTTACTCTTCATCAATTATATGCACAAAGACCACCTTGTAAGGGGTCAGGACCTATTCCCTATCATATCCATTCTAGTACCACTCAAGCTTTTCATCCCCTTCAAGGAAACTATCAATGAACATTTGCTAGTTCTCACTATTGATTTTAGCTACCCTAAAACACTATACTATAATTTAGTCACTTCAAGAATCAGCTATAGGGAAACTTCAAATCCAATGCTTCTAATTTGCACTCTATCTTCACTCCAAAAATTGTAGAACTTTGCAGTGATATCATCATTATATCCTTTCATGGCCATGAAAAAAGGTGTCAGGCTAGTATCTTAAAAGAGCCTCCAAAGCTCTATATTCTAGTGCAATGACACACAAGAAAGTGACTTAGATCACTTCCTCAGACTCCCCATAGTTTTATAGTAATAGAGGCAAGAAAATTTTTCTTACTAACAATGACAATATTAATAGTGGAAAAGAAGTAAACTATTCTTGAAGTTATATAGACTTCACCAAAATTTAGTGGAGGAATAGAGGCACC
Source organism: Sequoia sempervirens (assembly GCA_007258455.2). Taxonomy (NCBI): domain Eukaryota; kingdom Viridiplantae; phylum Streptophyta; class Pinopsida; order Cupressales; family Cupressaceae; genus Sequoia; species Sequoia sempervirens. The sequence goes on from VDFB02271358.1 coordinate 785,904,958, forward strand.
AACCTCTTCTAACTAAACACTAATAAACTCATTAAAATTTTAGAAAGATCTATTGGGGCCTTTAGTAGAAATATTTTTAGAGTTAAGGGGCCTAATAAGTATTTCTTTGGATGTCAAAAATGTTAATCCAACACCAATAATCCACATGAATATAGTTGGTACAATTAATAACAGTGGATATTAAAATCCATTTATAGCACAAGCATTTATTGATATGACAACTGACTGTCAGAGGCATAGGAAATATGTGATATTCCTTTAAGAAATGCTATCTAACCTTAATGTCATTATTAAAAAAATCCTCAAATCCTTATTGTTAGGAGAAATATGATCCACAGTCTTGTTAGGAATACCCCCTCATAGTACTTAGCTTGTGATAAATAATTGCCCATGAGTGAAATAAATTTAAAAATGCAATTCTAGATAGTACTTAACTTTTCATTATTCTTAGTCTTATCTCTAATCACAATAAAATTTACCTTACATAATCTTGTCATAATCATTCGATGATTAATTATCTTCTAAACCATAAAAAGGAAAGTGGTTAAAAGATGAAAGAAATATCACATCATTGGATCCACTATGTTCATCACCTCACCACTACTTTTGATACACATCACTATTTGAGTTGGACTTTCACTCTTTTACACATCGCCATCTAAGGAATACAATTCAAATTTAAATTCAAAAAGGGGTACAAGATGATCAACCCAACCGCCAGAATGGGAAGCCACCCTTCAACTGAAGAGAAAAGAAAAATCAAAATCAATTAGGGTAGACCCCTCTAAACTAGTCCTTACCCAACCACTCAAATTCTATAATTGCCACTAGGTATTATAAAGTCCCACATTGAGACTTCATTCATAGTCGCATTACCTTCTTTGAAGATGTGAGAAATAGTGAATCCTTCTATTGAATTAAGCACATGCTTTGAGTCTTGGATAAGGTTTCATTGAACCCTTTGACATTGTTTTGGAATTGATGTCAAGGGTTGTTTTGGCATTTACAGTATTGGCATTCGTTGAGGGGATTATGAGACAACACTATGACATTCGCTGCATATGGAAGAAATGGTTAGTTTGGTTTGGCACTCACTTAGGTGAAATTTTTTGGAAATATGGAATTTTTGTTAATCCATTCATGCATATTGGAATTGGTCTATATATCTACTTTGGTATCATTAAGCACATCTTTTATTTAAACATCACAAGGTGTGGAAATGGAAAAGGTATCCCTTTTTTCTTCCTTGACTTGGGATTAATTGATGAAAAATTGAACTTAATGAGGCCTTGATTTGGTTTTTTGAGGTGTTTTACACATCCAAACTAGGTCTTGGACCCTTGCAAATTGAATAAAATATATTTAACAATGTCTTGTAAAGGAGTTGTGAAGTATTGTAAAAGAATTTCATGCCTCTCTAGACTTAATGAACCTATTTTTCTCTTAATTCAACATTATAAAATGTATTTAATGGAATTATCACATAAATATAGAAGTCTTGTAAATTAATCTTTACTCTAATCTAGTGTTGTAATGTGTCTTACACACTCACATTGAATGTTGTGTCTTTCTAGGCTATGTGGAACTCATTTTAATGGTGTAAAGTGTATTTAATCACACTTTCACATTGGATTTTGTGTCCCAATCCCTAATTGACCTTTACATCATCATTAATAGACCCCTGTGGCCCCACATTATCCATCCCAAGGCATAATTTGATCAAATACCTAATGAAATCAACATAAGGACTGAAATTCCTCCTTCCCCAACATTCTAGCTATCAAAAGGGATCCTCTAGGACTAAGTCACCCATCTAGGTGAATGGGTCCCTACCAAGTGGGACTAAGTTTCCTGACATGGTGAATTAATCCAATTTGGCCTATTTTTGAGGTTTGAGTAGGAAATTTTGGAATTTAAGTTTATTTTTCTTTCATGTCAGCCTGAGGGATCCAATTAACAAGAAAATAATGTGATTTGCCTATAAATACAAGTCTCTAAACCGCAATTCACATCTCTTATCATTATTCATGCATCACACATCATGTTCTCAAGTCAATCAAGCAATGGTTTTGAACTATTGATTTTGGGCTCCAATGCACTTCTCTAGCTCTTCTAGGGTTTTTCACCTAAAAGTAGAGAGGTAATGCCAAAAATGCTAAAGGGTTCATTCAAATTAGGAGATGTATGATGTTAATTGGACTAAATGAAATGAACTAAATACAATTAAGTGATATAATTGACTAAATTTGAATGAAAAACTTAAGAAACCAATGATGTGGGTATGTGTAGGATCATCATGGAAATAGCAGGCCCTTAAGCGCAAAAAATTTAGAAAAATTAGAGTTAGGAAACTTCACGTAAAAATTTGAATAAGTTATATATATTATTTCAAAAATATGTAAGAATAGAATCTATAGAAAATTGAATGTAGTTTCTAAGCTACTGGGTTTTTGAAAAAAAAAATCTATTTGGTGAAATTTTGAAATTTCAATGCAGTGGTACTTAAATTTTAGGGAAAAAATAAGAAGTAGGTGTTTGTCTAACAACCCTAACCACAATAAAATGATAATATTTTTTATAAGATTTTAGGTATAAGTAGATGACTCATGCCTCGATGTAATGCATATATTTTTGTAATTTTTTTTGCAGTAAATAATTAATTATGATTTTTTTTATTATAGTTTTTTTTTAAATATAAAAACTCATACATCTAACCACCTTAACTTGCCCAAAACTTCATGAAATTCAATTTTTCCTTTCTTAATCTTATAGTATGTGAAGCATACAATGAGAAACATGTTTTAGATTTAAAAAATGTGATACTGTTTGAAAGCTATAGATGTTTTTCAATTAGCCTATCAATCAATACTTTAGTCATAATTTGAATAGAAAATTAATAATAATTACTTATCAAATTCAAAGTAAAGTATAATTTATATCGATGGAAAGCTGAGAATCTCCTTTAGAAACCCTTTTCGTTTCATCAATTTTGGGTAAAAAAATAATTGTCAGCAACATACCCATCATATTGCCACTTTTTTCCCCATCATGATCCTACACATACCCATGTTTGAAAACACATTGTGTAAAGCATAAACACCTAGAAATGAATGTAGACTATAACAAAACTAAACCAATCTAAAAATTTGTACCTAAGATATGGATGAGGACTAGAAATAAATTTTGGAATGCTATTGATGCTGGAATTTAGGCCTATTGGATGAATGATGAAGAATGGATGTGAAAATGAGTTAAAATACTTATATTTATAGGAAATTCACCTAATTTTCCCATTAATTGGATCCCTAAGGCTGACATGGAGAAAATTTAATCTTAAATTTTACTTTTTTTCAAAGGTCAAAATAGATCCAAATGGGACTCATTCACCACACATGGTGAATGGGTCCCATTTGGATGGGACTGGTTCACCATGTATGGTGAATGGGTCCCATAGGGGCCAATTTGATAGCTCAGATGCCAAGATATTGGGAAATAAGGTCTAAAATGTAACCTTGTCAAGTATTTGATCAATTTGAGACTCAAGATGCACAATATGGGTTAATAGGGGACTATTAGTGATGATGTGAATGTAAAATAGGGGTTGGTACATAGAATTCAATGTCAAAGTGTGATTAAATACACTTTACAACAATAAAATGAGGTCCACATAGCCTAGAAAGGTACAAGAACCAATGTGAATGTACAAGACACATTACAACACTAGTTTAAGATTAAATTTACTTTAAAAGCCTTCTAAATTGATGTAATAATATTATTAAACACATTTTATAATGTTGAATTAGGGAGAAATGGGTTCATTAAGTCTAAAAAAGTGTGAAAGTCCTTTACAAGACTTTACAACACCTTTATAAGACATTGTTAAAAGCATGCTATTCAATTTGGAAGGGTCCAAGACCTATTTTGGATGCATAGAATGCCTCACAACACTTGAATCAAGGCCTCATTAAGTCCATTTTATCATGAATTAATTGCATGTCAAGCAAAGGGTACTTCTTTCTATAGCACAGGTTTTATCATTCCAAGTCATCAAGATAGCTTCCTAAGACATTAAAGGACAGATTCTTCATGTTTATCTACAAACATTCAAGATCAAACATCATGGAAAGGTATTAAATCCATTACTTCACTTCATTATCTCATTTCTTCATTTTGGTTTAATTATCTAAAAAGGGGTTTGACCAAGACAAACCCCCATGCCCTAACAATTAATATTCTCTCCTCTTCTTGTTCTTTTGCATATTTAGGCACTTTGAGGGTTTGAATATCATTTAATATCATTGGATACTTTTTGAGTACATCTCCTTGTTGATCAAGCCAAAATATCAACAAAAAGTCCCTTTCAGGCCTAAAAAATTAGAGTTTCAAAAGTGGACACCTATAGAGAATCGAATTGCAGACTAAGGGCTTTCATTTCCCCTTTCAAACTTTTAGAAATATAGAAGTGGAATAAGTCACAACCAATGGAGAATCAGTCCCACTGTACATGCCTTTCAGTGACTTTTGCAGATTTGGATACCCAATTGGTCGAAATAGGTTTCTGGGCAGTTTTTCCAGATCTAGGACTAAGTCACCTAGATTGGTACAAGTGTGCCACTTGAATTCTATAAAAATTTCATTAGGATTATAGAGCTTCATGCCATCCATTTTCAAAATTCAAGTTCACACTTTTTGTTTCATAGCTTTCTATTTAGTTTTGTTTACATTTCTTGGTCATTTATCACAAGTTTGCATATCACAACAGGTTTTCCAGAACCTTGCATTTCTTAGGTTGTAAATTAATAATAATCTTTATTTTTCATTTTATAAAATTATAACATAACATTTAGGGATATTACATCACTTGTTACATTAATTTTCAATGTAGACATTGCCCATTTTGGCTCATCTCTCTCCTTTTAGGTGGAAAACCCTAGAAGTATTAGAGAGAATTAGGGTGCCAAACTCTTTGTCCACACAAGGAATTATGGTTTATGATTTAGTGGACCAATATACATTGTTGCACATTATGAGGTTTATTATTGGCATGCAAATAAAGTTAAACATTGACGCAAGGCATACATTATAATGTTTTTACTCATCATTGGAAAGGAATACTTCAAAGTCTAATATTTGCATTAAGAATGATGTTAAAATTATTGAAATTGACAAGAGAATGATTTTTGGGATCATTATTACACATATTTTAATGTTTCACTCATTCTTATGAAGAATGTTCTTGAGCTTGTTTATGAAGCCTAGACAATGATTAGGGTTTGACATCATCATTGTATGGTGACTTGAAAAAGCTCATGGTGGTGCTATTGTAGTGGAAAAGCATTTATTTTTAGGGAGTTAGTTTGTGGTTTCAATTTATTTTTGGTGTTGTTGACTACCATATGTTGTTTGAATCAAGATCAAATCACTAATATCTTTCATTGAACAATTATTAATTCACTTTCTCATTACTGTGTTACCCAAACTTGCTAGGGAATATTCTTATATTATTGCATCATTACTTTTTGTTTGTAAATGTGAAGGTTTTATAATGATTTTGAGGTTTTTGATATTTATTGATTTATGTTTGTCAATCTTGTTAAGTCTTTTATACTCTCATTGTCATGTCATGAGTTTTGGGATTGGGCACAAATGTATGTTTATCACCTAAAATTTTGTATACCTTGTTACTAGGGAATGGTTTTTTCATAGATACATTGTTGCTTGTATAATGTAAAATAAGCTTTGTTGACTATGTTGGTGTGGTTTTGTTTGTGTAGTCTACATACCCTGGTTTAGACACAATATCGATCCTATTCAAGTGTGTGTTACATATATGTTTAAAGTGCACAATGTTTATTTTATCAACAATAGTTTAAGTGGATAGAAATGCTACTCCACAATGATATTTAAAAAATAGTTATGGATGGTTAAGTTGGAGGTTTGTTAAATAGAATTCACACAATGAATCGACAAGGATAGTTATAGGATAGTTTCAAAGGTTTCTTTTGATGATTGTAATGTTTAACATATGGAATTATCATAAACACCATTGAATGTTTATTTAAACAATCATTTATCACTATTTATGGTTTGGTGCTTTCACAGAGTTGTCATGTTGAAAGTATAAACATAAGTTTGTAAAGAAGTTTTACAAGCAATGTGTAAAACAATGGATTGTATAAACTAATATATTTTATATTTTAAAGAATCCAATTAAATGAGTCTTTAGAATATGGAATGTGTTAGTTTTGGGAAATGAAAATGTTTTGTAGTGAAGTAGAGAGATCCTCTATAATTGATTGTTTCAAAAATGTTATATAAAGTTGTATGTGATCATGTCAATGAGTTAGTTTGATCATTTTGTAGCTAATAAGGCATTTTGTAGCCATTGAGGCTTATGTTCTTAGTGAGGCATCTTGTAGCTAGTGAGGTAATTTTATGAGTGGTTTTTTATGCCTAGAGGGTTTTCCACTCATAAAAAACCACTCATGAGAAACAACTATTTATGGTGTGACTTTTTTTCTAATTATCTTTGTGTTTTCTCAAGTATTTCACTTTTAATTTATTTGATGTTGCATACAATAAATGAATTTTTTAATTGTTCAAATAGCATGAACATGAGTTGGTGTAACTTGATCAAGTCAAATTGAAGATCTTTGTATACACTTTGTGATGAGTCTAGTTTGAAGGCTTTACACACATGATTCTACATTTGTTAGTAGAATTGTTCTGATCTTACATTTTATAAGGGAGAATTCTTAAGAGATTATTTTAAGGGTGTTTGAAATTTTTCATACCACTGATTTACCCCCACTCTTAGTTGTATCACACTCCAACAAGTGGTATCAGATCCAAACCCTTCCATAAGTCTAACCAAATTAAGGGGTTCCTGGTAGTGGAGTACTCATTATAGAAAAGAGTAAAAGAAATAGAGAAAAAAGAAATTTTAAGCAAAATATTTTAAATAAAATGTTATTCAAGTCAAGAAATGAGTTGTTGCATGAGTCACTTCTAAAAATTGGCACAATGTGTGATAAAGAGATAATTTTGTCATTGATATTGATGATGAAGAAGGAAATTTCTTTATGGTTGAAGAAGACTATGAACAAGAGTATGCTAAACAAGAGTGTGAACTTGTTATAGAAGGATAATTCTTATTCTCTCTAGATGTGAAAAAGAAACTCAGAAAAGAGAATTAGAAATTACAAGATCAACTTCAACAAGAAAATGATTCAAAAGATAAGGATGTTGAAATTTTGCAAAAAATTCTTTAGAGCTTTAAGAGACAAGATATCTGATTGTGGACATAAAGATTCAAGGTGATGAATCTAATAAACTAATTATTTTTCTAAAAAATGAAGTTGAAGAAGCCAAAAGGGTAGTTGATTTAAAAAAAATTGATCTTCAAATCAAAACTAATGAATGCATAAAACTAGAAAGTGAAATGGATAACTTGAAACAATAATTAGAAAAGCTCAATCATTATTTGAATAGATGTCTTTAAAGTGAACAAAGTATTGAGTTATATGAGAAATGGTTATAAGTCAAAAAGAAATATCTAATAGATCTTGCCTCGGATATGAAGGACATGCTTCTAAAATCAGAAATGCATCAAGGAAAAAGATAGATTTGGGTGACCATGCTACTTCTCCTGAAGATCAAATAAAAGATAAATATGTTGATGAAGACAAAAGGACAAGTACATCCTCAAGATCCTCACCTACCAATCGAAAGCTAACATTAAGGTACAATTACTCATAGTTCCATGGTTATTATTTTTCATGTCATATTTTTGGTCATAGAGCAAGAGATTCTAGAGCTCATGTTGGAAACGATTGTGAATGGAACAAAAAAATTTATCAACTGTAGAAACAAAGTTACAATATTATATGCTACATTTGTAACAAAGTTGTTCACTTAGAGAAATATTTTAGACCACTTGAAAGATATAATTATGAGGCACAATAACAAAATTCCTAATTGGTTTCCAAGGGAAATCTATAGTTCTTTTGCTCTATACTGCAATGTTGTATGTTTTAGATGCAATAATCCTTTTCATTTTGTGAGGCATTGTAGTACCAAATTTTTGCAATAGGATAGGATAAATAATACTTCTCCTAAGAAGAATACAAGGTTATTAGCTCTTGGATACAAGGAAAAACAAGATAGGAAACAACATGTGAAAATTTGGAGAAAAAATGTGCAAGAGAAAGGAAAGACAAAGCTTGTGCATACTTCACAAGAAACATCCATAATTTCCGTAAATATTAACATGAGGTAAGTGCGAGTAGGTTAGTGTTTTAACCTTCAACCCATAGAGAAGAAAAGGAAAGTATATTATTGGTCATTAATACACAAGTGATTGTTGTCAAAATTTGAGTAGTGTTTTTTACAATAGTAGTGCTCCTAGTCATAATTAATAATCTTGTACAATGAGTTGAAAAAATCTTGAGACTGTATGATACTCTTTGGTATAATGCTCTAAGTTCAAAGGTTGCCAATGTTTTTATGTATTGAGAACCTCTTCTTATACGGATTATTGATGGTCTTGATTTTTTCTTTCAATGATTACAAGTACATTACCTTTTAGTATTCTTGCAAAGTGTTTCACAGTCTTCCTAAAATGGCTTCAATTTTTTTTTACTCATATCAAATGTTTCATTTCATTCTCTTACAAAGGAATTATACTACAATGTCTGCCATCACAATGTACATAATGATGAATGAATAGTGGTATGTAAATAAACATGATAGGAGAAAATTCTTTATAGTGAAGTTACATATTTTTCAATTAAAGAGAGGTTATTCTTAACATGGACTTTTGAGAATGACATCATGAATTTTTTCTTTATAATTTATTTAAGATCATATACTATATCATGTCTAGTATCTTAAATGGATGCTAGAATTTGGTATGATAGTAGCCTTGTATTATATGTTCTTACTAGCTTATAATGCTTTGAAAGTGCTCTATCATAAGTTTTGGTGCTTTCATAGAGTTATCATGCTGAATGTATAAACAAAATTATGTAAATAATTTTTATAAGCAATGTTCAAAATAATAGATTGTATAAATTGATATACTTTATATTTTAAAGACTTCAATTAAATGAATCTATAGAATATGGAATGTGTTAGTTTTGGGAAATGAAAATGTTTTGTACTAAAATAGAGATATCCTCTATAATTGATTATTTCATAAATGTATATGAAGTTGTATATGACCATGTCAATGAGGTAGTTTGATCATTTTGTAGCTAGTAAGGATTGTGTTGCCAATGAGTCATTTTGTAGCTAGTGAGGCTTATGTTGCCAGTGAGGTATTTTGTAGCCAGTGAGGATATTTTTATTAAGAAAGTGAAGAAATTTTATGAGTGGTCTTTTATCCCTAGAGGGTTTTCCACTCATGAAAAACAGCTATTTTATGGTGTGATTTTTTTTCTTATTATCTTTGTGTTTGCTCAAGTATTTAACTTTTAATTGATATGATGTTTCATTCAATAAATGAATATTTGAACCATTCAAATAACATGATAATAAATTGGTGTAACTTTATCAATTCAAATTGAAGATCTTTGCATAATCTTTGTGATGAGTCTAGTTTCAAAGCTTTAAACACAAGATGTTGTATTTGTTAGTAGAATTGTTCTAGTCTTACATTTTATAAGGGAAAAGTCTTAAGAGATTGTTTAAGGGTGTTGGAAAATTTTCATACCACTGATTCACCCCCCCCCTTAGTGGTATCGTACTCCAACAAGTGGTATCAAAGAAAAAACCTTGCATAAGTCTAACTAACTTAAGGGGTTCCTAGTGGTGGAGTACTCGTTATGAAAAAGAGTAAAAGAAATAGAGAAAAAAGAAATTCCAATAAAAAGATTTTAAATCAAGTGCTAATCAAGTCAAGTAATGACTTGTGCATAAGTTATTCTAAAAATTGGCACAAAGTGTGATAAAGAGAATGATTTTGTTTTTGATATTGATCATGAAGAAGGAGATCTCTTTATGGGTGAAGAAGACTATGAACAAGAGTATGATGAATAGGAGTGTGAGTTTGATATAGAAGGAGAATTATTATGTCCTCTATATGTGATCAAGTAACTCAAAAATGAGAATCATAAATTACAAGACCAACTTTGACAAGAAAAAGATCCAAACACAAGGTATGTTCAGATTTTGGGTATGTCCAAGACCATGATGGACCAAAAGTGGCAATATGATGGGTATGTGTAGGGTATGTGGCTGAAAACTTTTTTTTACCCAAAATTGATGAAATGAAAAGGGTTTTTAAAGGAGATTCTCAGCTTCCCACCAATACAAATTATAATTTACTTTGAATTTAAAAAAAAATCCTATTCATTTTCTATTTGAATTAAGACTAATATCCTGATTGACACGTTGATTGAAAAACATCTATCACTTTCAAATAGTATCACATTTTTTTAATCCAAAATATGCATCGCATTCTATGCTTTGCATACTATAGGATTGAAAAATAATGAATTTCATGAATTTTTGACCAATTTAAGCTGGTCAGACATACACGTTTTTATATTTTTTAAAATTTGTAATAAAAAATTCACAATTAATTATTTACTTGGAAAAAATGACAAAAAAATATGCTTCACATCAGGACATGAGTCCTCTACTTATATCTAAAATCTTATAAAATAATATTATCATTTTTTGTGGTTAGGGTGGCTAGACAGACACCTACTTCTTATTTTTTCCCTAAAATTTAACTACTACTACATTGAAATTTCAAATTTTCACCAAAAAGATTTTCATTTTCAAATAAACCGAGTAGTTTAGAAACTAAATTCAATTTTTGACAGATTCTATTCTTACATATTTTTGAAATAATATAGATAACTTATTCAAATTTTTATATCAAGTTTCCTAACTCTGATTTTTTTGAATTTTTTGCCACTTAAGGGCCTCTTTTTCCATAATGATCCTGCACATACCCTTTTGAAAAAAATTCTCTAGAACTTGAAGAGGTAAGAAATATTATTGTGGACATAAAGGTTCAAGGCAATGAATCTGATAAACTGATTATTTGTCTAAAAACTAAAGTTGAAGAAGCCAAAAGGGTAGCTGATTTTACAAAATTTGATCTTAAAAAAAAAAAATGAATAAATAAAACTAGAAACTATAATGGATACCTTGAAACAATAGTTAGAAAATCTCAATCATGATTTGACTATATGTCTTCAAAGTGAACAAAGTATTGAGTTATTTGAAAAAATGGTTATAAGTCAAAAAGCAATATCTAATAGATCTGGCCTAGGATATGAAGAAAGACATGCTTCTAAAATTAGAATTATACCAAGGAAGTAGATAGATTTGAGTCATCATGGTACTTCTCTTGGAGATCAAATAAAAGATAAATGTGTTGATGAAGATAAAAGGACAAATAGATCCTCAAGATCCTCATCTACCAAGCTAAATCAAACATTAAGGTAGAATTATTCACAGTTCCTTTGTTATTATTTTTCATTTCATAATTTTGGTCATAGAGCAAGAGAGTCTAGAGCTCATGATAGAAGTGATTGTGAATGGAACAAAAATTATTGTAAAATTTCAAAAAAAGGTTAAAATATTATATGTTATATTTGTAACAAAGTTGGTCAATTAGAGAAAGATTGTAGAGAACTTTAAAGATATGATTATATGAGGCACAATAACAGAAGTCCTAATTGGTTTCCAAGTAAAAGCTATAGCTCTTTTGCTCTAGGATTCAATGTTGTATGTTTTAGATGCAATAATCCTTTTCATTTTATGAGGCATTATAGTACCAAGTTTTTACAACAGGATAGGAAAAATAATCCTTCTCCTAAGAAGAATACAAGGTTATTAGCTCTTGGAGACAAGGAAAAACAAGAGATGAAACAACCTAAGAGAATTTCGAGGAGGAAAAAATTGCAAGAGAAAGGAAAGAAAAAGCTTGTGGATACTACACAAGAAACATCCATAATTACCTCAAAGATTAGCATGAGGTAATGGGGATCGATTTAGTGTTTTACCCTTCAACCCCTAGAGAAGAAAAGGAAAGTATATTTTTGGTCATTCATACACAATTGATTGGTTTCAGAATTTGAGTAGTGTTTTTTATAGTAGTAGTTCTCTTACTCATAATGAATAATCTTGTAGATGGTGTTCCACCTTGATATCTTGTTAGTAAAATAAAATGAGATATCATGAGGATTTTTAGAACAGTTTTGTGTTTCTTGGATCATGAGTTTAGTGTGGTGATATTCTTCA